>KQ435737.1:1551869-1570679 GCA_001276565.1 Melipona quadrifasciata
TTTTGTGCATCATACAGCGGAATACTTTTCTCTCCAAAAGTGTCAAAATTCAAACCCGCGTAAAGACATTAAAAAATTTTTCAATCCACCGTCGATCGATGGTCTCGAATATCGAAATTTTACCTTTACGACGAGCACTTGAAACTCTCCATTTGAATATCAAAATTCGAGAAATCTCACCGCTTCGTTGTCCATTTCAAAGTTCAATGAAATGACGAAAAATCGTTTAAAAACAGCGACTTTTGCGACGTCGTTGCAAGATAATCTGGTTACGAAGAAAAAATTTTTGAACGTTTTTCAATTTCGACAATTGCTGTGCGGCGTAAAGTCGTCTTCGAAGGAAAAAGTAACCTGACGAAATTGTGAAAGTGGAGGATTCACGCTTTAAATTTGTAATCCAGTTCTTTTCCCTCTTTCTACGAATTTGCGTCGTGTCAGTTTAAATTAATCGACAATTTTTCATCGTTGTCGGTGCAGTCGTCATTCTCGTCAGCGTGTCTTAAAACGTTTCGACATTTAGCTGCAATTTCAAGTGCTCGGTAGCTCGCGTTGTCGCTGTCCAGGATAGCGTCACTGGGATTAAGCTCGGAAGCTTAAAGAGTTGTTCGTATTCTAGGTTAGTTATCGCAGCGAATTCCCACTGACGTCACGTTGCACGATACACGTGTTGGTGAATATGATTACAACCCCGCGGGAGAGTGTGTTGATCTCGTTTCTTTTTAACTTGACGACAAGGGGACGAAATCGTGTGCCAAAGAAAGAAAAAAAAAAAAAAAAACACCGACCGTGAACTTATTAATTTGTTATTTTTCAACGCCGCGTCGGATATTTCTTACTAATTATCATATTCGTTATCCGCTTATATTTCTATCACAACTAAATATTTTCAATTATTTCAAATTTTCAATTATTTCTCACGATTGCATCGTGATCTTTAATTCTTTTCTTTGTACCTTTCGCGTTTCCCCCTCGCGCCCACTATTTCCCTCCTGGATTTCCTCGCTGTTGGAATATTATTTTGCTCGCGTATACACGGACGTCCCGATATACACGCGAGCGCCTCGAGGAAAGAGGAGTGGAAAAAGGAGGGAAAAAGAAGCGGCGAAGTGTCGAACGGCACGCTGGGGGTTCTTCCCACGACAACCTTCAATAGCTGAAACTCGTT
Source organism: Melipona quadrifasciata (assembly GCA_001276565.1). Lineage (NCBI taxonomy): Eukaryota > Metazoa > Arthropoda > Insecta > Hymenoptera > Apidae > Melipona > Melipona quadrifasciata. Next base: position 1,553,035 of record KQ435737.1, read on the forward strand.
CGTGAGCCTCTGCTGTCGGATCATAACAGAGTGCGGTAACTATCGAACACCTCGCCTTCTCCACATAGTAATTTCACGCAGGGGAGAACGTCACGTTCAATAGTGTCGAAAAAAACTCGAGGAAGCAACAGTATTTCGTTTCAGACAATAAAATTCGAGTATCCTTCGTTCCTCGGTGTCTAAGTTTTATTTACTTTGTCGTTGTCACGTGTCTACCGTGTTTTTTTTAAAGTTAAAAATTATAAATTTAACCTTCTATTTCGCCAAAGAGCATGTTCTGTCAAGTAAATTGCCAGCGAGAGTACGAAGAGATACAATTTGCGCTTCACTCGATTATCGAAAAACAGAGATTTATGAATTTTATAATTTTCACGAGATTAATTTTTAATCTGCGTCGATGAAGCTGAAACTTTATATGTGAAGTATTTTTCAAAAGACAAATCGACTCGTCGTTAAAATGGTGCTGCGCAAAGTTCATCTATGTATATGTATCTGGTCGTTCGCGCGATCAAGGGTGAAATTAATCTGTACCACATAGCTGATTATTCTTTGCAAAAGAGGAATAAATTTGAATTAGTTTGGACGCTTCGTGTGTTTTTATAAGAAAGAAAATTTCCATCTGCATAATATTCACACGTTCTTCGAATTATATAATCACTGCCTGTGAGGTATTATATTTGAATTATATAATCGTTGCCCGTAAAGAATTATATTTGAATTGCATAATCGTTGCCTTTGTTGCGTTCAAGTGTTTAACGTCGGATGTTAACGGTGGAATATTTCAATAAATTTCAATTGTTCGCCAACCACATTGATCTTCGCGAATGTTCGGAATATTGTGAAATTTTCAATTACACTTGGAATATTTACAGCGTTCGTATCTTTTCTATTTACAATTCCAAGCGACACGTTCCTTTATTCAACGCGGATAAATTACCTACGGTACTTTTAATATCCCCAGGAACTATGCACCAAGAGGCGAACGAATATATTATGCAACCTGATACAATTTGAAGTGCATCGAAAATAAAAGTTTATATTTCGAACGTATATGGGAATCGATGTTATTCTCGCGGAAGGGGATGTTTGTAGACGTACGTATTATTTATTGGAACTATCATTATTTATAAATAATCGTAATAAAATAATTTTCTACTAGTTTTCTACAAGTGCTTGAAAGATACACAATCTTGTCTAAATTAATATTAATATCTGTTTGAACAGAAATAGAATTGCACAGCTCGATTTACTTTAATTCATAATTAATTCATCATTCACTTAAATCGTAATTACTTGTACGTAGAGCGTTTCGATACGATTGCACTAGTGTTAATAGATATTTTCATTTATTCATTTGTGTTAATATTTCTGCTAACCGACCAAAGTCGAGCATTCTTGTCAAAATTAATGTCAATCTCTGTTTGGAAACAGAAATATGAATAAATCGATTTACTTTAGTTTAATCATCTTTACTTTACTTTAACATTTCATTACTAATATTTCATTTACTTTGATATTCCGACGATTGTTCTCATTTGTTCATATATTGATATTTTTGTTAATCGGTCAAAGTCAGGTGTACATGTAACGTCCTGCAAGTGTTAAATGAGATAAGGTCCTTCTTTTTAAAGTTGCTCGTCAAACCACTTTTCGACCAGGCACGCTTGTTTGGATCAACGCGACAGACATCCAAATCCAATTGTTAGAAAAAGAAACAGGATACTTCGTTCTCTGTTATATTAAAGAAAAAATATTATAAAACATTATTAAAAAAATTTATATTATTAAAAAAAAAGTTGTTGGAAAAAAAGAAAAAGGAAAAGGATACTTCGTTTTCTATTATGTTAAAAAATTAAAAAAAGGGAATAGATAAACAAGCATCGGATATGAGACGAAGAAACGTGCACGTGAAAGTGGCACGTCACGTTGAACGATATAATTTCATGAAATTATCCGGCGGCCGCTCATCATTTCTGGTCGCGGACGGTATCGATTGCAGCGTGTAAAACGTCCAAGGTCCTGCATGTGACTATATACGTCAAAGCAAAGAGGGTCGGTAGCGCATAATCGATATTTATTCCCGACGTGCTTAATAGCCTCTAATTACTTTACTGGCGCGTGTCAGCGTCATCGGTCGATATATAGCCACGATGGAAGAAAACCTGCTGTCCGATTACATTACCGAATCGCGCAGCTGCCGTCTCTCGAGATTCATCGGTTCAAACGGGCGCGGTTCGCGTTGTCTCCTCCTTGTTGCCAGACAGATCGCGCTATTGAAGCTATTGAAAAAAAGAACCATTGCAGTGCCTCTCGCGTATGTCATCTTTGTGCATACGCCACTATAGTGACTCACTTGTTTCGCAATTGAAAAGAACTATATATATATACTGTCATGTTGTTGCGATTTGTCGAAATCTTCACAGAACAAACTTTAATTTATTCATATTTTCAATTTCCAAAGTTTCAAGTCTCTAAGAACTGCTCTATATCTAAAAAATTATCAATTATCAATGGTCACTTTGACCATTTTGGTGGTTCTGACATTAAACAGAATTGTATATTTTACGAAGAATCATTTCATTCAAGTCGCTAAAAACACACTGTTTTATATCTATAAAATTTCCGACAGAAATGATCAACTATCAATGGTCATTTTGACCATTTTGGTGGTTGTAATATTAAACAGAATTGTATATTTTACGAAGAATCATTCAAGTCTCTAAAAACACACTGTTTTATATCTATAAAATATCTAAAAGAACAAAAATATTCAAATGGTCATTTTGACCATTTTAGTTGTTCTTAAACGAGTCATTCAAGTCTCTGAAAACACACAGTTTTATATCTATAAAATTTCTGGCAAAAATGATCAACTACCAATGGTCCTTTTTATTATTTCGGTGGTTCTAATGTTAAATAGAAATATATATTTTACGAAGAATAATTCAAATCTCTAAAAACACACTGTTTTTTATCTATAAAATTTCCGACAGAAATGATCAACTATCAATGGTCATTTTGACCATTTTGGTGGTTCTAATATTAAACAGAATTGTATATTTTACGAAGAATCATTCAAGTCCTTAAAAACACACCAAGACCAAAAATATTCAAATGTTTGACCATTTTGGTTGTTCTTAAACGCCGTGGTGTCAAACGCGAAACATCTCGAAGTCGCACGAAGCGAAATTTACCTAGAAACAAGAAGTCTCCTCGTCGCTGCCCGTGGAATTTGTCGGCCAAGGTGGAACAGCTTGAACGGATTGAAACAATCGAGCCAGGTGAGACTGCTCCGCGTTAATAGACCGATCCCGATCGCGATCTTCTGTCTTCGTAAGCTTTTCCAGTATTATTCGCCAACGAAAATTAGGGTCTCTCTACGTAGAAGTCATTCCGGAAGAATTTTATTCCCGGCGATCTCGCGCGGATCGTTATTGGAGAATCTATGCAAAGTAGAGGCGAACTGGTCGACAGAATTGCAAAGAGGTGCGAAATTTCAAAGATGAGAAGAAAAGACTCTGAGAAAAATATTCGCGTTGCTCGATTGTACGCTGGTTGTGTTTGGAAAATTTCGGGAAAATATCACGTTCGCACGACATATTTATTATGTCAATTATTACATAATTATTGTGATAATTAATTAATTATATAATTATAATGATGTCAATTATTACAATACGATCCACTTATTGGAACAAATCGCAAAACTTCTTCTTCTTCTCACCGTTGTGAAAATGAGTTTCGCCAAGTCCGAAAAGTTGCTGCGTGTTTAATTTCCTGCCATTGAAGAAAGTTTCGCAAAGATCAGAATAAATAACGGACGAGGCCGTGTGCTATATTCTCGGATGGATAGAACGGACGAGGTTGGAAATTCCAATCGAGGTCCAACGCTTTTTGCCCGCGTTCCATCTCGATACTCCGAGAACCTCGGGCTTAATCTTCCCCCCGTTTGAGAGAAATGATACCTTTCATATTTCTATTTTTGATCATCAGCTTGAAAAACCGAACGTTCATTCCTCGGGCGCGGAAATGCCGGGCGCCTGGTTTGCTACCGGCAGAGCCTCGGTGTTCAATGTAAATCCTCAACTCTGATATGCATTTTATAGTATAAATTTGAATACACTTAGCTGCTTCTTTTTATCATAGTCGGCATCAAGTTGAACGACACTGAAGCGTTCGCGTCATTCAATGATTTCCGAATTACAATTGCTAGTGACAATGAAAAATTGTCCATTTCATCGTCACTTTGAGACGTGAAGTTTCTACTTTAACGAGTTTCGAGTTTGTTTGTTTTTTTTTCGAAGATGATCTTAGATCATGTAGCGGGAGAAAAAGCGAAGATTCCTCGAAAAGTTGTAAAGATTCACATGTATGCAGGAACGTGTTGAAAAATATTTTTCGTAACTGAATCGATCATCATTACGAAGACCAAAAGTCTCTCTTTGCAATGAAACTCTTAAAATTTGTTTTCTCTTGCCATTTGATTGAACGTTGACTAACGGGGTTAAGCGAAATTCAAGAAATCTTGCCATTTTGTTTAAAAAAGAGACGTGCATCTTCAAGACCGTAGTAGATTTAGTCGTAAACAAAGTTTTTTCAACGCTTTTACGCGAGTTTTACAATTTTTACAATTTTCGGAACAAAATATGCCAAGTTTCTAATTTGGCGGCTTTTCCTAGTTTTGATTGTTTCGCTACCGTTTCTTTAACGAGATTTTTATTTTATCACTGAAACAAGAAATCAAATCCGAAAAAGATCGGAGAAGCCACATAAAAAAAAAAAAAGAAAACGTCAAATTAAAATAATTACAAACCAGCCAAATAGCCAAAATAAATTGGAAATTTATCAAAAACATCTCCACTTTTCTACCCCTACCGTACATGACGTAAAATTATTTTTGACAACGCCGTACTCACGACTGTCAAAAGCAGAGGATTTTCGTTGTGTAATTTTTCTTTGTGAAATAATTTTTCCAGTTAAATTATACTCAGTAAAATTCCAGTTTAAATTATCAATAATTTTTCATTGTCGTTGTTACACTCTTTGCTGCGAATACACTTAGAGTTTTAACACTTTTCGTTCATACCCTCGATGCAATTTTCAAAATTGAACATATACGCCATGTATAATACGAAGCGATGATTTTTCCATTAAAACGACGTAAAAAAATTTTCAAAGTTGGCGACGTGCGACCAGATTGCACGCTCGAGCAAGGTGGCCCTGTGTTTCAGCCAAGAGCGAATTTCGTCTGAAAACACGTGGAAATTGGCTCGTTAGGATGGTCGGTTATCGCGCGAGACACGCTTTTCGCGCAAACATCCACTCCACGAGTGGAGATAGAGAGCCGGCTCGATTGCGTGTGCATCGTGTTAGTTTTCGCGGGATCGATGATTCCTCCGCGGGTTGAACGACTCTCCGATGTTCGATTCGGCTTCGTTTCGCGATTTGACCGATTTTCATTGGCCTCCGTGCCCGGGAATTCGCTCTTCGAGACTCGTGCCTGTTTTGGACTACGCTTTTGCTTCGTTTCGTTCCAAATCCGTCGATGTGACTTGGATTTTTTGTCACCGAAAGTGATTTTAGCGGAGGTAACCCAGAAAATCGAGCCTCTTCTGGTGCAACGCTGATGCAACGAAAATTAGCGATTGGTTGATTTGGGTCACGTGAGGGGGCGTGGGATAGACCTCGCGTAGGAGTGGCGTCGTCTGGTACTATAATTTGTTTTGTATCGATTCGAATGTTTGCATGTCAATAAAATTTTGTGGCAAAAGAATCATCTTCATTTCCTAGTCGGAACAGTTGCTTCTGGGCCTTCCAGTGAGACGAATTGTACTGGAGTACAAGTCGTGCAGTTTTTTTTTTTTACATCTTAGATCTTTAATGTTTCTTCGAAGCTTGGAGAAGATTTTTAAATCTTAGATTTTTTATTTTCGACAATTGCTTAAGAGACATTTCTGTCGGAATTAATATTAATTGTATAATTTATATGAATTGATTCGTGTGAATGTATAAATCGATTCATGTTAATTATAATCATTTAAATTAGATTTTAGTTCGTTCTATTAAAGACCGGTTGTTAACACATTTTTGCTGCTATCAAAGTATGTATCGCCCATCGGTGACATTTTCTTTGACCGACGTTGGCTCTGTTAGTATAGAATATTAATTTCTAACGGTAGTAATTTCCATGAATTTTCGATTTATAATTCCACATTGACGACGCTGTTTTGTAATGAAACTCCAAGACCATAAATAGTTGTAAAACCACGAACTAGTTCGCTACCAACGATATTTTGATTACTTTCCACTATAAATTACGACGATTAAATGAATATCACGATGCTTCCCACTCCGACTGTCTTTGTAACTGTGTTTTATTGATTTTCGATACTCTTTTTTCACGATGTATGAAATGTATTATTGTCCCCTCGGATTTTAGTGTCGGCTTCGAGCATCGTAAACAAAAACGTATCGATTTATTTTTTACAAGCAATAGTTTTATTTTCTGAAAAAAAGAAAGAAAGAGAGGAAAAAAAATTGCGGTATATGTTTCATTGGAACTGTTTGTTTCAGAAAAAAGAGAGGAAGAGAGGAAAAAAAATTGCGGTATATGTTTCATTGGAACTGTTTGTTTCACGCATTTCGCGAAGCATCGTTGTTCGTATTTTGTTGATCATTTCGTATTTTTCAAACAAGTATTTCCATTCATGGATGTCGATTAAAACACGCAGGTACACGAAGATATTCCGAGTCGTGGTCGAAATGTTGCGCGAGTTGTTTTGTTCGAAGCCATCGAAACTATCGAATTCATTTGTCTTAAAAAATCCGATCCTACAGTAAATTGGAAAGCAGCAAAGTGGCAGTTTGTTTTGCAAACGTGCACGGAAAAAAAAAAGGAAAAAGATCGCGTATAGACGCTTCGACAAAATAGAACCGTACGGACCGTCACTAGGCATGACACACTTTGTATAATTAACAAAAAAAAAGAGAGTTCAACGATGCACATATACATACGTATGTACGTATGTACGCAAAAGAACGAGTGGTGGACCCACTGAATCCTACAAGTAGTCTAATTTAAGTTATCGGCGTTACGTTCCATCGGAAAAAGAGACGACGGTCGGGGGAAATCGAGCCACGTTCGGGGAACATTGGCACGAATCGTCGGCCCGGAAGTTCTGGCAGGGTTTAAGCCCCGTTCGCCTAATCGCGGATTGTGCCCTTCCCAGGCGCAATTGGCTCGTGAAGGACATAACTCGGCTATTAATGCGGCGTGCGGCACAAGGGCAAAGCATCGATTTGCTTGTCCAGCTACCAGGCTGTTCGCGTAACGACGCGTCTCGGTGAATAGCGCCAAACGCGAGTCACATACTACGTGCCGAACGATCTCTCGCTCGCTCGATTTCGATCTCCTCTCGTGCAACAGAAGAGAGGGAGGACTGCAAAATTGTGGAAGCCTGTTTGAATGAAAATGAACGCGCGTTTTTACGAAAGAGATGAATAAAGAGAGACAGAGAGAGGGGAGGGGGGGTGCCTATCCCTTCCCGAGATGAAACGATGAATACCATTTCTACTTTACGAGACTCAATAGCGCTGCGCTCGTCGAAGCGGATAAAGGCGAGCAAAAATTCCACCGTTGCGATCCCTCCAGCTACGTAATATACTTGAAAATTGGCCCACTTTGAAATACCGGCTCGTGATCAAAATGCTCCTCGCCCCCGCGCTCCGCCGCGCGTCGTATTTTTTTTTCCATGTTCCGCGATACGAGCCCTCTTCACTTGTTTGTTTGTTTTATTCTCTCCGCGCGTATCGTTTTCAGACAGGTTCAATATTTACAGTATTTGCAATAAATAGAATGCGAGCGTAGAGTTGTATTTTTCTCCCTCCTCTTTTTTTTTTTCTATCGCGATACAGCGACGCGGGGACGTATTGGGTGTTGAATGTCGAATCGCGTTACGTTAAATTGCCGCGACATTCGCAGGCGCACGTGGTACGTTGATCCGAATAATTCCCTATGAATCTCTGTCGGATGGTGTTCTTGCGATCGTCGCGCTCTCTGCCCGTGGAAACTAGCTTTATCCCTAGTCTAGTGGTAAAATACGATGTTGGTACGGCAGGGAACTGTCTTCTGGCGTGCCCATGGGAAAGGAAGTTTTCTAGTAGATTTTCTGCCTTTTTTCATTTCTTGTATCGTCATTTCGGTATCTTATTCTGCTTCGTTGAATCGTGTCATTGTCTCGTTTGTTATTTAGCGTTTGTTTCATCAAGCACGTCAGTTTTCTCGACGAGAAATGTTGCGGGCCGTAGGTAATCCCGAAAAATGTTATACCGGTTGATGGTACTGACTACTTACCGACTAGTAACTTTTCTGCCTTCTGCCGTTGGCAGCACTGTTCCTAGTGCTATCGTCGATTGGGAACTTTGAATTTTACTAGACACGCGCCAGATGGTGGGGTAAGTTTCGCGAATACCTCGAATCAATAGTTCAACGTATATCACGGTGCTTCCTTTTTTTTCGAACTTTGAGTTGACGATGCGTGATCGACGAGTCTGTTGCTCGTGCATCGTCAAATATAGAGGAAAAGAGGCATGATATTCGATCCAAAAATTGATTTGACAAATTTAAGGAAATACACCGTCCAAAATTCTGAAACGATTATTTTTCCAATAATCGACTGTTATCGTCTAGGTGTGACAGCGTACATGTTAAATGAGAATTTTACTCTTCGACTTTATTAAAAACCGACGCAATTCTCCTCTTATTTGTCATTTTCTCTTACTCGGGAGAAAATTTATTTCTCAGCGAAGAAAACTCCGCTGACGCGTATTCGCGTCGATGAATGAAATTAAACTTAATGGAGATTAACTGCTGCTTGTTACAAATTTCTATTTCCACGTTTGACAACGCTCGTTAAATGCTTGCGTCATCGTCGTTAATCGTCGAGATTCAATCTTTGCATGCACACGCATCGATCCAGGATAATGCAAATCGATCGTGTAAAAGATGCGCTCAAACAACAACGTTGCGATATTTAATTAAAAGCAATCGGTCGGTAATCCATCGACAATATACGCGATGTAACTCTTCTGCGCTCATTCATCCGCTTTAAATATTAATATGAAAATCCCCTGGATACTGCTGGGGATTCTAGTAAGTCCCTAATTAACACGGTCCCCAAAGAGGGAATTCGAACAACGCTCTAGTTCGTTTGGCCGCTTTAAATACGTGATGTACTCGGTAAAATGTACCCTCTGTGTCGCGCTGGCGCGACAGGGAACATTTTTCTCCTCTCTCACGTAGATTCGTCTCGTTCCTTTTTCCCTTCTCGCCTCTAGTTTTATTTTATTTCGCAGTTGCATTTTTATTTGTTTCTCGCGCGTGTTTTTTTTTGTAGAAATTTTTGGACCCCTTTTTGCTTCAGCCGGCGTTTTTTCCCTTCTTTTTTCCTTTTTTTTTTCTCGCCCTTCTCTTTTTATTCGTCTCGTTCGATGCAGTTCGTGGAGTTTGCTCGGTTCGAGGTTGCTTGCCTCTTGCGATTGTTTTGAAAATTCTTCTGACGTGCGCTATCGAAATCACTCGCGAGATCGAGAGCGCAAAGATTGGCTTTACAGAGGTCCGTTGCAAGAAATATTTCTCTTTGATTCTGAGTATCGTAATTGTATCCGGGCGGTATTATTACGTTAGAGAAGCGAGGCTATCGCGGCGAGTTGTATTAAAGCGAAAGGAGAGTTGATCCGGAGGAGATTTCTTACTTAAAAGTGGGGATTCACGGGGATTAAATCGCTCGCTTGCAAAAGTGTTGCATGAAATGCGGCGGTGCTGTGTTCCGAATAATAATAAAACCCGTGGCCTATCGATCTCGGGTCGGCTCTGGAATCTCGTTTGTTCGAACAGATTCGCGCGTACAGCATCCGTGGTTCTTGATTCGGAAATGTTTTTCTCGCCATCTCGCAGAGAGATACGGAATACATTTCGGTGAATATTCGTCTCAAGTCTCTCGCTTTCGTTCAAACTACTTACCTAAAATTAAAATCACACGACGAGCGCTTACCCTCGCCGCTTTACTTCGTTTCAAATTTTATCCACCGTATTAACGCTCCCCCGCGTGTAATCAAACGGACGAGGAGTTTCTTTAACGAAAGAAATTGGAGCGCGCCTTTTGCCTCCGCCAGAGATGGTCGCAATCGTGTCTCTGCGCGGGAACTCGAAATCGCACTGAAAGAGCACTCGTTTAGGCATTACATATCGTTCTGCATCAAATGAGAACAGCGTCGGATCCAGAAGCTCTGGATGAAAACACGCGCGTGTGCACACGCGCGTGTCATAAAAAAAGAAAGGGGAAAAGAACGAGGGATAAGGGGAGCTGGAAAAGACGTAAAATTGTCGAAAGGAAGGCATCAAATATTAAATGCGAGCATTTTAACCCGGCACTGGCTGTTCGTGTGCGTTTTTTTAAATAATTTTTCTGGCAGACTCGGCGAAGTAACTCGCGGTGAGAAGAGGGTGGGGGGGTTGCGCATAGGGAGAGGGGGGGCTCCTTTGCTGCCGCGTTATTCGGTGCTCCAATTCGCCTCCACGACACCACTTTGTCCTTCTCCACTAGCCTTTTTCGTCCTTCTTTCTTTTAATTTTTTTTCTGTTTTTCATTCTCCCTCTCTCTTTCTTTCTCCGCTTTTTTTTTTTTTGTTTTTACTTTCTTTCGTTCGCTCACCTAGCTAACGATGCTAATGAGCGACAACCGCCCCCGAGAAGTGGCGGCCCCGTATTAACACACGTCCCCTTTCCGGCCGAAGCCGGCGAGCGTCGTAATAATTACATGCAAATACAAACAATTGCTTGGCCAACGGGGCGAGGACAGGATACAGGATCTCTCTGCGTGCAGAGAGTGACAAGTGGATCCTCGCGTTGCTCGTTTTCGCTTCCCTTGGTGATCCCTCCAACCGCGTAACGGTGGGTTTCGTTGAGAAACCTCCGTCCCCCTGGTTCTAAATTTCTGAATCTCGATTATTACACTTTTGGAATCTCGTTTGACCGTGAAAGGGCTGATTTGTCGCTGCTCAATTTTACGAAATTCCAAGAAACTGATCTCGAATGGGTCAAGTTCTAAGTCATCTTGCCGAAAATTCTCTGCTTGATTTTACGAGATTTCAAGAGACTGATCATGTTCTAAGTCATGTTGTTGAAACGCATACGTAGAGGTGAAAAAGAAAAAATAAAATACAATGGAAAATTGATTTTTCTCGTCGCGATGAATTTTTTTCTTTTTAAAATTCCAAAAAAAAAAAAAAAGAAGGAAAGGAAAAAATCTCGATGTATAAACTCTGTCCACCTGACTGGATATTTTTTAACAGCGGGAGAGCGTAGAGTCCATTTTCGTTCGAAAATTCCGCCGAGTTGATTCACGCTTAATGGAGGTACAAAACGAAGGTAGAGCGTTGAATTAAACAGGTGGACCGGTGGAAGGCAGAGTGAGGAAAGGAAAGAACTTTGTAAAGGCGAATCAAAAAATTTTAATTAACACACGACGAAACTAACTTGTCTGAATATTTGACGATTGTTGAGGACTGTATCGAGGAAACAATTCAGTTCTGGTTAGGAAATGAAGACGACTTTTTGCCATAAAATTTTATTGACGTGCAAACATTTGAATTGATACAAAACAAATCCTACTCGTGGTCTATCCCACGCCCCCTCACGAATCACGTGACCCAAATCAACCAATCGCTAATTTTCGTTGCATCAGCGTTGCACCTGAAGAGTATATATGTACAAATATAACAAAATAAAATAACATACGATAAATACTAATATTTACAATATAAAAGTATAAAATGTACAATGCAATATAAATTATTATAATATATAAAATAAAATATATTTTGTACAATAAAGACTCTGTTTTAGTTTATAGTACAATATATTAATGTATCATGCACACACGATGATTCACGACAAGTACTGAGTGTTAAAAATAAAAGTGTCGCTGAGACTTTTGAAGTGTCTCGAGAACGTAACGTCCGAAACAACAAAATTTTCGTTCTACGAAATTCTCGACGAAACAATCTCCGACAAATAGCGTTCTTCGACATCTGCATGGTCGAGTATTCCAGCAGCGTGCAATCGTTGCTTGAACTCTGCCGGCGGTATAACGTAATAGCGTAGTACATTCGCGTGAAGATGCATTTCCGTGTCCTGCATGCATTTCGAAATATTTTACGAGACGATCGAAAGGTTCGGGTCAAGCGTACTTTGGCCCGGCGCGGCGTGTATAAGCTTTTTGCAAATAGATTCCTCGCATAGCGGCCACAGGAATCAGCCGTGCATCTAGCAGGATTACGTGTTTGCTGGCCCCATCTGAAACGTGCAATTGCACAACTTGGAAATGAGTTCTGTTCCAATACGCGTGCTCACCACGCGTGTTTAGAACCGCGTTGTCCCTATCTCCAACGACGTCTCTTTCAAATGAAATCGGCCGTGCCTCGGAGATGGTTCATTATTACTATTTTTATTACTATTTATTTTATCTAGGATCACGTGTTCGTTGGACCACGGATTTTAAGAATGCAAGAGAGTTGAGAATGTGCATGATATTTAGAAATATACCGAGCATCGAATATAAATAGATTACTTGTTGCAACGTTTAATGATTGAGTATTTGTTCATTTGTTTCATTATCTTTATAAAAATTAGGAACATAAGCAAATTGCATAAAAGTCCAGTCATAGTTAACAAAATTTATATATATAAGGAAGTATAAAAGGTGTAAAAGAATAAACTATAAAATACACACTTATAATATTGATGTCTGTACGTTTAGAAACGACATTTAGAAATCTAATCTGATTCTAAATTAATACTATATGATGTACAAATCGTTATTAATGTTATAATTAATGATACAATTCTATATCCTTAAGAAAATTTGTGAAAATGAAGATTTTCTTTGAACATGATTGAATCTCATTGGGAAGGTCATATTTAGTTCTCCATTGAGCCACATTATTACAGTTGAAAAAATGATCTATCGAGAGAATTTTGCAATAGATCCATTTGTTCGGATGATTTTTGGTTACAAAATGAGACTGCGTTAGGTTTAGTACGTCCAAGAACATATAGCATAACTTGAACAATCTGTTTGGAATAACTTTTTGTTGAAGAGAAGCACTAGATTTTTGTCTGAAATTTTGTTTATTATATCTTGTTTTATATTGGCCAATTTTTCCAGAGAAGATTTGTTGAAAGATAGAAGAGAAGATTGGAACATTGACGCTATTAATACATTAAAAAAGAATTGTTTCGACGAGGATGATTTTTAGTTTCGTTGTATCGACATATATTTCTCTTTCTCTCTCTTTCTTTCTCTAGTTTAACATACACAAAGTAGTAAGAACATGGTAATGAGATTACTGCAACGAGCGAAGGAAAAATTGGTGCAGTGAACGCGAGAGGAAATTATATAATTCAATCGAAAGACGTCAGGGAATGGTGGAGGTTGGGTGGAAAGGATGAAACTTTTTTAATTAACGTTAAGCGAGTTTTTTTTTTCATGAAGAATTTTGATAGTCCACGTTGTTCTGATTCTTTTACGGGGCGGAATTTTTTAACGGGGACGTTACAGCTCCAATTCCGATCGAGGCCCGTTCGCCGGCGTAAAATTACTTTTTAACTCGCGAATATATCGCTCCCGCGTTACTCGTAAATGACTGGCCGGGATTAACCTCATACACTGTCTATGATGTTCAAATTGTGTTCAAACTTTGTTCGCTTATTAAAATGGCGAACTTTCGCGCAGTTATTTGGCCCACCGTGGGATTCTCTACTGCGCGCGTGCACGCAAGTGTGAGAGAGAGTGAGAGAGAGAGAGAGAGAGCTTCGACGAGATATCATTATTGTAGAGGGAGTTTCGGTTTCACAATTTCTACTTTGTTAATTAAACTTTGTCCCCAATTGTCCAATCTTGCGCAATTATCGCCGAGGCGATTCTTAGTTTACCCAAATTCGGTTTAACCCTCCGTCGGTAAACTGGTGTCGTTAAGTTCCAGGCGAAAGTTTTGAAAATAAGTTTCTCCGTGACAATGGAAAGCAGCTATTCTCACGCAAGAAAAGCATCTACATCGATGTTTACTCGTAAAAGTGAAGTATCTGGTCAGTTATTCGCGTTTGTATTTTGTCCAGCACATCCAGATCAATAATGAATTTTTTTGCAAAATCAAGATTCCAATTTATCCGTAATTATATAGTTTTCATACATGTATTAACATTTACTTGGAAAAATCATCAGAAAATTATAAAATCACGGTTTAAACATATTGTTTAAACAAATGGATTTTTTTGCAAAATAATATGTGTCATTCAATTTGTCGTTAAAAAACACTACTTTAATCAGTGTACGCAAAAACTGTATCTTTGATAATTTCCGAGATATTTCACAAAATATATTTCGAACCACCAACTAGGTTTTATCTCTTTAACATCGGCGATTAAAAATGAAAATACGTGTCAGATATTTTTTCGAGAATTATATTTGTGCCAAGTTCCATCAACATCAGTGATTGACAGTTCGGTATGTTTCCTAGTGGTTGTAGACTCTCCAAGTACCGTTAGTCGTAGTCAGTTTAGTTCCGATCACAACCTATTTAAACCTAACCTAAAAGTGACAAGAGTGAAGTGGCGTTTGGCCTCCAGTGATCTCGGTTTGCAATTCGTGTTAGTGTTTTGAACGTGAATTGTGTCAAGGCTAATGGTATGTATCATTTATTTTTTTATAAAACAAAATAATATCTTTCTATTCAGGAGTGACGAACTGCCCCAACGGGCCCCTCTTTTGATCCATCATAATACCATTTTTCTTCAACGTAATTCATTCAAAAATCCCACAAATTCAGGTCTCAGAATAATTGTACTTTTTTAAGGGCAAATCTTTTTATATTTTTTCGAAAGTAGTCTTCTGAATAAAACCTTAGAATAACCCCTCAAACTTTTTAAAATATTTACAAAGTTTATTACAAAGTTATGTAAACTTTAAATCCCAGTTTTTTCACGACTCTACCGTAGTTTTTGATTTTCGTTGTAAGAAGCTTTATACTGAAGTTTCAAACAGTATCTCAAAATTTTTTCACGCCAGGAAATAAAAGATCCCCACTTACCGATCGCGTTGGTGAAAAACTATATTGCCGGCGAAGGGTTAACGTCGAGTTAAACTCTGTCGAGAAGTCGCATGGAAAAATCGAGACGATAGATCTGCCCGGGGAAACTAACAAATGGAAATATTAATAACGCGAGTCTGACTCGATTCCCGTGAGCGCACGGGTCACGTTTTGTCCAAAGTGACAAATATACCGACGAAATCGCAATCCAGCAGCCGACTGGCCGGGGAAAAATCGTTTCTGTTTGGGAAACGCTGGCAGGCAGTGTCGCCGGCTTGTCGAAATAATCCGACTCTATCGATCAAAGTTTCTGTCAGCGAGATTTTGGCGGACTGGCACGCGGGATTTCAACAATGGCGCAACACGCGTCGAGTCGACATTTTCGACTGCGCGTTCCGAACCTAAACGTAGATTAGAGATGCACGCATTGTTCCCTGATAACCTATTGTTTAATACACCGGCGGACATAACCAGGCACTCCGCGCTTATCTGAACGCGATTAAATGGCCCGATCTAATCGCGCACGCGATTTTGATGATTTCTATTCGCTCTATTCTACTCGTTCTTCGCCAATTCGTTGCTAGGCGTGCGAGGTTGAAGGAGGGATAAATTCAAATTTGCAATTTTTCACGCTGATTAAAAAAAAAGGTGTTCAATTAGAAATTTCTAGACATTTTCGCAGCTACAAACCGTTTAAAAAATTTCCAACTAGGTGTCCCATAAGTCATCATAAACACGCGCATATCTGAAGAATCACTGTTGTCGAGTTGTCGAAAAGATAGGTTGACGCTGGTGATCCCAAGTTGAAACGCAATCTCCCGAATCTCAGCGAGCTTTACGGGGATTATATTCATAGAAATGGAAATCCGGTTCTTTTCCGAGGGTTGGTCGCCGTTGACCAACCCCTTGATAGATACTCGCGGCTGTGGGAAACCAGTCGGTCGAGGACATTCGCCCCCCTTAGTGTGCGCGCTTCCCATATGTGCTCACGAGCACGTAGAGATAGAATTTACCGGACGCAGGATCCTTCGGGATACGGTTTCTCCCGACGACGCGTAATTGGAGCAAAAGGAACGACGGGTGGGAAGCGAGGGTAACTGGGGAGAGAGAGAAAAAAATGGGGAGAGAAAAAAGTTCGCGCGTAAGAGAAGTGGCGCGATAAGAGAAGAGAACGGAGTCGAGTCGATTCGATTCGATTCGAAAGAATCGGGTTTTTTTCCCTCCAGCGAGAGGCGGGGTGAGGAGGTTCGATTGAAAAGAGAGGTGAAAAGAATGAGAGAGCGAGAGAGGGTGGGAACGCGGCGTTTCGTTTCGGTTGTCGATACCAGATGCACGCTAACTGGAAGTATCGACCCAGTTTAAATATTCTCAACCGGCCGCGCGGTGTCCTCTTCAATAATTCATTTGGAAAACGTCGTCGTATCGGCCATTTATAATGAGCCCCGCGAAACTGCGCCCTTCCCGCGCGCAACCGTGTCAATTCGGTGCCTGGCCTCTGGAATTTATATCGCGTATCGCCCAAACTTCAGCTTCTTAGCGGATCTTTTCAGCTTCGATGCAATCATGCTTGATCACGAACCTTTGTGCTCCTGTCTTCCGATTGTTTTTAGCAATTATACGTTGCGGCACTTCCTCGTGGTTCAAATTGTGGGGTTTGGAGGTTACACAGTCAGGGTCAACTGTAACGCCAAAATCTAACTTGTTAATGTATACCGGGTGGGTCATCTGAAGATAAAAGTTGAAATATTTTCGAAACGATTGATTATATATACGAAAATATTTTTGACGAAAATTGAATGATTTTGAGAGAGGATATTTAATTGATGTAATTGTTATTTTTTTATATGTTTGGAGGTCAAGTTTTTTTCTTTTTAAGTGAAATCGTATATTTTTTAATACATTGATTCGTTCTCCATAGAAAAGTATTAAACCATTTAATTCAAGAGATATTTTAATTAAATTAATTAGCAATGCTCGTATCGAATTTCTCTGTAATAACAATTGTATAACGTTTATTAATTATTGTGATTGGAATAAAATAAATGTTTGTTTCACTGTTACGTAACAGTTGTTGTGCAACAAAATGTGCTCAGAGCTGACTTTCGTAATTTAATTCTTAGATTATCTTCACGTAACTTAACACAGTGATATTTCATAATTCATTAAATTTAAAAATTAGGTTTTTTTTTGGATTTGACTTTCAAACGGCTTCGATGCATCGACATTGAAAGATATGCCAATCAATTGATATGCCCCTCTCGAAAGCACTCAACTTTTGCCTGAAACATTTTTCGATGCAATTAATCGTTTCGACGATATTTCAACTCCTAGTCTTGGACGACACCCGGTACTTAGAACTAAACTCGATTAAACTGACCCAAATAGATTCTGCTCGATTCCACGCTGCTCTTCTCCACTCAACAGGATCAGGTCCACGCTGTCTACTCCACTCAACGACCAAATCCACGCTGTTCACGCTTGTTCTCGATTTGCACCCT
>KQ435737.1:1584675-1608970 GCA_001276565.1 Melipona quadrifasciata
CCCCACTAAAATCACTTTCAGTGATAAAAAGTAGGATTCACGTGGGAATGAAACACCCTGTATATCCCGATATAAACCAAACAGGAATTGTTACCACGGCGGTATACTTCTATAAATAGATTTCTACGCTCAGTCACGTCGGAGTTATCGGTGTCGATATCGAAGTGAATTCGATGCCCGACAGCTCGGCCACGAAACGAGAAAAGAGAGTCTCCATGACCGAGGAAACAAACGACGCCAATTCTGCTCTTCAAAATGGGTCTCGCTCGGCGCGGCCCGCGTTGTAAATTCAATCGCCTTAACACTGGCGGAATTGCGGCATAATTCGCTGGGCGTAAATTTAATCTCCGTAGCGACGGCGAACGCGGCGGGCTTAATTGTCCGTTTGTTAGGAGAACGGCGGCGGCACCGCAAGCACGACACCGCAGCGCGCGCGGCCCGCGCTAACGGCGCTCGTTAGTCGCGGATTTGCGTTCCACGATTGCTAATTACTTTCTGATTCTTACGCGAGCCTTCGTTCCGCGGATACCGCGCCCGTTACGTAATCGTCGATTCGATTCCCACGATTCTCTGTAACGACGCCGCAACACGCGAGTCAAACAGGATTACTCTCGCTTTGAGAATTGACTTTGCAACGTTTGCGGGATTCTCTCGGTGCGGGAAACGTGCAACGAATCCGGTAGCTCTTGCTCTTGCTTTGTCCCCTCTGTTGACTGTCTATCAATTCGATCTTGCATTTTATCATTAGGTTGAACAAGAGTAACTTTTCTTGTGTGTAAATTTTTCACGAGGAACAAACATTTTTCGCGATCACGCGTTTATTCCGAGGAAGTTCTTATCTTCTTCGGCAAAAAATAGTTTTTATTCTGTTTTCTCTGTCTGATTGTCTATCAATTCAGTTGATTTTCTGATCAAGAAGTAACTGCCCTTTTTTTGCGTGTAAATGAATTTCCCACGAGGAACAAAAATTTTAATGTATTGACCAATTCTGACTCTGCTTCCTGTTGATTCGATCTGTTTTATTTTATCGTTAAGTTGATTTTATCAAGAGGTAACTGTTTTTGTGTAAATAAAAGGCGAGTTTTTCACGAGGGACAAACATTTTCATATATCGACCATTTTCGTGATTCCACGTTCAAAGTTTTTACGTTTCTCGACAAAACACGGTTCTTAAGAAAGATTTGATATCCTCGTCAGTAGCGAAATTTGGTAAACGAATTCTGACACAGTTTTAAGGCTTCTTCGCTATATATATAATACATCGAACAATCTTTTTACGAGTTTAGCCTTGTTTCTTTCCTTTCCGGAGCAAAATATGGACGAGAACGTCCCATTTTTGAAATATCGATGTCGAACGAATAATTGTTAACGCGAGATCGTGCATTTTCTTTTTCTGGAACAAGCTCGAGCAATCAGCCGTCGGATTGCACGATGAGTCTGCGGTTCAAAATGAAGTTAGTTACGGTTTTTTCCCCATTAGAATTCAAATTACATTCTCGTTCACACATTTTCACATTCGCGTGACAATTTTCAATCTTCAGTTTGCAAGAAATTTCGCGCCAACGATGTTAGACGCCGTCTATTGGAGATTGATATCTCGCGATCTCGCAGGGACTAAATTTACCATTAGGTCGCGTCACTTTGAACGTCACGTCGCGTATTAACAGGCTGTTTTCCAATTATTTACAACGTTATACACACGCTCCGGGAATGGGTGGAAAGGGGCGGTTTGGTAATAAATCCTCCCATTTAAATCTACGCGGCGATAACGTCAAGTTGTTAATGGCGGCGTAATAAAATTTCACAGCCCATTACGGCGGAACTATCAAATCGCCACGGTTATGGGGAAATTAAGAGGCGTCGGCTAGAGTTTATTAGATTCAATGCTGCCACCCTCTCGATTCCATCCCTCTGCGCGACCGGCCAACCCGTTTAATCCTTGCATTATTTCCAGACAAATAATGGGCTAGCTTCGGCCTCTGTTCGATCGAATTTTCCTTGTGACATTGAAAGAGAGAGAGAGAGAGAGAGAGAGAGAGAGAGAGAAAATCTTAACATTTTGTTATAATCTTACAAAGTTCAAAATTTACTGAAATATTAATAAAAGATTGCACATGCAAAAAACGGTCGTTGTAAAGAGAAAATTTCAATTTTCACGACCGTGGCGGATCAAATCATGATCAAAAAATGTTCCTGCAATGTTTCTAAAGACGTTTGGATTTTTACAATTTTCGAGAATAAAACCACTCCGTATGATGTAAAAACAACATTTTTGAAAAGAAACTAAATAAGAGGAGACAAATTGGAAGTTTTGCTCTTTGAAATAAGTAGCTAGTAGATTGTCGCACGATTTTCTCTCGAATAAACAAAGTTTAAATAACGAAGCATCAAATATCGTCATCATTATTCAGCACTCTTAGTTACATTAATTTTTCACGATCAAAGTAACAGGCAAACACACGGAAACGTTGTTCGTTTGTTCGCCAAAGATTCGCCCCGCGATACTCGGTGTTTCCATTGATTCCACGCGGCGGTTACCAATTAACGTTGAAACGGATTCGCACTTGGCGAATTAAACCACCGCGAATTATTGGTTTCAAACGAAAAAGGGAGAAGAAACAAACAACGAACGAAAATCGATCGAACTGAAAATAAGGAATTAATCGTTGCCCCGAAGGTAATCGTCACTGCTCTCAGTTAATTAGCCACCGGTTCTCCGATTCGCTCCGTTTGTCCCCTAATTTCGTTGGCTGTTGGTTTGTGTTCGCCGCATATCGAGTCGGTTTTGCATATCGAACGAGCCT
Source organism: Melipona quadrifasciata (assembly GCA_001276565.1). Lineage (NCBI taxonomy): Eukaryota > Metazoa > Arthropoda > Insecta > Hymenoptera > Apidae > Melipona > Melipona quadrifasciata. Next base: position 1,587,480 of record KQ435737.1, read on the forward strand.
TAACTTTTATTCACGGCGTGTCTCCGACAAAATGGCAACGGTGGAGAACGCTGGGCTGATAACTCGAAAGGAAAACAGGACAACAACTCGTGTAGCCTCGGGGTTGCAGACTATGGTGGTGGTAGTAGTAGTCGTAGTAGTAGTAGTAGTCGTCGTCGTCTTGCTCGTTCCCGAAGGAAAAATCAGCGACTTTCGTGAATCAGCGATGAAACGTTACTATTCATGGGAAAAGTTTTAATTTGCGTGAGGCCGTGACGCCGGGTATTCAGTACGCGAGTTCGCGCTCGCGTGTGCGTCGATGAACTTTCATGGGAACCTTGCTTCTTCCCCCCAGCCTTCAGAGATTGGCTACGACTGCGAGTTAAATTACCGTGGCGAGGTCAATTTGCCCGATTAATTGCCTCTACCCAAAAACTCGAGCTTTGGCTTGAAATTTGAAAAGACAATCCTCGATTGGAATTTTTTATCACTGAAAATGATTTTAGTGGGAGTAACCGAGAAAATCGGGCCTCTTCAGGTGCAACGCTGATGCAACGAAAATTAGCGATTGGTTGATTTGGGTCACGTGATTTGCGAGGGGGTGTGGAGTAGACCTCGAGTAGGAGTGGCGTTGTCTGGTACTGAGCGATCGCGCCTGTAATTTGTTCTGTATCGATTCAACAAATTTGCATATCGATAAAATTTTATAGCAAAAAAGTCGTCTTAATTTCGTATTTTTAGTGTTATGTTTTAATATAACGCTTAGAATAGAAGTTTGTGTTCCTTTCCTTTTTTTTGTGTGTGTGTGCGTGTGTCATTGGTGGATAAAATCTAGAAAAATTGCGACGCAAGTGAAGGACGTTTATCAAATGGAAATCGAATCGTTCATTCGTCTTATTAAAAAGGGATCGTTATCACGGAAACTCGTCGTGAGGAGAAGGTTTGGAGATAAAACGTTTTCGAGAAATTGCGCTGTATGTAGGATAACGATTTCATGCGTACCGACGGTGCACGTTATTCGATCGAATGGAAAACAAGTTTGAAAAGGTATCAGCCTGCGCGATATTAGTATGCATAGGAAAAGTTTTAATTTCTCTGGTCAAGGTTTAGTTCCTCGCTGAAACGTTTGCGGCCGGAATTCGAAATTGGCTGCCGATCGATCCGTTGCGAAATCTCTCTCACTTTTCCCCCCCTTTCCCTTTTTCAGTTTTTTAACAGTTTCGTTTAGATTGTAACGAGTGGAAAGAATTTTCACGCGACGATCAAATTTCGTCTAAATTTCATCGAAGTTAATTCTTCTGTCACGAGATGTTGCAAGATATTTTGAGAACGCGTTTTTAAAGCGCGCAGAACGAATTCGTGTCGAGGTTGATCTGTAGAACGAGAGGAAAAAATTTTCACATGGTGATTAAATTTTACCTGGTCGTGAATCTGGTTGAAGTTGAATTTTTCTGTTATGAGACTAGGTGTCTTGCAATTAACGAGAAGGATTTTTAAAGCGTATTGGAAATTATTCCGGTTTGACGTATCTATTATACTACGTTATATCAGATGCATAGGTCAACAAAATTTTTGTTCCAAAACAAGTTTAATAATATTATTTATTTATTTTATTTATTTAGAATCTGACGAGCAGATGCTCTATATTATGTAGAAAAAGAAAGAAATTTTTAAGTTCTAAGGAGTTTACGAATATAAATAATGTAGTACCGAAATTAATATATGAAGTGAAATTATATTAAGCGAATAATTTTGTAACAGAATTCTGAAAATTCTGTTTGATGAGCTGGAAAACAAATCACTATGGTTACTTTGGCGATTAACTTCTGTACATAATTCGATTATGGATATCGGATTAGAGAGTGTATTAGTCATGTAGCAAAAGAAAGAAATTTGCACTTGCTATTAAAATAATATTTAGGCAAAATGAAAAATATATCCGTAATTTCACACATTTTTAAAAATACGTTAGAACAAAGATCAGTTGTAATCATACGTAACTTTTTATGAAATAATAATACAATTTTCTGTTAATAAATATTTATAATGAAATATGATTTTTAGAAAAACAGCTGGGAAATTTCGTTTTATTGTTATTTGGTTCAATTTTGCAGCAAAGTTTACTCTGCTTTCATCGAGTATATTCATCGCAGTTTAAAAATAATTCAACACACAGGTGCACGTTCTCGAAATGAAATAAAACACTTGTATGGTTAAAAAAGTTTAAATTGAAGTAAAAAAAGAAATATTTCAAGTTGATAAGAAAAAGGGGGATATCGAAATTCATAATATATTAAGATATGGATCTGTGTGTTCCGAGTATCATTTTCATCCTCACATATCCAAAATCTCAATATCTACTATACGTTTTGAGATACTTGAAATTACGTTCTTGGTCTACCCTACAACATTCGAAGAGTTTTGCAAACACGAGAAATGAAATCTAGAGATCTATTTAACTTTGTCAATTTTCAAACGTGTGATGATTTAAATAAGAATGCATCATTATAGCACATTTGTTTGAATCTCAGAAATCACAGAAATTTATTTTGATAAAAGTTCATTGTCATCGCAAACTTCAGCGCAGCGATCGTCGAATCTATTATACTGTTCAACGATGCTCATCGATTCGAGTAAGATCGACGTTTCAAGGGAATATTTCGCGACGTTTGACAATAATCTACGATACGGGACGTTAATGCTGCACGAAAGAGTACGTGCTCGGTAATTATGGAAGACAATGACGTCTGCGTCAGAGAGTAATTCAGACACCGAGACAGTAATTTCGCAAGTCCTTTTTCCAAGTATCGCGCGAGAGAGCCTCGCTCAGACGAAAGTAATTCGAGAAACTGAAAGACGTCGAGACAGAGCTTCGCGTTTCCTGGTTTCTTCATCTGACGTTGACTTTCTACCCGTAAAACTTCTTTCTGCTCTCTTTTCTGCCCTTGTGTCAGATGCACTCGTTCTTCGACGAGCGTTCGAAACTGCGACATTGTGGATTGATTGAACAAAAAATGAAATTTGCAAAGCTGAAATTTCAAAATGTTATTTATACGACGCACTGAGGTACTCTCTCACGTGCTTGAGCAGGCAGCAAAGTTTCATCGATTTAAGAATCGATGTCAACCTGGATTTGCTCGCAACAACTGATCCAATTACGACCCGGGCCTGTCTTTATACTTAGCGAATCGACGAGAGACGAGAGTCGTTCACCGTTCCTCTCGTCCCATTGATTCACAAGTAGCTCTCCAACGATCACTCCGTGGAACACAACACGAACAAGAGGAGGAAGAAGAAGGAAAAAAAAGTAACTGATTACGTAGTGGACGCTGCGATAGTCGTAGCTGTTCGAGAGCTATTTTGCAGCCAGATCGATGTTTTTTGCTGGGTAGTACGTCGAACGAAGGAGTCGCAGGAGTGGGGCAGAGGCCAGAGGCGCGCCACGGATCTCGCGGAAAAAGCGAGCAGCGGCTCTCTCGAGGTGTTGGGTAACACGGTGGTAAAAGTGTTGCAACGTCGCGTGCTGCGGGGCTGCTTTGAAATTTATGGAGGATACACGGGAAACGGGGAAAATCCGCAGACTCTGCAGAGAACCCGCCGGCTGGGCGGGTTTCAAAAGCGACTTCACGCATGCCAATGAAGATTAAGCGACGCGCGTCGCATCGGAGCGACCTGCCCGCGTCGGCTCGCGACCCGAAATCAAAACGCGTTCCCCTCTTTCCTTTGTTTCGCGATCACGATCCTCCGACCGAGCGGTAATTTAATAAACCGACATTGACGAGTTCGTTCTTTGTCTTTTTTTTCTTTTCTTTTTGTTTGGCGGACGTGTCGCTTGCGAATCATTCCTGTGGGTATGCGACTTTCGCAATTAGAAGTGGGTCAAGAAGGTATTGGAACTAGTATTTGTTTTTCTAAGAAGAAATATATGAGCGAAATTTGTTATCCATAAATAGTAGAAATTTTCAATAATACAAGAAATGTAAAAATTTCAGAGTCAGAAAAGTATTAAATTACAAACATTGGTCTTTAACCATTTAGGTTTAGGTTAGGTTTAGGTTAGGTTTAGGTTAGGTTCGAAAAAATTCATACGCCATGTTTTGCCTTCTTTAATCTCTGGCGTTGGAATGACGTGCCACGCACGTCGAGAACTTTTTATCCCAAATTGCAACATTTTCTCAGTTTTAAGTATATTTAAATGTAACCCAGGCAAAACAAATGATAAGTTTATTACTTATTAATAATTTCTATCCAGTAATATCATACCGACGAGTTCAAAAGAAAAAGAAAGCGACGAATTATTGTATACGGTTCGGTCACTCGTTATGGTCCGCGAACTTTAACCAGTTGCCAGCGCAAGAGGTTAAAACCATACAACTTCCGTATTAAACAATTTTTCATTAGAACAATAATTATTAATTTAAAAATGATTTCAGCTGTGAGAGTTATGTGAATAAGATGTATATAGAAAGTGTGCGAGAATTTAGGATTCGTGAATGCGAGACTAGAGGGTAATTGAAAATAAAGTATAGAGCACAGCTTCGCCTGTGAACTTTGTCTAAGCTAATCTGTCCCTTTTGCGAGTTTCTCAGCTCGAAAGGGGTGAGAATAGACGCGGAGCGATAAAAACATTCGTTCGAACACGTCCGTGTCGAGATTTCCATGCAAAAATGGGAAACGAGAGAGCTCGCGTTTCCTGTTTAATTTCCTCTTAGGTTATTCCTTGCTAGTACATCATTGTCTTCGTCGCGATAAAAGGATTTCGCCAGATTTATAAAAATCCCCGTGAAATAATTTCCACTAGAGGTGTAACTCTCTCTCTTGGAAGCTATTCGTTGCTCCGAACAATGCAGCGATTTTCCAAGTCCAAGGAACGTTCTCCCTTCTCGAATAAATCCTCGATATTGCGTTATCAGTGAATTCCAGTCCCTGCGAACCCATTTCCCAAATGTTACTTATTTTCTGTTTCTTTGGTTCTTGGCACGGCTTTACCGATCTTGCAGTTCGCATCATCGACCAACTAACAAGGTGTGTGAATCACCGATTTTAGCAGAAATGTTGTTTTCGAAATAATATTTGATCCTCAGTTTTCTTTATTGGCAATCGTCAATGTTGAAGGTTTTTGTCTAAATTGATGAAATTAGTGTTTTTTTACCGACGAATTCAATGGTGTACTATTTAACAAAAAAGCCTTTTATTTAAACAATATATTTAAATATCCATATGTTTTACAAGTTTCTCCCAGTGAATGTTAATAAATTTTCTTGAATATTTGTTGATGAAAAGTATGCATTCAAACACAAGTTATGGATGAAATGAAATCTTGATTTTCGAACTATAAAAAAAATTCATTGCTTTCAAATCTTTTTCGCTGGACGTGCAGAGCAGGGTGGAATTGTTCTCTGTTTGTAAATATGTTGTAAAATGTTAAACTTCTCTGTATAAATATGTTTTCTGAAAAAGCTGATTCTACTGTTCAGTACTTACTGCTTGTTTTTCCTCTTTTTTTTAAAAACACGATCAAATAAGTTTGTTATTTTATTCTTCTTTAGTCGTGAACGACTGAAATTGAAATACCGCACAAATTGAAATACGATTAACAGACAGATAAGCAAATAAATCTACAAATTACGGATGAACTTTGATCGTTAGTTCGTTTGATTATATTTATTTATTTATTTATTTACCTGCAAGTAAAAGTCGCGACAGACAATATCCAAATAATAATCCGGCGGAACTCACTCACCGTCATAAGTACATAAAACGGGGGGAGGGAAAATATTGCAGGGCGGAATGTAATCTCTGTTATTTAAACAATAAACGAACCCGAGTACTTCTAGAGTAAACTTCCTTAAATTCTTTCTCTCTCCGAGTAAACTCTCGGCTGACCCGTTTTCCAAAAAACACGCGCTTCTACTTACTCTCGCAAAGCAAACGTATCCATTATTAACGAAGTTTCGTACTGATTGCTCACTCCCTCCCTCCCTCCCTCCCTCTCTCGTCGATGCCTTTAAAATTTGTGGAAGCGTTTCGCGAAATAATAAATTTAATAAACTGAAACTACTGCCCGCTTTTAACGCAAAGAACAGAATAAATTGATGTTGAATATTTCAACAACGAACGGAATTGCAAATCACTCAAATTCCTATATTTGTATCTATCTCGTAATCGATACAGGCGAATGTTCATTTGATACATCCTGTACATTGTACTTCTTTTCCAATAGCGTGTCAAATCTTGTTGTACGACATGCAACAAGGATGATAGACGAAGAAAACTGAACATGTTCTAATCTCTCTCTGTCTTTGGTGAAGCAAAATTACGGGATTTGACGTATATTTGATGTGTTTTCAAGTTTTATGCTTTTCTGACAGTTGTCATTCACTTAATAGGGACAAACATTACAAAAAATGAGCATTTTCTTATTCTGATTATGTCAAATGTGAGAACGAAAAAGATTTCCTCTAATATGAACTTCGTCGTATTGCCATCGTATTCCTTTCTTTACACTCCTAAATTAACAAACGTCGCATTTATTTTTAACCATTTTCAACAACTTTATTTATTTTTAACCGCTCGTGTTGTTTTTACCCACAATAGCTCTTCCGTTCAGTCTGACCTCTGAACTTTAAAAAAAAAACAGAGTTCTCCAACGTTCCCTCAACGCGGGGAGTCGTCAACCTACCTCCCCGTTTATTCGCAAACTTTTTTCGGTCAAACAACGTCGTAGAGAGTCGTGTCTCTTTCTCTCTCTCGCCCTGCCCCCCGTGTCTGGCAAACTACTACACGACCGTAGAGCGTGTTTCGTTTCAGAAAAGCCTGCCAATTCAATCCAGGGACCGTTTTCCCTTACATTCAATTGCTAATGAGGCCGAACGCGAGGCTTGGCGAACGCGAACAAAACGAAGAAAAGAGAAAAGAGGAAAGAAAGAAAGAAAGAGAAAAAGAGGAATCCAGACGCCGGTGAAATCGGCGATATAACGAGCGATATAATAAAGCCGGGAGATAATGGCTCTTCCAAATTTTCAGCGCGGGCAACGCGCGCGCAACTGTTACGCAAATGATTTTGTCGATAATTTGCGAGCGAGTGGAGTGAATCAGCCCGTGGTCAGGATATCAGGCCACGCCCATTTATTACCTCGCCGAGGTAGCGAAGAACCCGCGCGTTTTTAGGCCGGATTACTGGACAGCGGGAGCGGTTTCTCCGATTGATTCGAATCGACTCGAGCGCGTGGAATTTCAAGAACGCGTAGAACTCTCTGTCCGCCTTTGTGCGGAGTGGAATTGCGCACGGAAGGAAATTGAGTTCGCAGCTGGCGTTGCGAAACGTTTCGTTTCTTTTGCGAAACACACACGCACGTTGCCACGGAATTTTTCACATCGTTTACTGGAACTTTTCGTTTCGACTGGCGTGGAATGCGAGAATGAAACGTAGAAAAGAACTTGATAAAGGGGGAGATTTTGTTGTTGTTTTTCTTCCGTTTTTGTTTTAATCAATTACGAACAAGGCGAGCGGAGCAGAATAGAGGCTGCATTTAGAAATTGTGGAATTTAAACGGAGACCAGACTGGATAAAGGAAAGAGCAGAGACAGAGAATACAGAGAGAGAGGGGGGAGGAGCTGCGAGAGAAAATGGAATCTCTTCGCTTGGCCGCCACGTGTGTATCTTTGAAGCTGCACAAAGGGGAAAGATTCTTAGACGCTGTGAATCGAAGAAACAAGATACCGGAAATATGTCCGGGGTAGGCTTGAAAGAAAACAGACGGGAAAGAGCAGGCCACTTTTCCGGGACTACCGTGAAATATTACGTCATTAGCAATTATTTTGACGAATTGACGCAATTGTTACATTTCGTCAAAGTACAAGTTGAGATTTTTGCTTCTCGTCAATGATTTTTATCAACAGAACTTAAACTCGTTAAATTAAATGCAGGTGATGTAGGAAAGGATATTCCTGATCAGCCAAGACTTGAAATCTCCATACTACTTGAAAAAACTTCTCTGACGTTGCTCTAAATACAATTTTGTCAACAGCGAAATTTAACTCGTACATTAGCGGATGAAGCTACAGTAGAAAAGGATGTTTGTGATCAGCCAAAGCTTGAAATCTTCGCCCTGTTTAAACGAAAGATAAAAATTCTTCAATGTTGTTCCAAATTCCACGAAGACCGAAATTAAACTCGAAATAATTACACAATAACTATATAATTATATAATTAACTAAGTTTATAATTGTAATAACTATGAAATAATTATTACATCATAGAAAGTAGAAACATATGTTGAGAATTTGCTTCGTCACCCTGTGCTGAATGAATCGTGAAATTAAACAACGAAATTAAACGCAGGCGAAGCCACAGTAGAGAAGGATATTCGTGACCAGCCAAGATTTAAAATCTTCGCTTTCTTTAAAAAAAGAAACAAAAATTCCTCGATGTTGTTCTAAATATAATTTTATCAACAGTAGAACTAAACGCAGATGAAGCCACAGTAGAAAAAGGATATTATTGGTCGTCCAAGACTTGAAATCTCCGTTCTTGAAAAAAAACAAAACGATCTTGCTCTAAATATTAAAGTACCTAAAGCCTATTTGTCGTTGGAGGGTCAATCGGTTGGCTCGTTCCGGATGCCCACGAAGTGCGAGTCGAGCTGGCATCAAGCACTTCCGCGTCGCGTCGTCCAAGAATCCGAAAGTACGTTTACCTTGGCTTAACGTGCTTAAAGCACGCGTTCGCTGTGCTCGGGCCGAGGAGGGGAACATTTTACCGGGCTGTACGGGGGTGTATACGGTTTCGCTGAAGGCGCAAGGCTCGCTCGGGCTTCTCGTTCGAGGATGTAATGGACGTATTAAACGGAATTTTTGCGAAATTGGCGAAACGTCGATCGAGCATCCATCGACGGCGGAGGGTGGGAGGGATGGAGGAGGGGTTGCCATCAACGGCCAGGGGTGGGGGAGGGGATTGTCAAGCCTGACAAAAGCACTCGGCCGCTAATGCTTGGTAATTTTCCACGAAGGTCGCGTCACTCTGTCGAAGGTGGGCCGTTATCGATTCGATTTCGCGATAACCACGCGGCCGTGCGCCGGGAATTACATCGGGCCGGCGATCAATCATTCGTTAACGAGTGACGCGACGCGCGCATAATAACGCGCGATGCACGCGAATCGGTTAACGTATTCAACGCTTCGCGCATTCACGTCAACCACCGCGGCTACATTTGTTTTCGTCAGCCGAGCCGAGCCTCACCGCCGAGAGAAAAAGGACCAACTGGCTTCACCCTTCCGTTGACAAATTAATCTAACCCATTGAAGACATCTCTTTGCTCGGACGTATCTCGGATATTCTACCGGCGTCTTGCGTTCGAAATTGTTGGAAATTTCATTTCAATCCGCAATTCCAGTAATGCATAATTTTAGCAACTGTGGTGAGAAATATTGTTTGTTCATGTACAAAAGCTTCTTCCCATAATTTTATTCAATTTTAAATCAAATTTCAGTTGGAACGTGAACTTAAATTAGTGTGTTTCAATCTGTAAAGAAAAATTACGGATTTATTTTGGTGATTTTTGGCCGATTCTGTAGATGTACCAACCAGAGATCGAATCAGTATTATAAATTTGTAAATATATCATAATATTAGAATAATTGCCTAGTATAATTTATTATTACCTTAATTCAATATAAAATACTGGTAAAACACTGGTATTTTTAAGTAATTATTCTAATATTATCGCAATAAACTTAACTAAACTAAATGCTTCGGATATCGGTACGATGTCATTAAAGCGGCGTTATACCGATAGAATATTAATATTAATTAGACATAAATCGTATTCCAGTGATATCGAAATCGGATTTATTAAGAAATGCCTGTTATAAGTGAAAACTATATACAAACTACGACGTTCGTAGACACTGATGTTGGAAAATTCAGTATTCAGCAATTCGGTTTGGCAATGGATAGCGTTCTTAGGCAATTGGTTGAATCATAAGTTTCGTTCAAGTTTATAGCTAAAATTTTATTCTACGAAATTATGAATTTTGTTCTAGTTATCCGTACGTAAAAGCAAAGACTATATACATTTAATACTACGTTCTTTGTTGCAAATACCAAAAATTTCAATGTTTGTGTATCCAATGTCCATCAAGCAGTAGTAGGAACTGTTTAAAAATATTAATTTTCAATTAATTGGTTAATATTAATGGGATTAGTCAAAACAGGTTATGTCACATTATTACTAAGTCAAATATAAATGTAAAATATCGAAACCTTAAAATGTATCGGTATTCGATGCGCGATACCAACGCAGACTCTTACTACTTCCATGTCCGCACAGTCGAGCGCAAATACTACTCCCTCCGCGACTTTAAAATGGAGATTGCCGAAAATTCAGCAGCTCGATCGGTTTTTTTTTTTTTTATCCAAATATGGCGACTTTGGCCACTTTTGTCCGATCGATACCCGAGAGCTACCAGCCGGGCGATTGAATCGCAGGACGACGCGAGTTCCCGAACTTGAAACTGTTTTCGAACGCGCGAAAAACGACGAGCAAACTGGGGGCGCCAGTCCCATCGATCACGCGGCCTCTCGTTCATCCGTGAACGCTCGGGCTCGGGAAATCGATCACCAGCGCTGGGGGGAGTTTCCGGATGCGTCGCCATCCCGTGGGGTCCATCTTCTTCGCGACTCGTCTCAAGTTTTCCCGGGAACTTTCGGTGCTCCTTTTACCGCTAAGAACGGCTGTAGTTTCTCGCAGTGAAATCGCTTCTTCTTCCGGGAGATTCCCGAGGTGGAAGGGAGTACTTGCGTATGTCGTAATTCCCGAAAATTGTTAAAGTTTTTTGCGCGTAATTGTTGAGAAATCGCGCTGAATCTGGATTCTGAGATTTTCACAAAAATATTTTTGCGTCGCGTAGTAAGCGGAGAAATAAAGTCGGTGTTTGGGAAACGCCTTGAAAACGAATTCAAACGCCTCTAAATGCATTGAGAAATCTTTCTCGTCATCGAAATCCGCGATGGATTTGAAGATCGAAGCCTTCCCTTTACAACGAGCCCCTATCTGCTGTACAATTTTTCTTCGACAGGCTATTGAACTTTGGATGTATTCGAGAACGGCGGACGAAAAATTTCCTCGGTTAATCTCGCTATTCAAAGTTCAATAACTCGGCGAGTAGATCAAATTTCAGAGACTTTGATTTTCAAATGTCGTGGAAAAAATTTGTCAATGCCTCAAGAGACGTTTGAATTAATAGAAAGGGAACAGTGAACTCGATGTGAAAAATATTTTGAAAAATGAAATGCGAAAGTAGAAGCTTCACATTTTAAAATGAACCTGGCTTCCTTGCCGTGTGTTTTCTTGAATCAAATTACAACGAAAATTTTCACGAAATTACGACAGTTTAAATGTCAATTTTTCGAACGTGAGTTCACTTGATCAAACATTTCATCCCATTTAACGTTCCATGCGCGATAAATATTAGTATTTTCCGTAACAGATGTATATTTCGTCCTCATTTGGAAAGTTGATTTTTTCTTTTTGTCCGATGAGAATATTTCGCAAGCTGTCCCAGCGTCGAAATTTCCTCCGTTCAACTCCGACTTAACTTGAAATTAAGCGCCGCGTTGTTCCACTTCAACCGAAATGAAATTCAATTACGAGTTCGTATTCGTCCTTTTTAACAAAGTGGCGGCGGCGAATTTAGTTTTTCCTAGTCGCGCACAGCCGTGCGCCAGCGGACAAGGGTTTATGGTTGCCGGTTGCAGACCATGCACGTTCGCAGTTAGCGCGCGCGACGCAAACAATTTCAGCAATTTTAATTTAACTTTAACCGATTTAAATTTAATTCCCCATTCGCTGTAAGACCGCGTTGCGGTTGATTGCGTTTCGTTTAAGGCAGAAAAAAAAAAATGAATCCAGATTACATCGTAAATAACTCAACTGCAGACAATCCCTCTGTAACACAGGGACGAGACAAAAAGAGTAATTTCTCAAATTTATTCCGAAAAATAAGAATAATCTTAATGATCAGAAATTAAAGAATAATTTTTCAACTTCGTCTTTGTTAGAAATATTACACGCAACGCGAGTGGTAAATAAGAAAAAAAAGAAACATTTACGCAAACATGTACGTATAAACTATTTTCATTTAATTATATAGTGTTCGTAATATTCTTTCGATTTACGATGAAAAAAATATATGATCCAATTAAAAAAGAAATAAAGGCACAAAAAACTTGGTACGTCGTACCTTGCCTCTCTTGAAACCATTCAACTTTTATATCAAACAATTTCTCGTTGGACGTATAAATTAAAAGTTATTTCAGATGTGCAAATCACGCGTAAACTTTTGCTCCGTTTTCTTTTCCCTTCTCGTTCCTCGTCACGTGTCGTATAATTTTTTAAACGTATTAAATAAAAATTATACACGCCTTATCGCGTCGTACAAAGGCAATTTCCGTAATTTCGCTTATCGCGTGCCGTACCAAACAAAATCGGCGAAACCAAGCAAGAAGAAACTCGGAAATTAATTCGTTTGCGATTTTTCGTACACGCGCGCTCAGTCGGTCGGCTCGAACATACTTGCACGCGTATAGGTGCGGGTGCAACCTGTTTATTCTATGCAACTGCGCTCTGCAAACATTTGCATTTTCTGAAACACGGATAACAGTTTAATTGGCGCGTTCGCGTGTTCGATATTCCTCCATTATTGTTAAATTATTAAATTCGCCGGATTTTTGAAACGTTCTTTCTCCTTATCCCGGTAAATAATCGTTATTGATGAATTATTAACGCGGATATATGTCCGTGCCGCTGTAAAATGAGACACGCCGCGATAATGATTTTTATTTCGCGTCGGTGTTTCTTCCCCCGTATTTCACAATCAACGATCTAGACGCGGCGTTTTGTACATTGAGATTTAGTTTCCGCCGTTGGATTTATGTCACGCGCGGGCAGGACCGCGTGAAAATAAAACGAATTTACGATTCTCCCTCCTCGCCCCTCGTTTCTGCTCCCCTTTCGCTATTATGAATAACCCGAGCGGGCATTGTATCACGATTAACATAAAATAATTCATAAAAACGAACGACAACGCCGGAGATATCGGGCGTTGTTTTAAACACACGCGCAGAGGCGTGTCGGAAACGCAGAATTAGAGGCGACTGTCTCTCGTTTTGAATTATACTCGCGGGAATGTATCGTTGAAGCCGTAACAATTATGAATGTCGACGCGTTTCGACGCGTTGCTCGCGAGGAAACCATCCGGGAGAGATTGAAGCGCTAATCGAAATGCGGATTAAAATTGGCAGAGGCGAAACTTCGTGACGTGGAACGTTTTATATTGACGCGCGTAAAAATTACGAATAATTTTTAAATGATGGACGGAGTTTTTGATGAAATAAAGAACTATCGAAGTAAAAACGACTGTCAGAAACGATCGAAATGATCAGTGCATAATTTTTCGGAGAAACTTCGTCGATCGACAGCGGTGACATTTTTGTGGAGATTACGAATTTTCATAGAAAGAAAAAAACTGTAAGGGTTTATATATTTTTTATTTCTTCGTAAACCATTTTCCAAAAATTTCTCCGAAACGAGTTTTACATTTACATCGGCAGTTCTAGCGTTAATGTTGACACAAAATCCGTGTAAATAAATATTTGTGTATTTTTTATGATAGTAAAAGTACAAAAACTATAATTTATATATTTTTGATTTTTATATAATTTTAAAGTACAAAAACTATAATTATCAAGAAAAGTGTGTACAGTTTAAGAATTACAGAACAAAGTAATAAGTTTAATTTTTAAGTATTATTTTAACTTACTCTACCATGCAAGTCGCACGCTTCTATATTTTTCAGTGATGTCAAAATTAATTTAAAATGAAACATTTTATTCTAAATATTTTTAATATTATTGTTTATGTTACAATAATAAATTGTGTAATGCTAGAGGGATCAGGTTAGGTTTAGGTAAAACAGCTAATTGGCAGATAGAAGATATCTGCAAATCGTAAATCGCAAATAAAGCCGTGGAGTGTGCTCTCTTAGACAACGAGGTCCCGATGAATGGGAAAATCGATCGTTCGATAAGTTGAGGCAACTCCAATCTCGTCGAGAGCGCGCGTAATTCATTACTTTAATTCTTTCGTTGAAACTTCGTCTGAGCACTTTGATCACGATTCACTGAACTACTGTAACTGCTATTGTATCGTCCAAGCGTAGCTATTCAACTTTTTTTTCTGCGTTCGTTCATCGTTTCTGTTGGTGGAACAATTTCGAGTTTTCATCGCTTGGGCTTGAACGATAGATTCGATAGATTTGATTCTGATTTGAATCGACATGATTTTCAAGTGCCAATCGAAAAAATTGTTCGAGAGGAAACGTCTCAAAATACTGATTTTATAAATTTTTCAAATTGATCAGGCTATATATATTTCTGGAAAAAAAGAGGAGAAGTAAATAAAATTCCTTGTATACACGTTTTGAGAAAAGTCTTTTAGAGATAAACAGCGATAAATATGTGATAACGTTGCACGTAGGAAAGTGTACACGAATGTTTAAAAATTTGTCAATTTGATCGATGCTGGCAGGTTTAGCGTTGGCATTTTCGAAATTTCTCGCGCGATGATTTATCAATCCGGAGTAGTAAAAGGAACGTAGACGAGGTTAGATGGTCGAAACACGTAGACCACTTGCGCGCAGAGCGAGTAATCCAGGGTGTCTCTGGTTCGCACCGGGGCGAAACTTAACCTTCAATTTATGCGTTCTCAGGTCCCAGCGTCTCGCAGCAGGGCGCCATTATTAACCTCTTGCGCTGGAATGACGTGCCCAAATTGCAACACTTTCTCAATCTTAAGTATATTTAAATGTAACCCAGGCAAAACAAATGATAAGTTTGTTACTTCTTGATAATTTCCATCCAGTGATATCACACCGACGAGTTCAAAAGAAAAAGAAAGCGACGAATTATTGTGTACGGTTCGGTCACTCGTTATGGTCCGCAAACCAGTTGCCAGCGCAAGGAGTTAAATCCAACGCCTAGGTTTTGGAAAATACCATGCGAAAGTGTACGGTAGCTAGCGTCAGAGCGTATATTATGCAGCAAACATGTTACGGTCGAGCTTAGGAGTACGCGCGCTCGCAGCCGACGCGGAGGATCGTGAAAACGACCGAGAAGTACGGGGCTGCGAGGGGAAAAAAGTGCATCCGACACGGTGGCAGGCACGGTCTCGCGCGATTGCAGGCCATTGTTCTCGTTTTTCCTTTCCAGTATTTACTAGGTCTTCTTTCTCTTTCTCTTCCCACTTCGTTCTTTCGTTTCTCGTTCTCGTTCTCGTTTCGTCTCCAATTTCTGACGCGCGCTCGTAACGAGGCCGACTGGATGATTCCTCCGACGCGTCTGACGCGATACTCCCTTCGACCCCCTTTTTTTTTCTTTTCGCTCCCTTTTCTTTTCTAACGCCGGATGGCGCACGCACGCACGAAGCGCTTCTGACGTTTATTCTCTTGTATGTTCCGTGTGCGTACGAAAACTCTTCGCGTTTTCCCCGAACCGATCGAGTGGCGAAGCGAAATGGATCGTGAGAATCTGGAGAATTCGGAACTGGAACTCGCTTCTAGTTGGCGATTCTTTTCACGTTGATGTGCGGATCGTACTTTGTTTACGACAGTTCCGTGGTAAACAAACCGCAAGATTACGGTATGATTCAGCATGCCAAGTCAGGAAATTTTGTAAAAATTGTTACGAAAAAGATACAACAATTGCTGGGAAGAGATTAGTGGAAACGTGACAACATTCTGCGATGGGTGCAAAGGAAAACATATCTTTGCCTAATCTTTAATAAAACCCATTAAAATTATTATTCCATTATCATGCTGTATACTTTATATTATATAATAAATATCAATAAAAGCAATTATTTATTATTTAGCAACTATTCTTTCCTTAACGTTTTTCAATTTTTAATACATGTGTACCAAATTTGCTTCGTCGATCACCGGAGACTGATACTTAACGTGAGTTAATCTCTTGGCTATGGATGACGAGTATAATCGTCATCACGTTGTTCTAGGGACACAATAGAAAATACAAACACATACTTCTAAAAGTGACACCACAACTAACAATATGACTGTTATAATAGTGAAATATTCGTTAACCTAAATTTCATCGAGATATCATTGGATAGAACGGAAAAACAAGAGTGACAAAGATTTATGTGTGCCAGAATTGCCAGAAGGGATGGCTAAAGGTGACTTCGAAGTGGAAGTACTGTTCTTTGTAGTAGATGAAAGACTCCGGTTGTCAGACATCCGGTACAGAGAGCAGCAGTCCAGAGAGTGTCTTGGAAAGTGACTTCCAGAGTCTGCTTTTCAGTTCGCTTTTACTTCTCTCTCTCTCTTTCTGCCGACGCTGTTGCGAGTAACTGCAAAGATAATGTAATGAAAATAAGTCGTTAACAAAAGAAGTAAGCGAACAAACATTTTTAATAGATTTATATATCTCGCCTTTGGTACTGTACTGTTACTCGCATCGTGTTTATTCTCGTAAGTTCATCTCTTTCGACTTTCTTTCTTCGTCGTTTTCATCTATTTCTGTAGCTATTATACAAGGTGTTCCATGACTGGTAAAAGGTGATTCAACGTGAAAAAAATAAGTCGAAGAAAAAGAATGAAATTTTGTTTTCATTGTCTTCGTTTTCGAGTGTGAAAATTAATCGAGTATAGCTACTTGTAGACGTTATTTATTATTTTATTATTATCACTGAAAGTGATTTTAGCGGGGGTAATCGCGCCTCTTCTGGTGCAACGCTAATGCAACGAAAATTAGTGATTGGTTGATTTGGGTCACGTGATTCGTGAGGGGGCGTGCGGTAGACCTCGAATAGGAGTGGCGTTGTCTGGTACTGAGCGATCGCGTCTGTAATTTGTTTTCTATCGATTCAAATGTTTGCAATAAATATCAATAAAATTTTATGGCAAAAAGTCGTCTTCATTCCCTAATCAGAACAGTTGCTTCTGTGAGACAAGTCGTACTGGGTACAAGTCGTGCGGTTTTTTATTAATTAATTTTTATTTTAATATTATTCTTGTTTTTCGCACACCTGTTCTGTTGTACTCTTTCTTCTCTTTCGCTTTTTTTCACGTGTATTCGAACAAATTAAAATTCTCTCTTCTTTCGTCCTTTTCCCGCGTATTTGAATAAATTGAAATTAAAAAATATTTCGACGCTTCGCGCACCCGTCCGAAAATTTCGCGTCTCCCTCCAACGCGGTGTGTTTCGGTGTGTCAGAAACTGCTTCATCCGGTGGTACAGCGAACGCGCTGCATAGCAAAATTAAACAAACAGGAAGGGTGGTGTAACATCACTCTCGAAACGTCGATTTCGTCTCCGTGTAATTGCGCTTTAAAATCAATCAACGTGCAAACTGCCGTTAGTTCAGCTCTTCAAGTACGGCTACACTTTCATAATTCATAATTTGATCAGTAGCGAAGAATTTATCACGCCAAAAAGAATTTATCACTTTGTTAGAATTCAACTCGATCTTACACAGCAAGTGCATTTGCTGTGTTTTCGTCGTGCGTTACTCGCCGTCGCTTAGAAACAATCGAGCACACCAGTGCACGTTCTCAAAGTAAAACGAAACGCTCGAGGGGTTAAACGAAGATCGTTAACTTTCGACTTCGTCTTTGTCACTTGGTCCCGACGTCATATTAGTTTCAATGTCGGCGTAACAGGGAGACGATCGCAATCAACGATTCAGGTTCTGCGGGCCGATTTTCCAACGATCGTCACGTATGAGCACGCCGGATCTTGGCGCGCGACGAGTAGTAGACGGGAAGCAACCGCGCATCGATCTCCGCATCGTGGGCTGTACTTTAACAAGGAGCATTGTCGACGCCTCTGCAACCACCTCCACTCCTTGCCGATACCTCTGCTCTGCTCTCGCTTGAGACCTTTTCATCCCATGCTTCGTTCTCGATTAATTTCCATTTATATTCGCCCGGTCGACGGTGTTTACAAGAACCGATAATTGCGCGGGACCGCGTACAGATCGGCGTCAATCATGTGCAATCACACGAAAAAAAAAATAATAACTGTGGGTGTAACTTGAATATCCGAGATGGAACGTCTGTCTTTAGATCGACAGACTTGCACTCACGGAACATTATTTTCCATCGGCGTTAGCTATATTTTATAAATGTGTCAGTGAATGACGGAGACGAACGAGGGAAGCAAGGGAAGTTTGGTGAATCGACGGGATTTCGTTGTGTCTCGGGAAAATTGATTACGGTAGTCCCCATTATTATTTTCCTTATTTAAATGTCCGTCTGGAACTATCTCACCCTGAATTATCTTATCGACTTGTTGAAGATCGCGTGAAACATCGCACTTCATACCTATCCTGACTGTGAGGATTACTGTACTTCGTGAATACTATTTTTATCAGTATTTCATCGTATTTATTTAACAGTAATTTTATCGCCATTTTGTTAGGACTCATAGTTATCACTACAGTTTCAAAACTCCTTAGATAAACATTAACAACATTTCTTGAATAAATATTCTCGAGTTGGAGAATTTAATTTTAAAACGTAAAATTCAAACACGAATTTCAAACCAAAATCAAGGTAAACCATAATTCGTGTCACGAGCGATTCAATATTTCGAGGCAAAAAATTGGGTATTTTGATTGTTCGTAGAATGTTCTTGTAAATTATTTTTAAATTAAAGTTAAACCGAGATACCTCTAAACGCAAAATGAACAAAGGCAGCCGCGAAACGAGGAGTGTAGCGAAATTTCCGTTGATAACGTAATCCCACATTTGTATCAACGAAGTATACGAGCCATACAAAATCTAGCGTAACGAACGTGAACATTAAATTATTCGTAACGCGCGCGTTACCAACAACTAAACCGTGGCCGGGGATTTTTATCACTTTCGATGCCGGCTGCATCGCGCCCGTCATCCATTACGAGACAAACGAGGAAACAAAACCGCCTAGCCGGAACCAAACGTTTCGTGTTATTCTCGCGACGTGCGCTCGCAAATAATATTTTAGTGCGAAACCGACAACAGTTCGTCGCAACGCGATATGTCCACCGCCAATTTTATACATCACGTGCCTCGATATATTTGTCATTCGTACAGCGGGGACGCAGTTGCTTTGTTATTATTTAAAAGTTTTTGTCGTTTTTTACGTTTCGTCTGTATACGTTTTCCTGTGAATATTACAGTGAAAAAGTTTTCTCTACTCGTGCATTTAGCAGGAGGCTGTAAATAAAATATTGTTGAAGTTCCAGGAAAATGTACATTAAATTGGTCAAAAAGTAATTGTTCTTTTTTTTTTGCGTACGAATTTTCTGTAAGAAACAAAAATATGTTGTAATATTAGATAATACATATAATACATTTTATTCGATTATTTTCTATGATATTTTAGGTGATTTCATGCTTCCGCGTTTGGCTGACAGCGACTTTATGGTTGAATTAAGTTTCCCTAATATTATCACTGAAAGTGATTTTAGTGAGGGCATCCCAGAAAATTGCAACGAAAATTAGCGATTGGTTGATTTGGGTCACGTGATTCGCGAGGGGGCGTGGGGTAGACCTCGAGTAGGAGTGGCGTTGTCTGATACTGTGTCTTGAGTGATCGCGCCTGTAATTTGTTTTGTATCGATTCAAATGTTTGCATATCAATAAAATATGGCAAAAAAGTCGTCTTCATTTCCTATTCGAAGTATAAACATTACGTAATGTAGACATCCACATGTCCAGAACATAAAGTCGCTATTAAGAAACTTTTTTGCCATTTTTAAAGAAAATTATTAGGCATGGAACCTTTGGAAAGGTCCTTTAAAAAGTTTTACCTTCGTGATGAGTAGAGTATAATGCAAGAAAAAGAAATGTTTTGACCTTGAAATTCAAGCAGGTTCTTTACATGTATTTCCATCGAATCGAAGGTACAGATAATAACCACAGAGAAACTTTTCTTCACTCTGTACAATATGACGCGTGACTAACAGTATCATATTAGTTGTACGATTTATACAACTATTAATTATTAGCAATTTATGCAACGACGATTTTCAACAATCTTTTCTCTTTCTTCTTCTAACTGCGTTTGTGTTGTCCTCTTTTTACACCCGAGTGACGACGATGACGTTTTTCTCGCTACTTGTAATTAAAGTAAGGTCATGGTGTATAATTGAGCTCCGTCATTTGTAATTAAATTACAAGATAATCTTGTCGTTCAGTACCGAGTCGCTTCGTTAGAAGCTTTTTCGAAAGTTTCCCTACTGTAGAGAGGTCTTTTTCCTATTTCTCGTCGTCTGTTTTATTAACGATCTGAGAAGATCGCTGAACGTGAGGTTTCAGCAGGCTGGACCCAAGTCTGAGCTTTATGAATGGCCCATCGTAATCTGTTTCGATACTTTTTGAAAAGATTACTTCGAACCCTACTTACCTGTAAGTAACTTACAGCGTCATCTTTGAAATATTTCAAAAAAGTCGGAGGATAATTTGTTCATCAGTGTCAAAAAAATCTTGTCAATATTCCTAGCAAAGACTGATACTGACTAGTATTCGAGCATGAAAATGGAGTTTTCATTAAACGTTTTTAAAATAACTCGCTCTCTTGTCCTAAAGTAACCTTTATCATACAGATTCCAAAATATCTATTTCATGAAAACTAGTTTTGTTCGAAACTAGTGTTTCTAATTGCAAGTGTAACGCTTTTTTCTATAAAAATTTCACAGAAACTTATTTTTTACACACGATACACAAGTTCAAACAGAATCTCTTTGAAAAAATGAAAATTCATTAATTTCGATCCCTGGTAAGAACCTTTGATCTAACAAACTAATTCCAAGGTACGTGCGTGTCGTCAATTATTAATGACGCCGTTGGCCTTAAGAGAAACGTATCTTTTGCAGCGCTGCATATACAGGGTGTTCACGAATTTACTGTTCAGCGTTTTTTCTTTTTTCTCGTAAAAGAATGGAAAAACGAAAGAGGACTGTTTTTCGTACATGATAATATAACAGTGTAGAAAAATTTTTTCTAGTCGTACTATTTTTTTGAGAATTGAAGGTGAACATCTCTTCAACTAGAATGCTATTTATAAAAAAATATATATATTTTTTTTACATTGTCTTAAAGTGATAATAATCGTTCAATGATCTTCACATTTGCGCAAGATCAGAAACGAAAGAAACATTTCGTACGATTTACACACACACACAGCGAAAAGAACGCTGGACAGTAAATCCGTGAACACCCAGTACATCAGAGTCTAAACGCGAATTTCTAAATTCGAGATCGCACGGCGCAGACGGTTAAGCCTAACGACGAACCAAATTTGGAACAGTCGCGGTTTATTCCGTCTCATTAAATCGCATCTCGCACGCGATCAAAAAATTCCGCGATAAATAAATTTCCCGGGCTCGCGATGCGTCACTCGGCTCTGATCTGGGGATTTCCGCGCGACGTTGCACAACGAACAGGCGTTC
>KQ435737.1:1609149-1620342 GCA_001276565.1 Melipona quadrifasciata
TGAACCAAAAGTTCGAAAAATCCGCCGACTGTTTCCAACTTGCCGCTTCGAGAAACTGCGATTCGCGGAGAAATCGCGGAAATTGGCGTTTATTGATCGATTGGACGTTCGTTTAAATACATTGTCGACTCACATTTTGATGGTGTTCGGTCGTTACTTTTTACTTAATTGTTAATAAAAACGTGCAGAGCCCAACGAATGCACTCCGCTCGATTGGCACTATTGTTTGAAAAAATGAACTTGAACGTGCATACTGCACAGGTTTTAATTAAAATATCTTCTGAGCTAACGATTTTTCGGTATAAATGGTCTAATTTTTTTTTTTTATTGGGAATAACGAACTGGACCGAGTAAACTGTGTTAAAAAATACACGATTTCTTGTTCAAGAAAACAGACTTGATTTTGTAACAATATTAAAAGATAATAATTGTATCAATTAATAGCCCCTCTTGAAAATTCAATTTTTATAAAAAACATTTTTAGCATTTTAAACAGCTTCTAGTCTCGGGCGACTTGTCTGATATATTTGTCATTTTACAATTGAGAATAAAGTTTCAAATCTTTGGAGAACAGTGTTGGTACATTCGTATCTAGAAAGTTAACAAATTGTTATAAATCGTTCGTACAATTTAAATTTAATATTTAAAATTTATTAGGAAAATATAATGTATATATGATGTTGGAAAATCGAAACGAAATCTCCCGTTTTTAATTTCACTCGTAAGCTATTCAGCTCGGAGACGCAAGCATCGCAAATGAATAGGAAATCGCAAAAGAAAAGGAAATTAATAAAAAGGCAACAAACTCGAAACCGGCTTTAGCCAACTCGTATTTTTCAATTGACACTGTAAAACTGCAAAAGTGATAAAAACGATCGGTTTACAACTTTTCCAGAATATAACTCTTTGTAGATTTACAAATGTATTTTTACAACGATTTGGATAATTTTTACAAAAGTTCGCGTCCCTTGTTGCACTGTAAATTTTTTCCACTATTCACCTTCCACTCTGATTTCTCCCGATACGATCTTCGTGCTTTGGTCGTCGGTAAGTCCAGCGTTAAATCAATATTTTTCTATTTTATAACACCGTGACCGGTTGTGATTCGAAAGAATAACGCGCGCGGCTCTCCCCGCGAATGCCCGGAAAATTCGCCATCGGGATGACTCCGCACGTAGCAGAAGTTGGAAAAGGAAACCACTTAGTACCAATTGCTTCGCTCGGCGTTCTTGCCGCGCTCGTTCCATTATTTCTCCCGCAACGTTTCAACGAAAATATTATTCATACAAAAAAAAAAGAAAGAAGAAAAAAGAAAAAGATAGAACAACTTTTTCAGTTTGTCGCGGCGCTGATTCTTGCTCCGTGGCATCCAAATATCTGTATAAAATATACCGGGGAAGTTCGACACTTCGGTTGGAGCGGAAAGTTCCCGGAACTGCAGAAGTTTCGCAACTTCGAAATGCTGAAGTTTCCAGGCGTCCAGGAGTTCGACGTTCCACGTCTTGGTGACCATTCGCCACAGTTTGTGTTATTTTAAACATTCGTCGAAATAAATTTTCCTCTCTTTTTTGTATCTATCTGTCTGAATGATGATGTTGCCTTTGTAAATAAATGATGTTCTTATCGCTTTCAAAATGCACAACAATAATTGACGCACTGAGCTTTAATTAGTTAACTCCGAAACGTTCGCGCAGTTCATCTCTCGCTTGATTACAATATTTCCACGCTGAAAACCGTATTATCGCGGGCATCAATAGGAATCGGAACACGCACGATACACAGGATGTTAGTTAATTAATATTTCCGATACTCTAAACGATCGTTCTATAATTTGAACAAGTCGCCGGTAGTTGATTTTAAACGGCGATGCCAGCAGACAAACATATCCCTGCATAACTTCATCAAGTTATTCAAACACCACGCTCGTACACGAATCCCGAATTCATTGCAGCCGAAATGAAAGCGCAGATTACAGCGCGCCACGGCAACACAAAAAGCACTCGCGAACGTTCATTAAGAATCATCGAGGATTGTCGTTTGCAATCTCATGAGTTAGAACGCCGTTTTCACGAGAACCGGTGGATCGATACACGCGCCTCAGTTTTCCTTCGCAATGTATTTGCGAAAACGTTTTGCAAACGTTTGTGAAAATTTGTTTTCGCAAATAGTTTACCACGCACGGTGGCAATTTTCAATAACGAATATCATTGACGATAATGATATAATCAACACGTGAAAATTCGAGAATCGAAAAGGTACTTATGTACGAGAGTTTTATTTTGCAGCTTCATTATGTATGTATTTCGAAATTTTTAATGCTTCAGAGACGATGTCATTTGATAACGTTGCAACACTATAATTAAATTATAAGACGATTAAGAATCTTATACATATTTATTATTATACTCAAAAGTTAATTACTGCGAGTGACTTTTTATTAAAAACTGCCTGTGTCATGCAAATATTTTGCCAATCGATGTTTAGTTTAGAAACAGTTAGTTATTATTTCTAATAATTCGAGTAGCAATGTTATTTTAATAATATTTTCAATAATTTTTAATACTCATCAATTATCAATAGCTACTGTATTCTAATAATTATGTTACAGTGACCATATAACAATGATTAAACTGCTACTATAATTAAATTATAAAACGATTAAGAATCTTATACATATTTATTATTATACTCAAAAGTTAATTACTGCGAGTGACTTTTTATTAAAAACTGCCTGTGTCATGCAAATATTTTGTCAATCGATGTTTAGTTTAGAAACAGTTAGTTATTATTTCTAATAATTCGAGTAGCAATGTTATTTTATTAATAATTATAATTTTCAATAGTTTTTAATACTTATCAATTATCAATAGTTATTGTATTCTAATAGCTATGTTACAGTGACCATATAACAATGATTAAACTGCTTTATCGAAGGTTATGTTTAGGTTAGGTTCTGTTGAAGGTTATGTGAGAAAAAAGATCTGCTATTCTCATAGCAGAAAATTGCAACTACGAGCTCTCCGTGTAATATTACGTACTCTGTCTCGTATTCTGATATTTCATTGCAATTAATTGGCAATTAAATTTAATATTGAATTCGAGATTCGTTAAATTATAGCACGCGCGAACACGTGCAATTTCAGTCGTGAAGTCCAAATAAGTGATGCAAATAAGTTTGGGTTGCTGGAACTACAAGTGCATGCAATACTGCTTCTTACATAATTATCATATAACTCATTATTGGAAATTGTTACTCTTGCGCGTAGTCAACTATTTGTGGCTCTCGACAGACTTTGCCAAAATATTTGTTTTTTTTTTTCAATGTCGCCAATACTTTTTCTTTCTCACCCACCGTCCGCCATTTTCAATCAGCGACATAGAAGTCACTGCGCGCGAAAAAAAAAAAAAAATCGGGGAGTATAAATAATTAAGGAGACGAAACAGCGTGTAAAATTTGAATCCGTTGTAAATTCCATCGAAAACTCGCTGTTTGTATTCCGTAGTCATGGTTGTTGGACAACGGGGGATGTATTTGTGAGGCTCAAATATCTCTCGTTGCAACCGATGGTCGATGAATGTTTAATCTCTGCCACATTTCTCTGCTATTTTCCCTCTCTCTCTCTCTCTCTCTCTCTCTTTTCCTCTGTTTTTGTAATAAATCTCTATTTATCCATTTTAATATATTTCGCTAAACGATTCCTCGATACGTCTGGAATCGTTTGCGCACGCGCGAAAAAGAGAGTGATAGGGGGGGGGGAGGCAAAAGGCAGCAAACTGGGGGATGCAAACAGCTCCCAAGGGTGGCGTTCGGGTCTTGGCACGGATCTTTTATCAAACAGTTCGCTTTAAGTGCGCCATGTGTCTCCGGTTATTTCCTTGGACGCGTCCGACCGATGCACCGGAGAATTGTGCAACGTTGCACTTTCCTGCATAACCTCTCGTCTGTAATAACGTTTTGTACGTCTGGATGCGCGATATCTCCGCAGAAAGAATGTGCAGAATGGCGAAATTGAAAGAAAGAATTTTTTTAGCTGGAGCGTTTTGCGAAACAGATGATTAGCTTTTATTCTTCGACGGTAAATTTGACAGTAGTCTTAAAAGCGATACGACTTGCCGTGAATTTATCGTCCGCGTGGAATAATTAAGTCGTTCTCGTTGATGTTTGAAATATCCTATAAAATTGATAAAATCGTAATTTCTCTGACTCTCCACCGAATCAGATATATACTGTGTTCTGTAGGTGATTCCACGCGAAAAAACGTTTAATTTGGGTCCATTTTCGACAAAAATTGATCAAATATGACTTGAACTTGACTAGGTTTGAGACGTAGCAGAAAAGAACAATAAACAGGAAGTTGTTCCACGTGCAAAAGTGGACGGAGAACGTAATATGTTTTTGCCTCGGTGCACGTACATATTTGATAAATTTTCAAACTCAATTTTCTCGAAAACGAAGCCTTAGACGAAGAAATTTTATTCTGCGGGTCTTGCGCTTTATAAATCAACCCTTTTGCAGATCATTTTCACTCTTTTGCTATAAATTAATCCTTTTGCAAATATTCATCTTTCTACAAATGAAGTGAAGTAACACAATGATGTTTCAAATTATACATATCCAGTGAATGTTTAATCTGTTGCAAATATCACTCTTACAAATTGTTCTACAAATCACTCCTACATATAATTATTATATGAATATATGATATGAAACTATAATACATGTATATACATATATATAAAGCTACTAATATTTAATAATAATAATGCTAAATATATAATGTATATAATTCTAAACTACTATAATATATAATACATAAAACCATCCCCCGCAGCGGCAAGCGAATATATATATATATGCGTCTGTAAATACTTTTAGTGTCAAAATCAAGTATTTTATATTAATTTTATGTCACTTTATGTTACCTTTTCTTTAACACGCGATAAAATTTTGCTCTCGGAATAATAACTTTACGTCGGATTTTATTTTTATTCTAGAAATTATTATTTCATTATAGAAACTTGACTTGTGAAAATGTGAAAATTGCAAAAAAAAAAAAAAGTGAATGTGATCTGCAAAAGATTAATTTGGACCGCAAAATCTAATCTTTTTCCACGACGAATCAACCCTTACTCTACTCGCCACTTGCTACAGAACCCTGTGCTACGAAGCAAGTCCAGCTGCCTGCTGCAAATCACTTCGCACGAATTTGCTTTTGTCACTCAGTCAGTGATACTGGATTGGTACGCTCAATAGTCGATATTCGAGCGGAGATATGACTGATCTGCTGGTGGAAAGAGCAGGCAGAGAAAGAGAGGAGAATATTACGCACAAGAGGGTGAACACATTCCGCTCGATTAACCTTTCAGAATAATTCCGAGGAGTCCTCGGTTGAACAATCGAGTTAATTAAAGCCAGACTTTCGTTAGTGTCGTCGGCGGTGGCCCGTTTCGTCCGTGCGAACGCGCGGATCGAAGATTAAATGATAAAATAGAATTACTTTGGAAACGGCTGGTGTCGCGGGTCGGCGGACGAAGCTAACAATAAGGCGGATTTAATTTCGTTTGTTCTCGTTCGGATGCACGAACGTGCCTGGCCAACGTGCTGCCACACGCGCGAACGAAAAGCGGGGAAACGGAAATGAAAACGTGCGCGGGAGGTGAAAAACCAATCGTAGAAATTTTCTCGTCATGAAAGAGCAATGTCAACGTTTAGGTGTATAATTCATTATTGAAACCTACGAAAATTGTTGCAATCTGTTATTACGATATCGCAACTGTATGTGCCTTAAATTTTTATTGAAAGATTTCGGCAAGTGTATTTCGGCTTTGCCAATTAATTTTTTTAATTTTCCCAGTGCCAGTACGCAAAAACACATTGCAATTTATATTAGCATAAAATGTGCGACGGAAAATAAAAACGCAATGCAAATTAACACGATAGGAAATAAAATGAAATTGCAAAAATACGCGTCATCGGACGTCACACGTTCAATCTGTTCAATTGCAGAGAAAATCGATATTTGTTTCACTTCGTTTATTCAACATCGAAGCGCGAACAGAGATTGTCGGCCCCAGCGACGAATTATAACGCGGACGAAGACACCGCGTTAATTCTATGGGGAGAATCCGTTGATATCTCATTACAAATATCCAGTGGTGATAACCAGCGGACGAACCAGCGGACGAGCCAGCGGGCGAATATTGAAATTTTTAATTTGAATTTAAAATATGGAGCGGCAGGAACGACGAAACGAGGAGAATGTAAATTATAGAGTAAGGAGAAGGAGAGGGAAAAGGCGCTCGAGGAGAAAGAGGTGGGGGAATAAACTAATGTCCTTGACTCGACGCGGACCTTCCAACAGGGTGGAAAATTTAGAGAAGAAACTTCGTTTCCAAAAGCACGATCTCGAGGACGTGAATGCTGAATTAAAGAAGCCGGGACCATCCTGACGCAATTGTACATCTTTAATTGCTGCTTCCCCTTTGAGAGCGCGGCTCTTAATTGAAACTTTGTTTGCATTATCCAAAATTGTGCGCGGTGAATCTCGTCCTGTTTCTTTCCTTTTCTCTCATCACTGATGTGTTTTCTACTACCAATCGCCACGAGTGCAGTCGAAGCGACCAGTTCGTCACCTTTCGTGGAAATTTTCTGAATTTGCAACTACGCGAATTACAAAACATTTGCTTTTTTAACTCCTCGCGTTGTATGTATATTTAAGAAAGTTGGTCGATCGGTTTCGTAGGAATTCGAGTCGCGTTGCAAGTGGCCTCTCGAACGAGCACGATTTATCGCTCGAATTTAGAAGTTCGCACCTTGGCCAGAGTTTGGGCTGGGGCCACAAGGTGGATTGCAGTTCTGGGATCCGGACGGATTCTTGTTACGTTTGCAGACAATATACGGCAATTCGTGGCCTCATAAAGTTGGGATAATTGTCCACGCGGTGGTTCAGCAATGCGTCGTTAATATGCAGAATGTTTCGCAATGTGTAGCAAACTGGGTCGCGTAAGCAATAAAAGAAGACCGTTGAACCTTGGCTCAGCCGATAGTACTTATCGCGCAGCTGTTCATCGAGTTTTCCGTCAGTCTAATCACGACTTGATCTCAAACGGCATTCGTTCTTTGAATCATGGAAATGCGCTCTTCCAGCGAAATGAAATTTCATCCATCGGGTAGTGAAAACAATTGATCGTGCCGGAGGAAGGAATTCGTTACCCGTGACAAAAATTGTCTGATTGACAAACGGAATCACGGTTGAAAGGTGAAATTAATTTGTCCCTTCGAGGAAGATACTGACCCGGAATTCGCAGTCATCGAGCGAAATGTGAATGTAATAAACTCGGCAAACACTGCTCAACGCTATTGCAAATAACACGCTCGTTGCAAATATCAGATTCGTTTATATTTGACATCTGTACGCGCGCAAGTTATCGGCTTTAAACGCACATTTGAAACGTTTTCAAGCTGCGCATTTCTCCGTTTTAATGCAGAGCGGGCTAACTGGCGGTCCGCGGGCCCTTGCTGCATAATACTGGAGAGATGGAGGGGGCAGCGCTAACGATTAGAAAAATAGGGGACAAGGGCTCACGGACCGCCAGTTAGCCTGCTCTGTTTTAACCTCTTGCGCTGGAATGACGTGCCTCGTACGTCGAAAATTTTTCGTCCCAAAATTGCAATATTTTCTCAGTTTAGGTATAAACATATTTAAGTATAACCCAAGTAAAACAAATAATAAATTTATTACTTCGCAATAATTTCTCCATCCAGTGGTATCATATCGACGAGTTCAAAAAGAAAGCGACGAATTATTATATACGGTTTGGTCACTCGTTATGGTCTGCAATCTTGCCAGCGCAAGTGGTTAATGAATACCTTTTTTCAAATTTCGTTTATTTCGACTGCTTGAAGACACGAAACTATCGAAGACTCGTGACTGCAAATCGAAGAGAGAATTCATCATTTCGCGTATGAAAACTGTAATGAAAACCAAGGAAAAATGCGACATTGGCGAGAACAAACGAGACAGGTTTGGTTTTCGAAGGGGGAACGAAACTTTCCTTGTCTCGGAGAATTGTCTCGAGAATTAGCTCGCGCAGCCATCGTCTCTCTCGAAGTTTAATTGAAGCTGCCGCTGCAATGACTTTATATAAGAAAAAAAATAAAACGTTCGTTGATCTCGCTGGACGTTGCACTTCTGTTTAATTAATCCCATTTGACGAATCTCCGTCGCGCTCTTCATGTTTCTCCTCTCGCTCTCGTTCGTTCGAGGTTAACTCGACAAAAGACGTTCTCCAACAGACGCGTGCCGTTAAATTTCTAGAACGGCGCGGACTTGATTCCTCGACTCGGCTCGAAATTCAAATCGTTACCTTTCGAGTCGCCTCAGAGGCAAGTTTCTCAGAGAAGAAACGGAATTCTGAATGCGAACGAAGAGAAAAGAGGAGCCAGAGGTTTCCAAGTTTCTTCGTTCCACACTCTCTCCCTCTTTCTCTCTCTCTCTGTATGCCTCTCTGACGTGGTTATGCAAAATCGTCGTATAATTCGGCCGATTTCTTGGACTAATTTCGTTAGCGGCTACTTCAGACTTCTTTTTCTCGTGGTTTTTCGCGACGATTCGAACGATTGCCCTTTAAACAAATTGAAAACCGCCCGGCTCGATCTTCCAGCGAGGTGAAGCGCGTGCAACGTGCAGGATCGACGGGTGTCCATGCCGTGTAATTTTCAATTAGACCCTCCCAACGTCACGCGGCAAGCCGCGTCAATAAAAGGCGCAAAGTTTTTTAATTAGAGATCTGTCGTCCGAGTTTTAAATGAGTCGGTGCCGGTGACGGGTGGTGAACCGGAAGTCGTCGTGGGAGAACCGGGTAAAAGAGAGAGAGAAGGGAACTGCGAGAGGGAGACTGCGGTTGATGACGGAAGGATTAAAGCTGAAGTAATCAGCAACAACTGCGAGATCGTTAACGCTACGACCGAGATTTTGCGTGTTTCGTTGTTGTTCCGTTCTTTGATCGAGGGAAACGCGGGGAGAAAGAGAGACAGGAAACAAGAGAGTGGACGAACGGAACATTCGCCGATAACGTTCTTTTTCTTTTTTGACCTCTTAGAATGACACTGTACAAGATAGTCCATTTTAAAGCGAGGCCATCGATTTAAATATCTTCTCGAATCGTGACGATGCAAAAAAAATATTTTTCGTTTATCTTCTATGTTTGTTCCAACATAATTACGTAGCGTAAAACATCGTCAGATATAAATTTCATTGTTGCACTTTTACGTCAGATCCTCAAAAGTATAATAACAGTGTCGCGAAAAATTTTGTCGTAACTATTATAAGACAGTGAATCTGAATTTTTCTTTTTCTCTTTCATCTTGAATTGAAAATTTTGAAACAAAGATATCCAGTTTGTTCTTTTGTTTTTTTTTTTCTTAACAGTCCTTAACAGAAACGTAGAGTTCAGATCAATGGATTCTTTCAAGCATCGTTTCGACATTTCGAAAAATGTTGGAAATTGCACGTCGATCGTTTCGCGATAAACTCCGCGAGCGAGGCGGCGTCGCGCAGATTCAATCGCAAGTATCATCGCCGGTGCGATTGTTCTCATGAGATACGAATCGTTGCCGCGAAACTGTTCCATTCCGTGGTATTCATTCTCCCTTTGCGAATCATTCTCGCTGCTCCATTTACGCGGTTACGGGTATGTGGGTCTCGGTCGTAATCTTGCTCGATGGAAGTTGGGAATTTCTGCCTTAAAGTCGGCCATCGTTTTCTGTTTCCACGTGTCGGGACTCGTTCCGTTCGAAGTCGCCGTTGAATCCACGACTTTCCTATTTACATCGCAATCACCGTGTGAAATTGCCGAGTTCCGGCGGTAACTACTCGATGCAGATTCCCACGGAGAGGACCAAAAGTTTCTTACCATTCTTCGTTCCACGAGCGTGGAAAGACGCGTGATCGATCGTTTCAAGATTCGCTATTTTACATGTGCTCTTGTGAGCTGACATATTCTTAGAAAATAAGCCGATAAGACGGGCACTCGATGGATGAGAATTCTCAAATGATAGAAAGAGAGTGTTACAGTTTACACTATAGAGTTACAGAATGTACGTGTAAAATTAGTGTTCGTTTCACATGATCAATCGAGATATCAATATTCGTTATGAATTGCTAACCTAATAAAATAAGTTGAGACGAGCTATTAAGTTACTCGATCGAAAAGAACTTTCAAGTGAAACATTCGTATTCCACAGCTTTTATGAATTCCTAACCTTACAAAGTAACTTAAAACAAGTAAAAATTAATTATTATAGATCGGAAAGAATTTTCAAATGAAAAGAAATGTGAGAAATTTTATACACAGCTATGGAGCGGTTTTGTCGTACCAGCTATGGAACACGTGTATATATAGAGAGATAGTTGTCATAAATAACTTATGTTTTGAGGTTAGGAATTAAAATGGCCATGTGGTGTCTTTCGTTCGTCGGCCATTTTGATCGTCTTGAGATTTCAAAATTCGTAGCTGTTGCGAATTCCTAACCTCAAAAAATAAGTCGAGACGAGCAAACATTAATTATTCGATCGAAAAGAATTCTCAAATGACAAAAGGGAGCGTGGGAAGTTTCACGTAGAGTTGTCGTTTCATTTAATTGTCCGACGTTTTGTTGTTCGGCGACTAGTTCGATGAAATTGAATGGAAATTTGCTTTTTGTTGGCGCTACTTTTGCAACAACGAGTCGACAGGGTAATTTTACAGAGGATCGAATCGATTCGTCGGTGCATTTGAGTGGCATTGGTATACGCGAAATCAAAATTCGAAGAGAAATCGAGATCGATAAACATCGCTGGGAAATGTAACTGTAAACGGATTAAACGTCGATTCTCCCCGAAACGTGGATTCGTTCTAAAGTGTGCCGTAATCGGCATTACCGCTTCGAATCATTTGATCTCGGATCTCGGTTTGCCAGTTTTCATTTGTTTCGTTCCCGTTTTTTTTTTTTTTTTTTTTTTTTTCGATTTATCGCTGCATTTATACGATTCGAATGTCATCCGCTCTGCGACCAGGAGCGATAAAGCCCCACTGGTTTCCAAAATTCTCTTAAAATTGCGACAAAGACTGCGTATAATAATGTAACCTAAAAAATAAAGAAAAAGCATTTGTGCTTCACTCTGTTCGATCTAGTCAATGGATACGTCGTTA
>KQ435737.1:1658017-1675532 GCA_001276565.1 Melipona quadrifasciata
GTCGTTTTTATTGAAGTTGAAAATCACAATTACTTGGAAGAATCGCGAGTGCAAATTAGATATTGATTACTAGTCAACGTTCACGTGAATTTCGCTGATTACAATTATTGCCAGTGCCATTCCACGCTAATTTTCTAAATTGCTCGTGGCAATCAATGGCACCATCCAGGAATCTATCAATTTTACATCTTCCGCTAATTAGAGACAACGTAGATCCAGCTTAACTTCGTTAAATCCCGAATTTCGAAATTAAAATTATTCACAGTCAAACTGTCAGACTAATTTAGGGCTAATTTAGACTTTGATCGATATTTAATAGGAAATCAGGAACTGAGGGACTTCAGTAAGAATCGAGATTAAAATTTTTGGCAACGAAAGTCAAGTTCAACTGTTCAATCTGATTAAACATAAGTGAGATATGGAATATTTCAACTGAAAAGTGTGCAAGGTCGTGTTAAAGATATCGTAGGAAATCTCTCGAAAGAGATACAGAATTTTTTAAATACTCCTTTCGACCCTCCGATAATAACTCGTTGACCTTTTGATTTACACTCGTCAGTGCTTTACTTCTTCACTTTTTCGATACATTTTCCATTTCTCGATCTCATTCTTCGGCACATCCTTCTCGTTGAACGTTATCGAAATCTACTTCGTGCAATAATAATCGCAACACTGAAATTACTCGGCGCAATTAATCACGATACGACGTAACGCACGCGAATTGTTTATTACTCGAAGCTGGTTCCCTGCGCAAAAGTGAATAAAATGGAGCAAAAACTTTTTATCAAACCGCAATTACTACAAAAAAAGAAAAAGAAAACTGAATTTTCTCCGAAGTAACGAGGTTCCCATTAATATCAAAACACTCGCCCCTCACTTTCGTCGAAGGATCCCAGCAAGATGCTTGTTCCTTCTTATTAAGTAACGTGTAAAATGGAGAAAAAAAAAACCAGTGGAAAAATCCATTCGTTGTTCGGTCGTCAGCTCGTGAAAAAGCTAAAGCTCAACGTCCCGTTTATCACTCGAGTTCACGGAGGCTTAACAGCACGGTGGTAACTTCTTTCTCGAAAGAATCTCTCCTCTCGGTGTTTTCATCGAGGGCCTTTAAACATATAGCGGCGGTGCACCCACCCGGGGTGGTATTTTATACCCGTGTCCCGTGAGCGACACGCTCGTTGACGATGGTCGCGTTCTTACCCCGAGAGTCGACCGAGAGGCTTGGGCATTCTTGGGTTTCCTTCCGCGCGGCCGTGACGAAGGGGCGGGACGACGAAGGTGACGATAACATCTCGCCGAGAGAAGAGAGGAGAGGCTGCCTATGAATTTTTATCCGTTCTGGCCCCG
Organism: Melipona quadrifasciata; assembly: GCA_001276565.1. NCBI lineage: Eukaryota > Metazoa > Arthropoda > Insecta > Hymenoptera > Apidae > Melipona > Melipona quadrifasciata. Next base: position 1,659,362 of record KQ435737.1, read on the forward strand.
GGCTACGGCCGGCTGAAACGAACGGGGGAATCGCGATGGCCCCCTATCAAGAAAAAACCACTTACTCCGGCCGAGCTCGTTTGACGATCAAAGTTATTGGCGTGGTGACGTAACGAGGGTCGGATGCGCGTCTCAATGGAGGTTTCGGATGATGCAGCGAAAATCCAGCTTCCATTTTCCCTCCCACCCCCCGGCGAAACGTTACCCCGATTGCCGAGAAGTCAGCGCGCGCGAGAGTGCGTGATCGTTATTCTCTTGCAAGTACTCGAAACACATTGTTAGAGCAGAATTTTTTAAAGAGAGGAGCAAGATTTTGACTTCTCTGTTTGTCAAATTTGTGGAATAGTCACGTACTGTATTCGATGTAACGAACTGTGCATAGTACCATTTCTTCAGTGACATTTTTTATTAATTGTGATCCTTGTTCTTCGATAGTGCAAATACTTGAGACATTGTCGAATAGAATTCTTCGAAGAGTTTGATTTCTTTGTTGGCAAATTTGTTGCAGTTCTGTACTATATTTAATGCACCAACTTTTGACAAGCTGTGTATAGTACCATATTTTTTACCAATTGTGATCGTGCAAGTACTTGAAACAATGTAAAATAGGATTTTTCAAAGAGAGAAATAGAATAGATTTTGACTTCTCTGTTGTCATGTATACTGAGTGTACTAATTTGTAACAAATTGTATGTAGTACCATTTCTTCATTGTGACATTTTTTACTTTTTTTTATCGTTTCCAGTCGCGTAAGTATTTCAAACACTTACGTTGAATAGAATTTTTTCAAAGAGAAATAAGATGTAATTAACAACTTGTAACAAAGTGCCATAGAGTACCATTCCTTCCTATTGATATCCTTCTATTAATTGTACGTAACATTTTTGAGAAATGGAACGCAACTGCTCGTGGAATGTCTGTTGCAACAACAATTATGGATCGTCGATAATTCTCGGCGTACTAAACTGATTAACGAATCATATCCGATCGTGGGCTTTCCAAACGAATATTTCTCGTCAAGTCGAGAGAGGTAGAGAGTCTGCGCGCAATATCGAGTTACGAAGTTTCCACCGAACCCAAGTTCTAATATCGTAAAGTAAATTTTTCCTGAAATCCTTCCGTCGCTCCTCGTGGAGCTTTCCATTCTGTTGCGCTAAGTTCGTATTAATAAAGTTCACATTACAGCGGCTGGTTTCGTAGCTGACCCGAGTTATTAACGTTCACCTCAACGACGAGCCGAGTCTCGGATAAATTGCGAGAATTTAAATCTGCCTGAAACATTTTCGATTCTCCGAATTTTTTCAATTAAACGAGAGTAGATCGAGCCTCGTTACCACAAGGATGTACAATGTACTTTTGTTAATAAAACGGAGAATTTGTATTTAGTGTACTAATTTGTAACAAACTCTACGCAGCGCCATTTCTTCGCATTGCTCGATGTAATCGTTGTTTTTTGGTCGTGTAAGTACTCGAAACATTGTTAAATAGAATATTTTCAAGATTTTGATTTCTCTATTGCCAAACTTCTTGCAGTCGTGTATATTTATTTGTAACAAACTGTACATTTCTTCATTGCCATTTTTTTACTAATTGCCACTGATGATTTTCTCTCGCGCAAGTGCACGTGGAACAGGATTTTCCAAAGAAGCAAATTTGTCGCGGTTATGCAAGAGGTAATATCGAATACTTTCTCTTTATTAATATTTTCTCTTCAAACAATTGGACAGCTACCTTCCAGATGCAATTATTGCCCGCACATGATAACAAGAGACCGTCCCGTTCCCTCCACTTTCCCCTTGATAAAGTTCGAACGGGAAATCGGATTAAGCGAAATGGAATTAAGGGAAATAATTGAGCAACCTCCGCGCGAACCTGAACCTCCGTGTTCCTCCGACGTACGACGTCGAAAAATAATTCACACGGCTATTACTCGATCGATAAACCGTGTCCCCTGTTTTTTCCCAGGGGGGAAATCAATTCACCTGAGGAGGAGGGGGGTCTCTCCTGTGTGCCGTATTCCGAGTGCTCGCTCGTTGTTTATTTAAAATTTTCGAGCCGTTCGAAAATATACCAGCCAGCCAGCCCGTCCCGGGCGTCCTCTTCGAAATCGCGGTCGACCATCCTGTCGCCCCGCCCCTCCTATTTGCACTCGGAAATTCGCGTTTCATGGAAATTTAATCATCCGATATCGCGGATTACTACGCGTGACAACGCCTGCTGATCCGCGCTGAAGGGGCAACGACGGGTTGTACATTAATGCTCTCGCTCAACGTGTATTGTTACTCACTTCAGAAGACTTTGAAGTACATTATAGTGGATAATTGTTTCTTGAGGGGGAAAAAAAAATTGCAGGAGCATATTCTGAGAAAATTTCTAAATTAATACAAAGTTCTCGTCCCAGCTCGGGAGGACCTCGCAGATCGAACGTGAGAAACAAGAGGCTCTCACAGGAGGAGTGAGAATTTCTGGCTCGATCGAAGAACGTTAATTACTTGGCCGCGAACGGTGACTCGGTGGCGCGAGATAATTAAAGGAGTCGGCCTTTGTAACGCGCTGGCGGTTCTACGGTGGCCGCTCTTTCCTCCGATCGCGGAGACGGTTTCACTGCCGGCGAACGAAACTCGGCCGATGTTCTAACCAAGAGGTGGCGACCTGGCGGCAAGACAGAGCTAACTGACGGCCCGCGGGCCGCCCCCACTCTGCGATCGCTGGCGCTATCCCCTCCACTGCGTCGATCCCTCCGCTGCGTCGAGAGTGTCCTAGACGCGATATTCGCATTGGGCATATATATACAGGGTGGTTTAAGCATTTTCGAATTGTGAAAAAACTATTTTTCGCCTAACACATATAGTAGAATCGAAGAGTCAGTAACTCCCCGGTGAGAATACTTTCTTTTTCCAAAGTATTCTCATTTTTCTTTTCTTTTTTGGAGTTTTCAAGGTTATCGTCGCTTCTGCTTCAACCGATTCGAGGGAATAGCGATGAGACAGGGAAGATAATCGGCTGTTCTCGCATGCGGGGCCAGAAATCCCCGATTCCGGTCGGATGTGCGCATCTGCGACAGCCGTTCTCACGTCTCGAGAGAGAATCCTCTCTCTCTCTCGGGGTCTCGAAGGCTTGACCTCGTTCCAGGTGTGTTCTACCAGTCTATCTTCCTCTCTGTTACTTCCTCCCCCGCTCCTCCCTCGTACGTTGCCCTCTGCACTCTGGAGGACGTTCTCGTAATAATAGATTTATATGCATAGCTTTCCGTGAGCGGTGCAGGTGGCTCGGTAACTACGCGCGTACAAACCCGCTCTGCGAGTTTCGGTGATGTGTACCACGGTAATAATTGCACTTTAAACGTCGAATGCACGGAGACCTGTTCTCGTATCCTTCGGCGCGACACTTAAATACGCTGGATAGAACGTTATACCATAAAACGTTGGATAGAACGTTACACGTCGAAATGTGTTGTTTGAATGACGAAAATATCTTTGGCCAGCTTTCGGAATCTTCGTTGTCGCAGGAACGACGCACACACTGGGGCATTAGAGTCGAAAAGCCGACCAGAAAGAGATACTTTTGTTTAAATTACACATTTTTATGTACTTATTGTTACTTATTGAAAAAAAAAAGAATTTAGTCGACTTTTCAATACTGCGCGAATTGCAAAAGAAGAAATTGTTAAATTTTGATCCATTCTGAGCTTGAACAACGTCCAAAGCAACTTTGCCGATTTTATCCTGAAAAATCGTCACGTTTTATCTTCTGGGTCGGCAGATCGTTAACCGTTTTAGGAAAGCTCGAGTTTGACAGAGTCAAAATCCAGATAACGTCCGATTGATCGTACGGAGAGAGAAGGAGAGAGAGAGAGAGAGAGAGAGAAAGATGCAAAAACCGGGAGAACGAGAAGATTTAATCAAAGTTCCCAATAACAGGAACTGACTGAGAAACCGCTTGAGGTCATCCGCCAGCGAGATCCACCGTGTTTTGACGTAATACGGCAGGAATGAAACCCAGGCCGCGAGTCCTTGGCGCCGAAGAGTGACGAAAAGCAAATTTTCTGGCTCAGTGACCTACATGATTTTCTCATCGTGGATATGACGGAGGGTCCGCGCGCATTGTTAGAAAACTCCAGTCTTCCGGATGAATAGGCTTATGAGTTTATACAGACTATAATCTAGGCTATAGTTTTTCGGAAAAACTCGTCCGCCGCTCTCTCTCAGACTCGCAACAACTTCAAACAACCTCTTCCTCCTGCTTCGTTTCCTGCATTTAGATATCGACTAACCGGTAATTTAGAATTTATTCTGGAATAAGCAGATCGCTTTCCGAGCCGAGTGTCAATGGAGGACAGCTTAGGCCAAAGAGAAAGAAAGCAACTTCACGCTGACAGCAAGTTTGATAACTTCGGTATGCTTGCGAGTATATCGCGACTTCGCAGAAGCGTTTTTACACGCAATTTCCACTCGCGTGTAATTGATCGGAACGACCTCCCCCGGGTTCAAGATCTTTTTACAAATTGCGTGTCGATGGAGCCAACTCGCGAAGCAATACACGGCCAAGCTCTCCCGATAGCCCGTTCGACGTTGGATGTATAATTTAATAACGTGTCTGTACATATATAGGTCAAACGTTCTTCCGCGGCCCCCTCTTTCTTCTCCGCCCCTGCGTTCCTTGACTTTCGAGTATGACGTATTTCGCGCGCAGATATCGACAGCCGTGCGCGCTCGATAAACCGAATATTCCACGCTGTATTTGCCCGAGAACGGCAGCAGGAGAATTTGAATCCCAGCAGTGTTAACTTTTTCCACGCGCGGCCGGGATTAACGAAACGATCGAGCCCCCCAATCTTTTTCTCTCTCGGGTAGCGAGTCACCACGTCATCCCGTCGATCGCGATCGACCTCGCGATTTATTCCCGATTTTTGCACCTTCGTGCCGTTTTCACATCGTCCACTCGTTGCTCTCGATTCTCATTCGAAGAGAAACCTTTGCTTCGCGTTTTTGTCTGGGTTCGTGATAACTACCTTCGCGATAACTGTTGCGAGTTTGTGGGGAATTTCAATACGTGAAATTCAAAGCAAAGCTAACAATAAGTTTGCTTTTTTACTCGTTTTATCAGCTAGAGTTATTTTGTTATTAATCAGAACACAGTGTGTGCGCTTTTATGTGAATTATCAGTCTCTGTCGAAATTTGTCGAACCTTCCTACGATTTTCGTACTATTCGTTTCTCTCGCAAAGCTGGATTCGTTTGCGTCTTTTTTTCTTTACCTTCATTTTACCGATCTTTTACTCATTTTGTCAGTTAAGATCATTTTGTTACAAATCGTCACGCGTTTTTTTTTTTTTTAATGCAAAATAAGAGAATCAATTAAAAGCTGATTAAAATTTCTCGAACCTCCGTACCATTTTCGTACGACTCATTCCTCTCGCAATGCTCGATTTCCTTCGAGGAAAAATCTCTGCTTCACGTTTGCCTGGATTCGTGATCATTTTTACGCATTTATTAGGAATTTCAGTGAACTTTTATTCGTTTTATCAGCGAAAAGACGCAAGATCGAAATTTCTCGAATTTTCCCTGGCCGTCTCCAGCGTCAGATCCACCTCCACGCGTCCAAGTTTTCAATTTCGACTTTCAATTCAGAGTTTCAGAAGTCGCGGCGAGGCTGTTGAAAAAAAAAAAAAAAGGAAAAATCGATCGCGCGTGGGTCGGGCGTGTGAATGGAAACGCGAGGTCGCCGATGCAAGACAAATAGAAATGAACGTCACCCGAAATTTCAGTCGTGAAGCGCCGGGCGGTGTTGTTTTTGCTGGGTAAACGGCGACGAGAACTGACATCGACGGTTTCATTTAGCGGATGCGCAAACACCGATTCCGCTGCCAATAAACACGGCCGACTCTTGGTGGCTGGCCACTTAAGCATTCAAAGCCCGTTCGAATTCCGCGATGTTTTCAAGCCGGCTTGTTCGCAGCTCTGGAATGCTGCATTCGGAACGCTCGCGGTTCTCCGTCTGTCACCCAAGTGTGCCTTCGATGTACAAGGTGGAAAGAAAAGTTTGAATTGATTTTCAAGGTTAAGAACTGTTTTCTTTTTCTTGCATTGTATTTTACTCGTGCTTGTCAAAAGGATCATTGGGTCGCAGCCTAATAGTCCTTTTGAAAAATGGCAAAAAGGTTTCTTATTTAATTATTTAAAACGTGTGGGTTCTAACAGCGACTTTATGGATCTGGTTCCGGAGACCTACCAGCGATTAAAGTACAAAGATTTGCAGCAGAGAAATTAAGATAAAAAGAAAAAATCTCTAATATGATAGTGTACGAGCTTCCATCAATATACAGAGTAAGCTTTCTTCCCACCCATTTTTTTTTCTTTTTTTTTTAATAATACGTCAAAATATAAGAAAAAACTAATTTTATTAGCTACAATATAAAATTTAAGTTTCATGTTTCAAAAATCTATAAAGAAGGAATTTAAAAAATATGTATAATAAAAAAAATTACGGATCTATTTTAGTAGAAAGTGATCTTTGGCCCCTATATTTTACCAAAACTCTCTAAAAACACGCTGTTATAAATCTGCAAAATTTCTATGATGAGAGATTATTATAGAAACCGACCATTTTGACCATTTTGCTGGTTTTAGCGTTCATAGTATTCATATAGAGGTTTCTGCAGATTAAGACCACAGCACGCTCCAACGATCCAACTTGCTTCGACGTCCTCCCACGGCTCGTCACCCAATTAGAGCGGCAATGACAAAGAACAGAAAAGCAGCACTCCCAGCCGATCAGCGTCCCGCGCAAGCTTCGAATCGTATCACGAATCGTGTCACCAGGCGAATCTCAACAACGGACCGAGAACTCGTCGGAATTTCGTTGCGAAGATTGAAAACGAAGGGGATGCGTTGGATCCTTTGATCCTTTGATCCTTAACGCCAGTGTCACCAAAAAGTGGTCAAAACGACTGAAATTTATAATTTTCCACAGAAATTTTTATTACACACATTCGCAACGATCTATTATTTTCAGAGATTCGATTATGACTTTTAGCAAAGTAGACAAATGGAAGCTCGCGTTGTTTGTCGTATTGCAAACTTTTCTCCCCCCTGTTCCATGCTCTTTAACCCCTTCGCTACGAAACTTTGCACTTTAGTCGTCGCTGGTCCGGTTCTACTGTTAATTGCAGGTAAATTCGACCGGGCGTTTGAAGCGAGCAGTGATTAAAGTTCGTCTGGCGGGATAAATAAGGCGAGCGTGAAACGACGCGGACGACACGAAGGAGAGGACGCGTCTTAATTTCGGCACGCGCAACTGCTCGCTCGAGAGCTCGTCGTTTTTAATGAATTCGCCGATCGTGGAGAACGCGAACGCATTCCTTGAGAGAGGAAGAGAGAGAGGGGGGGGGGGTCCGGAACTAGAACCCTGAACTTTTGACGCCCGACGAGCCGTGATCGGCTTCTTCAGCGCCGAACGGGTCGGCCCGTTCGAGTAAAAGCGGCGAGGAGACGCGCTTCCCGTGGAAATTGCCTCGCGAGATTAATTTTTAACCAGCGACGGAAAGCGGGGAGACGCCTTCAATCCGAGACTCTTCTTCGGGACATTTAATAACGCGGTTATTAAATTTAGTAGGGAGGCTGCTCTCCGGTGAATCAGTCGGGTCCTTTTTAACGAGACGTTTCGGGTCGCACGATTAATTTTGGCTAGCGATTTATTCGAAAAAATTTTTACATGTGGAACAGGTTTAATTTGTTGTTGCTACTCTCAAACGAACAAGAACGTACGTGTTGTCTGTACATATTGTCCGAATTCGAAATGACGAAAGGAACACGTGCATAACGAGTGTTGGTCGTCAAATGTACCCAAGGGGTTAAACATTATAATTTTATATTTCCGAGCAATTTGGCTGAGTTGAACCAAAATAGTACAAATGACTTTTTCGTGTTTTCAAAGTGTTTCCTTTTCTCTTTTTTATCACTGAAAATTAGCGATTGGTTGATTTGGGTCACGTGATTCGCGAGGGGGCGTGGCATACAGGACCTCGAGTAGGAGTGGCGTTGTCTGGTACCGAGCGATCGCACCTGTAATTTGTTTTGTATCGATTCAAATGTTTGCGTATCGACAAAATTTTATGGCAAAAAAGTCGTCTCCATTTCCTAGTCATAACAACAAGCAATTTTCCGCTCATTATTAATTCTTTCTGTTAACGTCGCTGTAATTCCCTCTCTTAACCCCTCAAAATTTTCACCCGCGCTCATTACTCCTCGCAATATCCATCCGCCTTGTACTAAAATTTCCGCGAGTTGACGCGAGCCCTCACGGCTGTAATACAATTAACGAAGTTCCAAGCTCGAAAATCGCCAAGTTCTGCGGATTCCGTGATTTTAGTAATTTCGGAGCTCGAGCGCGATCGCTCGACGCGAGTGATAGGGGCGAGGGGAGGGGGGAAAAAGTCCGCGATAACCTCTGGAAATACCTCTGGTAATTACAGAAATTTCTCTTCGCGCGTAATTTGCTTTTTTTCTTCACTTGCCGACGCGTGACGTTACGAAAAAAAGCTCTCGAGAAGCTAGAATTTCTTTCAAGGCTGCTAGAATCTCGAGTCGTTCTCGAGTTATTGAAATTGAGCGAATAGAGGACTTCGAATTTATGTACGAATTTGTTAAATCCCCCGCGATACTCGTTCGCGTTTGTCCATCGAAACAATCGACTATTAAACTTTTCGCGCAAACCTGATTAAACCTTCCCGATTGGACTAATAGCGTCACGCAACGACAAGTCCCACGCGCGTTTCTACGCAATTGGTCGACTGCATTTGTTACCAGCAATTTATGATGCATTTCCACTTTGCTGGTTATTGTTTTTGAACAGCGTTAGTGTTTCAGAGAATTAGTCCGCGCATTATTGCACAGAGCGGAAAATTCGTTCCCACAGTTTCTTTGATTAAACGAAGGAAACAGTATGATTCTTCGATGATTTTTCGTAACAAAGTGAACGATGTGAGTGAAAACGATGTTTCGTAATAAATGATTTCTGCTGAAACAAAGTGGAGTAAATTAATAGCTTTAAAACGTAACTTGGACTGACGAAGATAGAAAAGAATGAATTTCGCGACATAAATATTTCGTATATCTTTGTAATCGTGTAATTCGAAGAAAAAAATGTCAAAATTCGAAAAATCAGGTCTGGAGTGTAACATAGATTTTACGAATTCATAAAATTTGTCGTTTTTATTAAAAAAAAAAAAAAACCCCACTGAATCCATCTGAATTTAGATCTCTACAGGATTTCCTTATTTTCTAAGTTATACAATCACATCCTTAAAAATTCTTCATTGAGGAACTATAACGAAAATTCGACGGTACTTACCTCCGTTAGTTCCATTTCAAAGTGTTGTCCATTCTTATGAATAAACATGGCTTGATACGTATGAAAAATTGAATTTCTAGCTTTGCAAATTGTTCACGCGTATTAATTTTCGTTTTAATACTCGCACTTGGTTAAAAATCCACTGGTGTGAGGTCTGGTGACCAAGGAATTGGTCGTCCTCGACTTATCCATCAGGGGTTACATCACTCGAATCATTATTTTGTTATTTCAAATTTTCCTGCAATTATAGTTCCTTAACGAGGAATTTTTCATCCGAGAATTTCACAGAATGCCAGAAAACCCTAGCTTTTCCTTAGAAAAACGTAGGAAAATATTCTGTCACAAAATCTTTACAAATATTACAAAACTGGTGCAATATTTTTGAGATCGGGAGCAAGAGGGTCAAATATCTGTCAAGACGAGTGGCAAAAAGTGTTTCGCGTCTATGGGAGAAATTCTCACGGGGAAACACCACAGATTTATTCGTTTTAGCGAAGAGAAAAAGAGAGAAAGAGCGAGAAAAAAAATTTCGGCTCCGCCGGTGGAAGTTGGACCGATGATTTTTCATCTCGAAAGCGGTTTCGTGGAACGGTTCTCGGGAGAACAGCTCGCTGCCCCGCGAGTCGTTGCCTCTGCCCCCCTCTCGCGGTCGGCTGCCACTCGCAGCGAGTGCTTTTCATCTTCGCGGACGCAAACAAACCGCGGGAACCGCGGCGTTATTAATCTCCGGATTATCAAGTAGGCCGCTCCCGAACTCTGCCGAACCCGGAAATATTTTTGGCCAAATTTCCAGCCAAATGTCCATCCCACGCGTAAAAATACTACTGCCGCCACCTTCTAATTACTTTTTGAACAGCGGAAAACTTGTTGATCCCCCCCTTCGTGTGCGACGAGAGGGAACTCTCCTGTGCCCGACGAGTGCCATAATCAAATTTCAAATCCCACGTTGCGAACGTGTGAACAATCGTGAATGGGGGTTGCGTCGTTCGAAAAAAATAGAAATCGATCGTTTCGAAAAATAGTTGGGACTCGTTTGTAAATGTAGTTTAGAGAATCACGTTCGAGTGATTGAACAGAAAGTATATATATATATATGTATTGATTGGAAAATACTCCAGTCCAGATTATTTGACACGCGAGTGTTGTCAACGATTACTGGATTCGTTCGGTTGGTGGGTACACGTGTTGATTCGAATCGAAATCACGCGCGGTATCAATACGACACGAAGGTACGTTATTAACGAAGATTAACGAGATAGCGGTACCATTTGAATGTCAATTAATTGATTGATTAAATCTGCCTGCTAGGAACTTCATTCATTAGAGACGTGTCTATATACCTATAGACGCACACGTGCGTACATAGACGTACAGATTGCATTGCACGAAATTGTACCCCGTGCGCCGTTGAATGCGCGGTAATAGGTTTACAGGGAACGGATCCCTCCTCGAAACGCGAACATTCGTGTAAATTCGTATTTCTATAAACACGGCTGAAGCAATTTAGTTTTACGAAATGCTACGCGAAATTTATTTCACCTAGTAAATACAGGATGTAATCATTCCGGAAATTTAAACGTCGAAATGTTTCAGGAATATGCAGAGAACCGATTAACTGAATAAGAAGAAAAGAGGTTTTTTTTTTTTTAGGGATTTGCTCGTTCTCGTTTCATTTTCGAGAAAATCGCGGAAAATGAAACGAAAACATTCTCGTCCTTTCTTATTTATTCACACTTGTCACTGCCATTCGTATCATCTTGTATCATCCATTTAACACCAAACACCGATGTACCGACAGTCGGTAAAAATTTGATTAAAAATTCTGCATCTCGCTGTTATATCTAGCGTCCATTCTCATTCTGTGCATTGTTTCCTATATTGAATTGACAATTACTTGTATTCCTTTCATGAAAAGATCTTTGCTGCGTGTGTGATTAAGTAATCAAATTATTTTAATAAGATATTAATTGCTATTTAAATAAAGTATCGATTAGTTTTTTTTTAGTAGTTTAGTCGTCAGTTTCTGAAATAAATATTAACAACTTATTAATGAATAAATTAATAAATTAATTATATATATATATAATTAATTTATTAATTTATTCATTAATAAGTTATTAATATTTATTTCAGAAACTGACGACTAAATTTGCACAGCAAACGATACTTTATTCAATTAAAATTCAATTTCATTGATTAAAAGTGAAGAAACGAAAACTTCCCTTTCCTCGCGACTTTCACCAAAAATAGAGCAAAAATCTCCGGAATTTTGTTCTCTTCGCTCTGAATGTTTTGACATTCAAATTTGGGGGAGAGGGGAAGGACACCTCGTCTCAAACGAGCAATGTAACAGAAACAGACAGGAAATTCACTTTCACGCCAGACAGGGTTTGATATGTCACGCCTTTGGAAACCCGGGGGCTCTGAAACGAACGGGTCTCGCCGGAAAGGTGCGAAGCCTTTCCTTTTCTTCTCGTCCGTCGTCAAACAGGAACGCCTTTGTCGCGCCGTAAATCAAGCCAGTTAAACCGCGCAGCGGTCGCGACGACCCAATTTCACGGCGCTGCGATCCATTGTTCCCCGGCTGGTCTCGCGGCTTCTTCGTTCCTTCGCGCGGCGAGTTCAGCGCGTTAACGCGTCTCTCTCTCTCTCTCTCTCTCTCTCTGCCGCTCCTCTGAAACGGGGAAATCGTGGGCACTTCCGGCCGGATGTCGCGAAGCCTGAATCGTTGCGAGATTGCTACGTTTCGATCGCTGGAGAAACCAGGTCGAGCAACGCGATCTCCCCGTTTCAGATTTTCAGGCTTCGATCGCGATTATTAATGCGCACGGCGATATACGAGCGTTCATTGGCGAACGCTTTGGAGTCGAGTCGCGTGTTCTTCCGGTTAATGTCGTTTCCGAGAGTGGCGCGCAGTTTCGGACGCTTTTGCCGCCGGATAAATAGGGGATTACGGTGTCCAGAGTAGTCAAACGCTAGCAATTTCGCCGCGATAATTCGATTGTGGTTTGGATTCGCCGAATGGAAGCAGCAATGAACGAAAATATTAGTCGCAGATTGAATCTTCTTGCAAAAAGAGTTGGATGTTTCACAGGGTGTCGTACATAAGTTTATCTCCTGTATCGTTTTTACTAATCAAAATTTTTATGCATTCATGGTGAACTCGAAGGTGCAAAAACGCATGAAATACGCAATTCCCGGTTCTTTAATTATATTCGTGAAAATTTCAGAATGCACGATTTTGCAATGATAACTTTTTTGGAAGTCTCAAAGTTGCCTCCATTTTTTTTAAGTGTGTTTTCTTTTTCGTTCGTTAATCGATACGCGATATTCTCTGTAAAAAAAGAAAAATTATTTGTTTAGGAAATATCTTAATTTTAATTCCGTAAGATTTATTATATGAATGACTAGTATTCTTGTGGTTTTATAGCTTGTATCTTTGTCTTTCATGTATGAGTGTTTTTATGAAATTAACTTCATATAATTACATTGTGTATAATATTTATTAATATTACAAATTTATATTAATCTTTTTATACAATTTCTTTCGTCAAACTAAAATTCAAATATCTTTCAAACTAATAATTTCCCGATATATAATACTTGATACTTTCTTGTAGGAAATATTATTAAAGGATGAAAGAACATACGTGAAATCTCCCTTATACAACAATATTAACACCAAATCACTCTCGTTGAATTTTTTCAAATCTATCTATCTAATATTAAAAACAGCAAAAATATTTGACATGGTATACTTAAATGGGACACCCTATGTATGATTGCGTAATTATACATAATCTAACCTGATTGCATATAATTTATAGTATTGTATATAGTCCAAAAGTACGTAATTATACACGAAGAAAAAGTAAGTTTGCTACTTTTGCCGGGACGGAAGGAGTTGTAAAAAGAAGCGATATTTTCACGGGGGTCGTTTCCGAGGGAATAAACAACGATAAGTAGCCCGGGGGTATAACGACGCCATTACTATTATTCCTACCATTCCTTGGGTCATTTATCGCGGACTCTCGCCCTCAGGATTTAACTTCTGGGGTGGATTTAATTGTACGGGTTATTTTCAAGCTGCTATCGTTCCCTCTTCTCCGAGTAAAAACCCAAGTACAAAATATCCTCTCGTTGATTAAAAACCTTCGACAGACGTGGCCTTTTTAACAACTTCATATCAACGACACAAGTAACAAATCGTCTCGTTATGGCTCTCGTCTGTAAGTAGTAGTAATTTTGATAACAGCATCATCAGCCACATTTACGACACTGTAAATGAAACGGTCATTGTCTTCAAGGCACGTCGAATGAAATTTTTATGCACTTTCACAAAGTTCCCGTAAAGTCGTTACCTTTTAGAAAGAGCTACATTCTCGTGCTCGGCGCATTTTCGAGCTCGTAAATTTCCAGATGGCGTCGAACGAGGCGTTGAAACGCAAAAATCGATACCTTCTCCTCGAGTAAGCCCCACCGAACCGGGGAACCAAATCGGACTAGCCAGATTCCGACGATGCAACAACTCCGAATAACTGATCTCGCGCGTTGTTGTTCCAATCACCGCGCGTCGTCACTCCATCGCGTATAAATCGCGCGCGTTTTAATCGGGGATGGCTCGTCAATTTGGCCGTTGCAGCATCGACGGCCGGCCTCATTTTCGACGCGACAAAGGGGCTTTCGAGTTTTACTATTATTACAGGTATCCAGCGGATAATGGCGTCCAGGCTGACCGCGTATTATAACGGCGTGGAATAACCTGCGTGCAGCCGGTTGATAAACGCGTAATCGCGGCTGTTTGTTATGCGGGGAATATGTTTGCGGCGGAATACAGTCCGCAAACGTGTCCGCGTCGGCGGCTGCTCGGGGCTGTTCGTTAATAAGTACGCTTTTCGACTTTCAGCGCTCGCGTGAAATCATCCGCTTCGTGGAAATAACCTCTGTTTTAACGTCTGACGAATTTCCACATAAGTGGACGAAAGTATTTGCACGCTCGATAAAAGATTGTCTTGTGTTTTAAATTGTAAATAAAAAAAAAAAGAAATTGTACAACAACCCAGCGTGAACTTTCCACTTTCACAGCCCTCCGTTAGTTTTCTTCAAAACTCCCACGTTGACAGCCCTAGTTAAGTCTTTTTTAAAGACTTCTTTACGTCGTGAAACAACTGGGAAAGCGAAAGTAACATACTTTTGTTCTGAGAAAAAATTGTAGGAGTGTGTCCGAGAACATTCAAAAGTCTACCACGATCTTGAACAGAGCCGGTTAGCTAACTTGCTCTTGGCGTTATCCCCTCCACTGCATCGATCTCTCCACTACTATGCAGTGGAGGGGGTAGCGCTAGCGATCAGGAAAGTGGGGGCAAGGGCCGACGGGCCGCCAGTTAGCCAGCTGACCTTGAAGATTGAAATCTCCATAGTAACGATCTTTTGAAACTTGCTGTACGATTAATTTTTTTTTTTCGTTATTTTATTGAATTTTGAATAATAACATTAAAGGGAAAGTGTTAATTTCTTGAATTTTTCTCGCTGTTCGTGATTCAATAAAAAATCGCACAGCGAGTTTTGAGGGATTGATGTAAAGAGAAGACTTTCATCTGCAAAACGACGGTAAATCTGGTCGCGAAAAAATTTTTTCAATAATTTCGAAAGCGTCTAAATTTTGATAAAAGTAAAAAAAAAAAAGAGAACTCAAAAGTTGCACGTTTTAAAATGAGGCTTGTAAACACTTAAATTGCTGTACGATTTTGTTCCATGAAGCTTAACCGATCATGTTGTATAGAGCGCGTGAATACGATTCGACGATAAAAATTCAAGAAATCCTAATTTTGCCATTTAACCTAGCATTCAGAGTTGAATAAAATGGCGTACTAAAACATGAATCGTACAGCAAGTTTCAAAAGAGGAGATCAATCTTTAACTAGCAACGAAAATTGCGTCGTGCCCGAGAGCAACTTGTCGCAAGAACGAAACAAGCATCTTCTTCCATCAGACGCGGGAGTTTTTCAGGCGTGTGATTCAATTCTGCGTTGGCCAAACGAGAAGCACTGGCCGTGTTATGGATATGCAAAATTATTCGGGATGTTGGCCCGTGCGAGAACGTTTGTTTGTGCTTTCTTGGCCGTATTTACCCACCTGCACGCGGGTGCCTTTGCGAACGCATGCAAACGAACGTTTATTTTCTTAGCGCCGGTGTCTTTGATCGTTCGTAGCGCTGCAGACCGCGCCACTGTAAAAAACTACGCTTTTCCCCGTCGTCGACGGGGACGATTCATTTCGAGGATTTAATTGATCGAATTAGTCGTTCCACAGAGAAAGTTCAAAAGCGAGATGAAATTTTCACAGTTGCCTCCGTTAGCTTTGCAGTTAAACTGCAGTTCCGATCTTTCATACGTGAAATATGGCCATCAGCCCCAGACCCGACGCTTTCAAAGTATGTTTTGCGTGGATATATTGCAAAGTGTAAGCGTGTTACCGCTACTTACAGTCGTTACTTTGAACCACGTAGAAACGTTCGAAAAATACTTTCGTCCGTCGCCTCGTGAATACGTATATTCTCGCGTTACTTTGACGTTTCGGCCAGAAATTTATCGGAATTTACGGATCAAATTTGGAGAATATGACGTGAATTATTAAAGCACGGAGCTGTTTAGCTGCATTATAGTCGTTTTTTTTTTATTATTGAAAGTGATTTTAGCGGGGATAACCCAGAAAATCGGGCCTCTTCAGGTGCAACGCTGATGCAACGAAAATTAGCGATTGGTTGATGTGGGTCACGTGATTCGCGAGGGGGCGTGGCGTAGACCTCGAGTAGGAGTGGC
>KQ435737.1:1748210-1763579 GCA_001276565.1 Melipona quadrifasciata
GTTTTGTAAATAATTCTCCTACTTCGCACATCCGTGACAGGGAACAGCCCTTCGATGAATTCGACGAATTCAAATCACACGCGAATATCCTCTCCGCGAGAATCCAGAATTGCTTACCACAATAACCGAAACGCCACAAACGCACGAACGTTACAAATTCAAACTACCGTCCGAACTACGTTCCCTGACATTAATTCTCCATAGAACTGACATCCTGAAACGCGCTTTTGGATCTTCTCGCGCCGCGGCACGAACCCGTCCCGTTCGCTGAAAATTTTCCCTCGACTGTCTGAGACCTCGTCGAACGTGACGGTTTACACTTTCTCCGTTGATTAAAACTCGATAGTCTCTCGTTCACGACGAACCCCGTCGAGCGTCTTCGCGTCAAATTTTTCACAAAACCAATAACTTCAACTTTTTAGAGCGCGATAAGGTTTCCCGTTCAGACGCGAGTTCCAAACGCGGTTTGAGAAATTTCGTAGAGACGAAAGTCGACGATGAAGTTCGATTGCACGGTTTCGTTCGATAAACTTTCTTAACAGCGTTGCTCGAGAGCGTCGACAGACTCGACGCGATTCTGCGACGAGTGAACGAGGGGAGCTGTCGTTTTTGTATCACGATTACACCGCGGCGAAAGAAGAGAGCAGCAGCCACCCTCTCCTTCTCTGCTCATCTCACGACTCGTAATGCATTCTTGAGAGGCAATTGAAAACCTTTCAAAGTGTACAAACAAACCACCGCGAGGACTTTCACGTTAACTTGATCAAAGGCTTTCACGTGTGAACACCGATGAACACAGATCCCTTGGGATGCAGCCGAAATATCGTCGGATATGTCTAGACAAATCCGCCAACAGCCATTGATCCTTCGACAGGGAATTCATTCGCTCAGGGCTAAGCGAGCCCGCGCTCGCTGGCTCGCTTTGTGATAAATTACATCCACCGACAATGTCGCGGAGTATATTCGAGATTAGGTCTAGTCTATCGGCTTTCAACGTAACGACGCGTTATTAATTAAAGTTGGAATAGTTTCAGCCAACAATTACGAAGCAAACGCAGTTTAAGGTTTAAAATGGTTCAAAAACGGGGAGAAGACTGTGGAACACTTGCCATTTTAGATACGTATTATATTATACAAAGAGACGGCGTACTCTGTATTATCACTGAAAGTGATTTTGGCGGGGGTAACCCAGAAAATCTGGCCTCTTCAGGTGCAACGCTGATGCAACGAAAATTAGCGATTGGTTGATTTGGGTCACGTGATTCATGGGGTACCTCGAGTAGGAATGGCGTTGTCTGGTACTGAGCGATCGCGCCTGTAATTTTTGTATCGATTCAAATGTTTGCATATCGATAAAATTTTATGGCAAAAAAGTCGTCTTCATTTCCTAGTCAGAACAGTTGCTTCTGGGCCTTTGTGTCTCTCGTGTAAAAAAGATTTCGCATAATTTGTCGAACAAAAAGAAATTTAACAGTTTTCAGAACGCGCTATCTTTTAGTTCCCGGGGTAGATGGAAACGCTCGCGACAACAATTACTTTACGATGATTCGAACTCGGTTTCGATCAGAATCCAATTTCTGTTCTTCCTCCTCGGGTTTCCAAACCCGGCGGGAACGCAAACTCATCGGGTGAAACACGCCCGTCAAAGTCATACACCGTTGTTCTTAATGGAATTATACCTCACGATGCTGAGGCGGGCTTACGGCGACTGTTTTCGTTGCCGAATAAGCGAATTTGGCACGTACCCGGAAGCTCGCCGGTCGCTTTCGACTGACAGAAACATAGAAGGTGTAAAAGCCAGTGATGTCCAATTAGCGGTCGGCAGTGCCGGCTGACCCTAATTCACCGAATCCCATTTTACCTTCCCCCGGCTGGCCATTTTCCCCAATTCCAACGAGCGTACGCTCACGATAGTGTCCCACCCCGGGAATTTGCCGAAAATCGTAAGTCACACGAGCCCGCGTATGTTTATCTCTCTCCCTTTCCCTCGACTTCGCTGCGCGTTCACCCCTCCCGAGGGGGAAGGGGTGGGACATAGTTATTCGAGCGAACGATCCTTCGTGTGGCGCGGCGTGTAGACGCGTTGTTTATGGAAATTTCGCTGACGCGAGTGTGTGTATCTGCGTAGAAAAACAATTCGATCGATCGATCGAGACTCTGTTTGCTCTCTCGACGCAATCAATTTGACGAGGTCGACCGTCGAGTGTGTCGGACTTGGTACTGGGGACACTTGGAACTTCCTGCTGGTGAGAGACAGCAGTTAAATAACAGTAAACGCGTAAAGAGGTGCCGGCGATTCTACTGCTAAAGGATTTCCGTCACGTGAAAAATTTTCAAGATTGCACGCAAATGCATAAAATATCCAAAGTAACGTGCTATTTCTGTAGCACATTGCGCAACATATTATCTCTGCAATCTTCAACCATTTTTTTTTAAATCGCATTTATACGCGAGAATATATAGATCTCCGCAAAGATGCGCAGACACGTTATTAATCACGCGTCATACAGCACAACAAACAATCAATCACGTTCTTCTATTACACGTATATTTTATCGTATCTACCATTCGCGACAGGAATTTTATATATATAGCCAACGTGTCTACAAGCGGAGGGACGCAGAGAGAGACAATGAACGAGCGTCGTTCCTGTCTCTGACGGTCTCGTTCCACATATCTCTGCTGGGCGAGAAGAGAAGAGAAATTTTAGCATGATCCCAGGCTCAACGATCGCCAAGATTTGATCACCAGCGCGTGGAGTGTCTCGTCCGTCTGTTCACAGTGTATGATTTCGTACGAACGTTGAGCCGGTGAAGCTAACCAAACAACACTCTTCATACGCTCGAGAATACGAAAAAGAAAAAGTCTGGCGACGATCGCGACGCAAAGGCCCCGAATTGAATAAGAAACCGCGAGCGAGGAGTCGACTGCTGTTAGAAAATTCGTAAGATCCTCCTGCTGACCCTTCCGCCGACCATTTCTTTATCCTTCCAAACTGCGGATTTCTACGGAAACTCATCGACACGTTTAAGAAAACAGAGTTTAAAGAAATTTTAAATCGTTGATTAATTATCCATCCAAAGTAGTATTGTTACTTACCTGGAAAGTGTAAGGTATCTTGACTATTTTATTATTCATTCTTCTATTAAAAATCTGCAGCTCAATCCACTTCCTCTTCCTTATAGTTTTTTTTTTTTTTCTTTACAATCCTTTGCAGATGACGACAAACAACCAATAGGATGCATAATAGATATTTCATTGTTGTGAACGACTGATCGCCTCGCAATTAGCGATCATCCATGCGAATTCGATCAAACATTCAGTGAGCGATCGATCGATTATTCGCTCTTGTTGATGACGTTCACCTCCTGGATCTCCTCCGGCGTCATATCCACGTCGCCCCAGCCCCATTTCATGTCTTCGTGACTGTGGTGATCTCTGTGATTTTGAGAATCCTTGTCTTCGCTATACCTGTACATCGAAATTTCAAATTTGAAGATTCTACGAATGACTATCTTTAGATAGATAAAAAATGAGATGCTTTTTGCTCGCTTTTGAACGAGATGAATCTTTGGTTCGGCAGTTACATTCAATTTTACTGAAAACTTATTCAAATTGCGTTCAATTTCTCCACCCTTTTTTTCTTTCCAACATCTTTTCACGGTTGACTGTTTTTTTGAACATCATCCGCCTCGATGTGACGAAGAATATTTCAATATTTCGGAAACTTCTGTCTTACCTTTCGTTCATTATAGGAAAAATACTTTCACGAAAAAGAGAATCAAACTCTTATTGGAGCAGTGAGACGAGATTCTCGTTTTCAAAAACGATAACGTTAACGACAAGTGAAAGTACCTCGTTCCGTCGCCGGTTCTGTTCGCTCGTTTTTTAATCACGTCGATCGGAACAGTTTTCATGTCGTATGCCAATCCCAGTAGGGCACAGAAGTTGATCAACGCGGTAGTGATATTCTTGTTGAAGTTGCCGAATTCGGCGGCTTTGTAGTCCCACGGGAACACATGGTGGTAATTGTGCCATCCCTCGCCGACCGAAAGTATCGCCACAATTTTGTTCTCAGTCGGGCAGATATTCCTGAAATTCGAAAGACGCTTCTAGCTAAGCAGTTCTGAAAAATTTATTAAATTGTGCTTTTACATACTTTAATTATTCGCAAATGGTATTTTCAATAATGATACTGGAAATTTGTACAATCCTATCTGATTACGCTTATAAATATTATTTATATGAATATATTCCAGACAAATTGTGAATCATTGTTTTAACTCCATGTGAAATATCTAAAGCACTCATAGTACTCTTTATCCTCGAGTTTTTAATGATATTTAACTTTGGAACAATAATTACGTATATCACAATTTGTATATCATTATTTGCATGATTCTCTAGAGCAGATTGGTTTAATTCAATTGAATCTGTTACATAAATTAAACACAGACTCCAATTGTCAATCTAAACTCGAAACTTCACGCAAGGTGAAGTAGTTATTACTTTTAGTCTGATTGCAAACTGTCGTTTAAAGAGAAAACCAATAGCTTACTTGTCATAGGGTTTGTAGCCCCACAAATGAGCAGCAGAGTTCACTAGCCACGTTATGTTCAAGATAGTCGCGTATTTCAACAGATTGTGGTGCCAGGAATTGAATAACGTCTCGTTCCAGAAATAACAAGGTACCCAGACAGGAAGTACGAAAGAGAAGAGTAACACCAGCAAGCGATACCACCTGAAGAAAAAAGTTAAAGAGAAAGATGTTTAAGATACATCCAGTGTTGTAAATACCTTTCATTCGGGTTACTGACACACTCGTTAAGTGCAACTTTCAATGGCAAATGGCGTTTGTTACACGGTAAACAACGCTGCTTCGAACTTGTGTTCAATTACGATATTCTATGTTGTTACGATGATAAACGATGCTGTTTTGTATTTTGTACTCTTATTACTTCTATTATAGAAATATATTGGAAAATGCGTTCTAATCTAAAACTTTTATGCTGACCAATTTTTCTTACGTGGTAAATAACTTCTGAAACGCACGTTTTGTTACAGTTCACGCAGCACATAAGAGTGTATGTGAAATTACATTAAATGTTTGTTTCTTCCTTTGAAATTGAAGTAAAGTGTGAACTTTGCAGCTGTATTTTCCATTTTATCAGTAACAACGCTCGATTTAAATAAAATTATTCTTGCACTTCAAATAATTCCTGCCTCAAAATTTCTACAAATCTGTAGTATTCTAAAAAATATTATTTCAATTGACAACATTTGTTTCTCGATAAAGAAGGAAATACGTATCGAACATCGACGTTATTTTCAGTTGAACTTTGAAAAAGTCGACTTCCCGCACATTAAGTAACGATAGAAAGATGCAATCAGTTCTTACTTTCTCTGCCAAAGAACGATAGGATCTTTGTTCAAATCGGTCATGTCAATGGTGGCACCCTGTTTTATCACGTCCGGATGCTTTCGGAGCAGAAGCCAGCCAACGTGCGAGAAGAAGAATCCTCGCTTTGCGTTATGCGGATCCGCGTTGGTATCCGTGAATTTGTGATGAACTCTGTGATCTCTTGCCCACTCGTAAATGTCATTCTGCGAAACAACGTGGCCTTTTTCATAGTGTTCTGCTTTCTAGGAACGTTAGCAAGCAACTTTCGGACCGTGTAGCGAAGAAAACGTGACATGAAATTGTTCTCTTGGATTACTTGGAGGAATCTGACACTTCGTATTCTAAAATTACTTTTCGGAAACTGTCTGATAAGTGTTGTGAGAAATTTGTAAATGAAAGGAAATTGGAATCAATTGTCGAAATCTATGAGAATTTTCACATATAAATTAATACCTGAACGGTTGTGACGAAATCATTTCAATATAGGACAGGAATATTTATGCAGTTTCACTCTTAAAAAATAGACTTTTCAATAAAAGAAAAATCTGATAAGAAATTCGCTTCCGTAATAATAGATCGTAAAAGAGAATTTCACCTGGAAGGCAGTTGTCTGCATGATCATCAGCATGAAACGCATTGGCCACTTTGCTTTGTAAGTTCTGTGGGTCCACAGTCTATGAGCACCAGCCGTGATGCCCAACTCCCCAAATACACACAAAAATATCCCTGAAAATATCACAATATCGTTCAATATGTTATATTCACAGATTGTATCTATATTAAATTTTACTTTGTTATTATTTGTTATGTGAAAATTTACTTTGAAACTTGACTGTACATATTGCTTTGCATCATATATCAATGAATCCATTACTCGAGCATCATCAACTTAGCTTCTCACGTTAACATGTTTCACGTTTTATATTATCTCCAACCAATTCTCTTTCAATTAACTGTAACGTGGTTGAATTTTATCGTTTGATTGTAGTCAACAAATTTCATCTCGTCGATTTCTACCAACAAGAAAGTAGGATACCGTAATAGGATAATAGGATATTATAATTGTATAGACATCGTACGTACGTACGTGCGTGTGCACGGTGCGTGAAGCAGCAGCCATGAGGGAGAGAGAGAGACAAGTAGAAGCAGAATTCTCTGAGGAGATAATGGTATCTCAGAGGGGATGATTTGAAATCGACAGAGATGAAAACGAATGTAAAGCAAGTTATACAATGGTTTCTTTTTCAATTTCAACAATTTAAGTTCAGCAGTTTAATGGAAATTGAGCAAAGAAATTACAAAGCAGTAATTTATGCAATTTATTTCAGCGTGGCTGCAAACGATTTATACTCACCCCATAAAGTTGTTTGCAGCTTCTGCAATTTATTTCATCATGGCTGCAAACGATTTATACTCACCCCATAAAGTTGTTTGCAGCTTTGTCACAGCGAAGGCAAGATAAATTCCGTACAGAGCTCCTATGTGAAGATAGGTGAACGCGATCACGTTCTTCCAAACGATTTTCCATTCATATTCCGGTTGAGTCGATGATTTTTGGGATTGCAGCGTCTGGTTGCTCGCCTTTTCTGTCGCCGATTTCTCTTGCTGGGACGTTTCCAAATACATGCTTGTCGATGAACCAGACATGCTGGCTGTCATCTCGAACAATCTGAAACAGGTACATAATCGCTTCTGTAACATCGTGGTAACACGTTAATTAGCAGAGTCATTCAAAGAAAGGAAACCTTTTACCGAGAAATGCAAAGAGAGGGAGAGAGAGAGTGAAAGAGAGAGGAAAACGATTTTCATTTCACGACGCGCAAATTATTTCGTAACGTTTTGATTCGAGTTTCATCGATTTGAAACACATCAAGTTGGAAACATTATTATTCTCTATTACGATACTCGTGAATTCTACTTGTTTATAAGTGAACATGATACAAGAGAAAAATTCCCACTTTACTTTTATTTTGTTTCAATTTAATTGTACAGTTATTATTGTTAACGTTGGTTAATTTGTCTCATGTTTGTTGAAAAGTTAAAATTATTTAGACAATAAAATTGCTTCTAGATCTCAACAATTTTTTCCCGCTCAATTTCGTTAGCCAACTTCCCCCCAAAATCATGAGAGATGATCCGTGAGATTGAACAATGCTCGGCTCGGTCAAACGAACAATGATACAAGCTTCAAGATCGAAATCACTTCACAGGATGTTGATTGATCACTTTGCAAAACTGATCTTCGCATTCGTGGATTTCGCTTTTATGAATTTCTTCCCTAATCAGAGAGATTAGTTTTTGCCGTGCTCTCCGAAAGTTATCGTTAAAGATTCGGTAAACTTGACAGTTTGTATCCAAAAAAATTCACATGCACGTCGTTTATGGTGAGGCTTCGTGGTTCACGTGAAAAGTATTTACAGATATATCGAAGTACGTGCGAGAAAATGAACAGGTGGATTTGTTGAAATGTCGATGTGGCTCGGTCGATGTAAATGAAACGATTTAGAGAGAATTACTGCGTGCGTGGCATTTATATATTCACTCCCTCTTATAACTCGCGTCCTTCTAAATCCGGTTTTAATATTGGTTTAAGCGTATCATCCTACGGGGAATGCGAATATAGTCACGCTTTGTGAGAATTGTACTGCACACGCAAAGAAGGAGTGGAAGTGCGAAGAAAGAGGAAGGAGACATGTGTTTTAATTTCTAACGGCCTAAGATTCTTCCTACTTGTTTCGAACACTGCTCAGCGCAATCCGCAAGTGACTGCGCGGCTAGCGTCGAGGTTATACTGATCACCGACGTTACGCAAAGCAGCGAATGGAAGGAGGGGTGTTCGAAGGCGCCAACATTTTAGCTGGTAGTTACAACAACAAGCGTCTGCTATAAGAAGAGTCGCTGCCATCAGCTCCATTAGATGAGTCTAGGCAGTGACTCCGAGACGAAAACGCATCCTATAAACGCATAAACGCAATTTTTCGACTACCTCAAATCCTTCCATCATGCATCCTTCTCATCTTCCAAACCCTTCAAATTTATGTACATGTTTTACGATAAATCGCTCGAAGAATTCGCCCCTCTCTGATAGGTCTAGTATAAATGTAAACTTTCCAAGTTTATTTTTACGTAATGTCTTGTTCATTTGATCTTTGACCTTTGCTTTCGTTCGTGAAAGAAACTGAAGAAAATATAAAAAAATGTTTGAGAATTGGTGTACGTTTAACTAGAAAATTCGTTAATATCCTTAAAGACATTTTTGCTTTAAATATTTAATGTCTGACAGGTGTGTGTATTCCTTAGATCTTCGATGATCTCGTGCGTAACATGTGCGCATATATTGCGTGATTTTATTTTAAAAGACACTAGTGGTCCTTTTTTTTAAAATTATTCTTGATTCTTGACGTTTTGACATCTTGATTAGAGTAACTGAAATATTCTAGTTCCCGTTAAGTTCTAATGGAAATAACTCTCGACTGTGACGTGGAGTGAACCTGTTTCGTAACACGACGAGGAAAAACAACATGTCTAGTCCTTGAGGAATTATCATAATTAAAACTCATAAGCAGAGTGGACTCTATCTACCGTATTTTAAAATTCAGATATGTGAACGCTACGATTTCTCTAGCAAATGACCAGCGCGTATTGTATAAAAATTGAATTTTCGATCGCACGCAAATGCGTAAAATATCCAAAATAACGTGCCATTTCTGTAGTACATTGCGCAACATATTATCTCTGCCATCTTCATCCATTTTTTTTCAAATCGCATTTATACGCGAGAATATATAGATTAACGCTATTAATCACGCATCGTACAGCACGACAAGAATTTTATATAAATATATAGCCAACGTGTCTACAAGCGGAGGGACGCAGAGAGAGACAATGAACGAGCGTCGTTCCTGTCTCTGACGG
The DNA here is from genome assembly GCA_001276565.1 of Melipona quadrifasciata. Lineage (NCBI taxonomy): Eukaryota > Metazoa > Arthropoda > Insecta > Hymenoptera > Apidae > Melipona > Melipona quadrifasciata. The sequence continues at coordinate 1,757,527 of KQ435737.1, forward strand.
TCTCGTTCCACATATCTCTGCTGGGCAGAGAAGAGAAGAGAAATTTTAGCATGATCCCAGGCTCAACGATCGCCAAGATTTGATCACCAGCGCGTGGAGTGTCTCGTCCGTCTGTTCACAGTGTATGATTTCGTACGAACGTTGAGCCGGTGAAGCTAACCAAACAACACTCTTCATACGCTCGAGAATACGAAAAAGAAAAAGTCTGGCGACGATCGCGACGCAAAGGCCACGAATTGAATAAGAAACCGCGAGCGAGGAGTCGACTGCTGTTAGAAAATTCGTAAGATCCTCCTGCTGACCCTTCCGCCGACCATTTCTTTATCCTTCCAAACTGCGGATTTCTACGGAAACTCATCGACACGTTTAAGAAAACAGAGTTTAAAGAAATTTTAAATCGTTGATTAATTATCCATCCAAAGTAGTATTGTTACTTACCTGGAAAGTGTAAGGTATCTTGACTATTTTATTATTCATTCTTCTATTAAAAATCTGCAGCTCAATCCACTTCCTCTTCCTTATAGTTTTTTTTCTTCTTTACAATTCTTTGCAGATGACGACAAACAACCAATAGGTTGCATAATAGATATTTCATTGTTGTGAACGACTGATCGCCTCGCAATTAGCGATCATCCATGCGAAACAGTGAGCGATCGATCGATTATTCGCTCTTGTTGATGACGTTCACCTCCTGGATCTCCTCCGGCGTCATATCCACGTCGCCCCAGCCCCATTTCATGTCTTCGTGACTGCTTCGTGGTGATCTCCGTGATTTTGAGAATCCTCGTCTTCGCTATACCTGAACATCGAAATTGAGATGAATCTTTGGTTCGGCAGTTACATTCAATTTTACTGAAAACTTATTCAAATTGCGTTCAATTTCTCCACCCTTTTTTTTCTTTCCAAAAAAAGTATGTAAAACCGTAGGCCCACAGAGAGGTAATTTGATTTTCTGGAAGGGGGGTTCGAGAGTGTTACGAACAGTGAATCTTTTGTATTTCTAATTCTTTGTTTTTCCATGGATGTCACGTTCTTTGAAAGCTTGTTTAGACCTTGAAGGTTAATTTATGCCTTTTAGGCTTGCTCCACGTCAAAAATTCACTCTTTGAATAAGAATTATGTATCATAGGGGTGTGGTATTTGAAAAATGCTTAGATGAAGTAGCCAGAAAAAGGTTAGGAAACAGTGGTACAAATTGAAGCTAGTGTATTTTATTGTACTATAATGTTTCTCTACCTATTTTATTTTGATTTCAATGCCTCCAGTGGAAATTCTAGCAATAACGTTTCAAAAGTCATCGATTTGAAAAACGAGACAAATTTATTATTACATGAAAATATTCTGATGACGAAACACCACCTACACTTTCGTATATCGGTCCTAAAGAGGGTTCGAACCGTGGATCGTGCTTTCCACTCTGTGAAATACTTGGCAAAATCCCGCGTTTCGCCTCGTATTACCAGCATTTTGGCAAACAGCGAGGATCGATATTTCTGGCAAGCGTTCTACTTTTCGGCTCGCCCTTTTCGTCTGATACGAGCACTCGGAATTTCGACGAACGACGCCGACAGCCCGAAAAGATAGCCACGATGTCGAAATCGTGGATGTGAAATCGTCGGTGTCGTCGCTCCCGCGACAATAACCCTTGGCTTCTTGCCTCGAAATTTATATTTCTCGCGGAGGTGGCTCTCGAACGACGACTCGGCGACAGCCGAGACAGAGGAAGGAAAACAGCAGTGGCAATAACCTTTCCTTCGCGTCTCGAGCGAATCATCCGCGGAACGGGGGTCAATGTCGAGCAACCCTTATTGCGCTGGTCCCTCGCGAACGATTTCGAAGGAATTTCATAAAAAGAAATATTTTTCTTTTGCCGGAATGTTTATGCGGTTGGCGGAGCTGCCCCATTCAGAACTGGATTAAACGTGGTAATGAAAAGGCGGGTTGACAAATGGAAATCGATGTAACGATATTAGGTTTCTCAACAGCAGGTCGAAAGCAGCGGGTGAAACGGAGTACAGACGGAATTTACGATGGCGCACGTGTGTCGCCCGTATATATGTATTATATATACAAGTAGTGTCCTCTTAAGCGTCCTTAGTCGGAACCGAAAGCGGACGCTTAAGAAGGGTGGTGTATTCTGCGAATTGGCACGGAAAGAAAGAGTGGGGGGCGAGTTTCAGTATTGTTTACTACGTTAGTCGATTATAAAGAAACTTAACGTTAAACTGAGTGCATTTCAACTATTTTAAATTTAATACATACATACATTTAAACTAAATAAATGAAATGATTGTGATTAATTTAAATTTATTGAAATTTCTATAAAAGTAATTGTTGTTAATCAATAATTATCAATAACCGAATAAAAACTTTGAATAAAGGTCTTGTTACATTTTCATCGATATTAAATTAACGATGCACACAGTACGATTTTATAATCGTATTAATACATATAAATTGGACATGTATTTGTTGTTTAATATAAAATTTGCCTCACTTTGATCAATATATGCCCGAAACAATCATAATGTTGCCGAAATATCAGTGTCATGCATCGCTTGTTTTGTTTCACGTTTCGCACTGCCATACGGTAGAAATTAATAGGAATTTTAATAGAATTTTAATAGAAATTGAAATAAAAATAAAATCAAAATTTTAAGAATTGGTGGGGATAGCGGCGGACGCTTAGGACGCTAATGCACTACTCTAGCTAATCTACAAACTCTAGCTTTTATTTCTTTCATTTCTTCAATGTTCATATAAAAATACGCGTATAAGAAATCAAATATATTGTTTTAACACGATGTAACTAATCAATCTCTTTAACTCAAGTTTCACTCAAGTTTTCACTCTCTTAAAATTTTCGAATCGAGTCAGCTATCACTTTTCGATTTTATACAAACGACTGTGTTTGTGCAAGCTTCGCGTCGTAAAAAGTGCTCGTGAAACGCGTCTGGGCTACGTAGGGAGAGCGTAAGCAATTCATGATCGATATCGGGGCTAGTATTTGGGAGAAGACGCGACAGGAAGAGATATTTCGCCGGAAATTACGATCTCCCTGTGGAGACGGCGCTTCCGGTTCGGCTGTACGTAAGCCATCTGTCTGTAAGAAGACACCGAGAGCACGTATGTAACTTCGTAAACTAGCCTCGCATTTCCATCGATTTATCTACTATACGCGCAAGATATTAGGAAAGCGTTGAATCGAATGCATCTTGCGTGATCTATGATTTAACGTGAAATAATACCTTTGCAAGTTCAATTTGATACCAAATATGTAAAATGTTTTGAAAATTTGCAATTTCGTGTAGAAAGTGAAATCTACTGTAAAATTGTGCGCAAAAGTGACAGATATCGATAGAGAAACAAGTATTGTAATAATCTTTTTTAATATTGATCCTACGTCCATTAATGTTTGAAAAGTTTTACGTCGATGGAAATAATGTTACCTCATATACAAGGGTGAGTCATCTAAGATTAGTAGTTGAAATATTTTCGAAACGATTGATTACATCTGAAAAAAAATATGATGAAAACGCAATGCAATAGCTTGTTAGCAAATGAAGGAAGAATCATTATTAGTAGTATATTTGTACAATGTAGTGGAGAGATCGATGCAGTGGAGGGGGTAGTGCTAGCGAAGTAGGAAAGTAGGGGTTCGCGAGCCGCCAGTTAGCCACCTAACGTCTTGAGACATAAAATACGATTGTCTGCAATTGTGTGAAGTGCGTATAAAGACAGAGGTTTAATTTTATATTAAATTTAATTAATTTTAGATTAATTTTAGATTAATTTTAAAGACAGAGTTTAATTTTAGAGCGTGTAAAGAAAAGGTAAAATTTTGGGTAAAAACTTACTCAGTTTTCCTTAATTCCCAAATTAATAAACTATTTGTTACAAACCACGGTGGATTTAGGCGTTGTTTACATTTTTCCCACAACATTGTACGCAAGAAATGAGTATCTTTTTATTCTGTGATAATATCAAACATACGAATATCTATATACCCGTCCTATCATTTGTATCACTTTTTGTGTATCACTTTTTTATATCTTTCGGTATCGGTAAGTCTTTCTGACCAGCGAGAGAACTCATAAATTTTTGCACGCGAGCAGCACGAACCGGAAATTCGTTGCCTGTGCACGTTCGTCTGCTGAACGTGTCGGACCCACTCCCGAAAAATGCGTGTATGAATGTTATATGACCGAGCGGAGTTCGATTCGATCAGCTGCGAGTTTAAATGGACGAGAGGAGCGGAATCGGCGGAATTTAACTGGAAACATTCCTTGAAATTATAGATGGATACTGAAAATGGCTGTCACGAGTAATGGGATCGTCGAATCTACTTTGATCGATTCTGACGGCGAATTAGTTTCAATTGAACATCGATTGACAAATGCATATTCGATTCGCGAATTTGACGAATCGTTTCGATCTGAAAACACGAATCTTCGAATCCTGAAATGTTACGATCCTTCCAATTTCTCTACAATTCGAAAACTCTTCCAAGGTTTTCCAATAAATGACAACGCATCGAGTGACAATTTGCTTGTTTTGTTCGCAGCTGGTGGGTGGCGAATTCGACATGGAGCTGAACTTCGTGATTCAAGACGCGCAGAATATCAGGCACATGTTGGAACTGCTCGATCATTGCCCGCCCAATCTCCAGGTAAGCAACGTTCCAAGGGCGTAACGTTCGCCTCGATCAAACTAATTATCCGAGGGGTTGGGGGCGCAGAGGTGTTACACCCCGCCGCAAATTTGATTCCGCGAAGGGACGCATTGATCGCTGCGATCAATACGTCAAACGTGCTCGCAATTAATTTCTTGCTCGCGCGCTAATCTGCCGGTCCTTTCTCTGTCACTTTATCGTGGCTCGAACACGGTAAAATCCTTCCACTCGATCCTATCAAGTCTATCAAAGAGAAAAAAAATGTCTCGAACTCGCGGTAAAGAAAAAAAAACAAAAAAAAAAAAAAAAGAGTTCAAAGCTCCGAACGCGCACGAACGGCGGGCAGAAAAAGGATTGAAATCCATTACGTGGAAAATTTTCGAGGGAGAAAACGAGCGCGCAGAACGCAATTTTTTTTCACTCGTACGGCAAAGCCACGGAAATTTATCAACCCTGTCGATAAGTTGCTCGCATTCCTGGCTCGATACGAACACAGGTTTCCAGTTACCAGTCTCCTTCGTTCGATCGTACCGGAGAGAAATCGTGACGTCACCCGCTGCGAGGGAAATCGATGCACGACTCTTACCCCCAGTCCATTCGTTACAAAGAGCTGCGAATTGATCGCGTTTGAAAATCGATCGATCCTTGCAATGAATATCGCGGAGTTTTTATAATATTCGAACATTGAATATTGAAATATCGTACAGCAATGAACTCGAGCTCATTTGAAAGCTTCAATGCCTTTCTACTGTCAAAGCGCGTCGTTTGTTTTATTCTGATGTTTTCACATTGTGTAGTAGTTTCACATGATTTTTTTTTATCTTTATTCTCGTTTTCATCTGATACTCAAAGTTCGATAAGTTGGCAAAAAAAAGTCGTACAGTAATTTTTGAAGGGTCGTTGCAAAGTGGCTTCAATCTTCGAATCAATTATGAATTAAGTCGTGAGAAAAATTTCTTTTCTATGTTTTTACATACTGCGACAATTTATAGGATTTTTGAGAAGAAAAGTGTCTTCATTTTGTCACCTGCATTTTGCTACAGAGTGCAAGAATATCTTGGACTAAAATGAAACTTTGACGCAGTTTGTTAGTAGAGCCTCCAAGTTTAACTGTTTCAATATTTAGTTCAAATTTAGTTTCAATTTAGGTTCAAATTTGACCCATATAACCGTCACGATTGTATCCAAGTTTTCCAAGTTTCCAAGCACGTTCAACTACGAAGGGTGTGAAATATGTGTGCAAGTATGTGGCAAAAACAGAAGCTGGCCGTCAATCGGCGCAGGCGAAAGAATGCTCTGTCGGTAACAGAGGATGCAAGAAATATCGTTTCGTCGTTTCGAGTTGGGCGCGCAAGAACTTGGAGGGGGGGGGGGGGGGGGG
>KQ435737.1:1789273-1799633 GCA_001276565.1 Melipona quadrifasciata
TCCGTAAGCGGATTATAAACGGTCTAACGAGCAGCAACTTCGATTCGAACTTTCCGACGATGGCGTTATTCTTCCGTCGGCGAGTTCGGTTAAACGCGCCCGGGAGGGGAAACTTCCGCGTCGTTGTCTTTCGGCTGACGCAATTAAAAAGTTGCATAAAGATGGCGGCTGGGGACGGCAATGTAACAGAGGCCTCGTTTCTTCACCTCCGGATTCTGATTCCCCTTTCGGAGCGAACTCTCAAGTGCTCGGATGTTTTCGAATTTTGTTACAGACAGAGACGTTGAATTTCAAAAACAATTATCCTATTGTCGCGTTCTACTCATTGCGAAGGTGAAACTTTTCCAGGGAACCTAATGGTTCTCTTGAAAAATGGCAAAAGACACTACGAACGAGTGAGTGCTAACAGCGACTTTATGATTCTGACATAGACACGTAGATGCCTATGTTACGTGAGGTTTATATTTCGAATAACGTCGAGTTAAACAGTTAGTTTTGTCATTTGATTATTTAGACTCGCGTGCTACAACTATGACGAATCAAGCGTTAGCGAAACCTAATACGAAAATTACGTAAAATCGTAAAGTCGCTGTCAGCACCCGCAGTTATTTTCTGCCACTTTTCAAAAGAGCTACTAAGTTATGATCTATGGTTCCTATATATCCTAAATAGAACACAATGCAAAAAAGGACAACTTCTTTAACCTCGAGATTCAAGGACAGGACAAACTTTCCTTTCCACCCTGTACGTTTCGTCAAACGAACCCTTCAAGCTCGCCTTTGAGCGTTGCGCCTAGAAGTGCTTTGGTGGGCGTTATTTCAAAAGAAATAGCGGGCAGGTGCGAGGGAGAGGAGATACCGAGGCACAACTCGGTGGAAAATCCAACGGCGAACGAGCGATGCGAGGCGAACAACGAGGGGTGATCCTCCGAGATGACGAGTGCGATCTGACGTCGGGCGTCCAGGGAGTATAACCGTATTGATTGACACGTTGGAATCGGTGGGAAAGTAGCGTCGTTAATCCGCAGCGCGATTCCACTTCCTCTCTCCTCGATTCCATCGTCCCGACTTTTTCCTCTCCCCGAGCCAGCCAGCCAACTTCCTCCTTCTCAACCATCTTCCGCCCCGTCTTCGTTTTACATGCGACGTCGCTGACAGAAGCACGAACTGTTCTATTTTCTTTCAAGTTATCTCGTTACCGTCTGACGCGACGGTAATTGTGCTCGTGCACGGTTGCGCGGGCGCGCGATTGACATTTCTGTATCAGCTTCAGATGGGACGCGTGTGAGCAAAGGGGAAGAGAGAGCTGCTCCTTTTTAGATTCTTCGAGTGATATTTTTGGGGGGAAAATCTAAAATATATATTCTTTGGATTTGAATTCCAGGGGAACAACTGGTACACGTACATACGTGTGGAAAAGGGAAAAAAGTGTTGAGAAAATGCGAAGAGTTTATTCGAGTAGCAGGCACGTGTTTTGAACTCTGTTAGCTCTGAAGTGGTTACTTCAGAGCCCCCACGACTTTTCGACACTTTTTTTATAAACTCTTCTACTCTTGGCTCTCTCTCGGGTTCTACTACGTATTAATCCACCTTAAGAAAACTCGCTCTCGCGTCAAGACACTCCGGGGGAGCTCTACTTGATCCCTTGCGAGCGAACACGTTCCGTTCTTCCGACCAACGTGCTTGCTACTTCGTTTAAAAACTCTCGTTCGTGCGAGAATTAGTAGCAGAAGAATGTAATTTCGGAGGATTGAAAAAAGGAAGAAACGAACAGGTAATAATCAGACTACTCTCGTTGGTCAATTAAACAATCAAACTCACTTTCGCGGAGCAGTTAAACAATCGGACCACTTTGCCAGATACAGCGTTAAATTCGTCCAACGAATTATCGATCGAGTCGTCGAGGTTACTTAAACGCTGGACGATTAATTTGCCATCGGGGCGTCGTTAAGCTCGAGAACAAATTGAGACCAGACCGGACTCCGAGGAAGCACAAGCGCAAGCATCGCGATACCAGCGATAGATCGGAGTTCGAAACGTTCCGCAGTTCGATAGTTAGCAATTGTGATTCTTCGAAACTAATTTAAAGCTATTGCTCGGCTCCCATTTTCCCTAAAGTCTGAGATATTCTTGGGGGATTGTTCACCGGAGTGGGAGTGCGAGTCTACCAATGAAGATCCTCTCGGAACGGTTCTCTCGATTTTACTTAAGCGCACGCTGTGCAATGCAACCTTTCGGAAATTAAAGTCCCCGTAATCTCTGTTTAAAATCCTGCAAAGGGCGCCGCAACTTGAATGCTGTCGCTGAGAGAAAAGAAATTGTAAGCTCCGAGACCGTTTCCTCGCTAATTTTTTTTTTCCTTCTTTCTTTTTGGTCGTGAGAATTAATTAATCTACGTTGGAAGGAGCTCGTGCCAGTCCGTGATTCTTTTTTTCAATTGTTCCCATTTTCTCGCACTTGTCCGAATAGCAAACGAGAAAAGGAATTATACGCGTACGTAATTTTCTCGAGATTTCTAGTAAAAATTTCAATTTTCATTTCAACCTCAATTTCAGTCGATGTTAACTTTCGACAATGTTGAATTACATTTCCTGAAAAGAAGTAACATCGTCGATACAGGCACATCCGCATCAGAGTTGGGCATTGATCGATCAAAACTTTTAGTTTGATGAAATTGGTCGGCGATCGATTCGACCGATTAATTTAAGTAAAATTGATTATTCGTCAGTCATTCATTAAACAAAAGAATCAACGATTGATTCAATCGATTAATAGTGTTAATCGTCTATTACCAATTGTTAGTTATTACGTCTAAATTTGATTGTAATTTCGTTTAAATTCGAAGTGAAGATACTTAAAGATACTTAATCGAGATAAGACATATTTCTAGTTTCTACTGTCGAGAGGCGTGAATTTTGAAAATTTCTTACGTAAATGAGCAATAATAAATTATTTTTTTATTTCGCTGTATTAGGCGTTAATATTGTTTCGTTGTTCACTCGTTTTATTGTAAGATATTTCAACCCCTAATCATAGAGAACGTTAATTTCATTAAAAAAAAAAAAGAATCTTAGCAGTTCATCAACGAGGTATCCAACAATCAAGAATTTAATCCTTAATCGCGATTAACAATTAAAACATATTCTATTCTATTCGACTAAGTTTTAAAAATTAAAGTTAATTAAAAATTAAAGTTAACAATACAACGGTCAATTGCAACGAAAGATTGGAAAAGTTTCATCTCGCCAGTCGTTTATTAATTTTCTAATTCCATACTTCCGATCCACGTGACGCTCCGACCTGGAGGAAAGCGGAAAAACGTCCACGTGGAAAACGTTCACGGAATTGAACGACCGTGGCGAGTAACACACACCGGCCAGATCGTAACGGTCGAGCTGCACGCCGGAAGCTACGACGGAAACTGCGACAATCGGAAAATAATAATTACGAAGCAATCGAAACTCGAACGTAACAGGCGTAACCGCGACGAGCGTTTTTTTTTTTCCTTTTCGCGTTTCTCTTTTTTTGTCTAACTAAATCAATGTACGAGCGTACGAGCTTTCAGCCGAGGCTCCAATTTACGGAGATTGGAAATCCAGCTGGGAGAAACGAAAATCGTGTATCCAAGGGGGCGAGAGGGTGGCAGAGAGGAGAAAAAGGCAATCCGGGACGAAAGATTCGAGCGCGTTCGCGTTCGCGCATCGTCCTGATGAGATAGAATCTAAATTGTGTTCTGGCGAGGGTGGGTGAGGGGAGGGGGTATGATCCGCATCCGGTTGAAACGGTCCTGCCGGTCGCAACGGTGTCATATTTATCTAGCTGGCGCTTCGCGACGCTGCTGCTGCCCCATACCCGTGGGCTTAGGCAAATTCCGTATATCGGTTTAGGTAGTTGCGGGACGACGACGAGACGAGACGAGCCACCGGGGGTAATTGAAACGTAGCCACCCCGTATAACTTCATTTTCCTCGACGCTGCTGGCTGCGGGACGCGCGTCTTTCATCGGCACACTCGCTGCCGAATATCGATCTCGACAAACAGATTACGACTTCGACCCGCTGTATAATTCTTTGATTATTTTCCGTCGCGGATCAGGGATTTCGTGCTGATTTGGTTCTGTACGGTGTATCGCTACCGGTCGTTTTAATCGAGTCGAGCTCAAGCTCGAGGAAATACAAAAATGAAAAAACTGCGCGAATTGTACACCAGTACGATTCGTCTCACTGAAAGGCCCAGAAGAAACTGTTTTGACTAGGAAATGAAGACAAATTTGTTGCCATAAAACTTTATTGATATGCAAATATTTAAATCGATACAAAACAAAGTACCAAACAACGCCTACTCGAGATCTACCCCACGCCCCTTCGCGAATCACGTGACCCAAATCAACCAATCGCTAATTTTCGTTGCATTAGCGTTGCACCTAAAGAGGCCCGATTTTCTGGCTTACGGTTAAAATCACAAAAGTATCGGAGGATGGTAAGAACCGAAAAAGTTGAATTACATTTTGTAAATCATTTGCATGTTAATTAGTCAGTGGTAAATAATTGTGAAATTATTTTCAAGTCGTGTCGCTTTAGTCGTTCTTAAATTTCAACTTTTAAATTGGAAATTATATGTTGTACGTGTAATTATAATATTACAGTTATATTTATAATTGGAAGTTACAATTATAAATGATACGATTAATTATAAATTATAATTACATGTCGTTCTTCGAAATCAGTAGTATAACCAAATGTATACGTATCGTATAAATAAACGATTGAATCGACCAAGTACCTTATTCTAAAAAGTGAATTTTCATTTCATTTCAAAAGAAAAGAAGCGTTGTTTGTTGTTGATGGAGATTCAGGGAATTCTCAATGTATCAGTCAGAGAATTGTGTTAGCATTTCGCTGTCGAGTTTTCGATATCGCTACGCGGTTATTGGCTGCAATTCTCGCGTGAAGAAACAGCCCGGCAGCCGAATCCGGAGCAAAGTTCTCTCGCGACGACGGTGTCGACTGGGACGTCAGAACGGACGAACGCAGGAATGTACGGTATGCTGAAGCCAATTCCAGTTGTTCCGGAGAATGCCGCAAACCTTCGTGCCATCGCTAAGTTATGACATCTATAATACCGGATGGTATTTCATTGTAGCCGTTTACGAAAACGGCCATTCCATTCCTTCCCACTTTTGCAATTACCACCGCGCGAGAAAGCCCATTTCTCTTTCGAGTTTTCGGGCGGACGTCACGGTCTCCGATTATTTCCTTCGACTAACAACGAGGGTTTGTAACAGCCTCGTAGAAGCAAATGGTCCTCGGCGTGGAATCAGTGAGTCGGTTTAATTACAATATGTAATTTTGTAATACAATTTTTCATTGGACGCATAATTGAAAAGTTATTTCAAGTGTGCAGGTTGCAAGTGAATCACCCTGTATATATATTAAATATAATGTGGCTTAGAGGGTTTTTTCACTAGGATTTTGGAATAAATTCTTATTTTCTTAAATTCTTAAATTAATAATTCTCATCGATTTAGCAATATTATCGAACGATTGTCACTCGATCGATCGATTCTTACTTTTACGATACAAATAAAACTTTCTCATAAAACTTTAAACTTCTACGATAGAAAATCCTCCCCTTCGCGAGGTATATGAAAAATTGTCTCATCCTCGCGTGTTTATCCTCGAGTCTACTTGGACGAAGCGTATCGGGAAATTTTCCAGGTCATTGCACCGACCATCTCATTCGAAGCAAAGCGTTCCGCAATTATCTGTGCCATCGCTTAGAGTTCCATTCAGTGGTAGACGTTTACGACGCGACGTCGACAATTATTGGTAACACGAAATATCGATCACAAGGGGGCGCGAACGCGCGATCCTGGCCGAGCAAAGGAAGTAAGTTCGTGCGTGAAATGCAAATAGACAACTGTTCGTGCTTGTTCTTGTGTCCATCGATCTCCGACCATCACCATCGATACGTCGACCGTTTAACCCGCGATCTACGCAAAGAACGAACGTTCGAAAGGTATGCGTGCAACGAGAGATATTAATTATCAGAAGACCTACATTGTTTCGTACACACGCGAATGTATTTCAATCAGATCGCAATTTAAATTTGCAAACGCGGAACGCAGACACTTTACGCCTGAGTGGAAATATACCCTCCGGCGTATAATTGAAAAGTATTACGTAGCAGGTTCTCGTCTTTCATTTATAATTACTGAATAAAATCGCGATTATTGAAAGGAAACATTTCGGATTTAATTACGACGCAATTATCTTATTTAGCATCTCGATGTAATATTTCGCTTGAAATCAAAGCGCCGTTTCGCTAATTTTATAACGACGGGGAGAAACATATTGCGCGGCAGCTCGTAATTTCCCTGCCTACCCTTCATTGTTTCCAATTAATTGACCAATTAAGGAAACTTTCGCGACAAGTTTCGCTAGAGGGAGTCGCTAATGGCCGTGTTTTCTTTCGCTGGCACGAGGATAATCACCACGTTCATTATTAGGCAGCGCTAGGGTAAAGGGGACCGATGAAAAATAGATGAATCCTATTGTTACTTTGGCGTTCTCTTCGCGAAACTAAAGAGAATAGGGGAAAATTATGCCGTCGTTACGCTGCCTTGTGACTCGCCCGTTCTCCCTTATCCGATAACGTCGCTGTTGCACGCTGGGGAAGAAACGTATAAAACGAATGGTGTTGCTCACTCTTTAAATAAATTTAAATCGCTGCGACGAGAATTTAAATTTAAATTCTTAAAGATTTATTTAAGCGTGATGTAGGAGATAAATATTTAATCTTTAATAATTTACAGATTGAGGATTGAAAAACTGTAAAATAATCACGTTTAAATAATATGTGACTAACGGAAGATGTAATTGTCGAATTACAATTCACCTACGTCTGATCCAACGTGAGATTTGCTGCAATTATTGTCAATAACATTTACATGAAATAACTGTAAAATAATCACGTTTAAATAATGTACGAGGTATGGAAGATGTAATTGTCGATTCTGATCCAATATCTTTTTGTTGCAATTATTGTCGATAACATTAGCTGGGCGCCTATAGGCGCCTTCAGTTTGATTCGAGCAACGTGAAGTGAGCACCTGTGGGTTAACCTACAGTTTCGTTTCCAGCGAACTGAAGTAAGTTGAGCGTCCAAGAGGTCACGTACCTATAAGAATATTTTAATGAAATTTATTTAATTTAACACGTTCGTCGCCACGTCACCCATATCTGAGTGACGGGTATGTGTCCTGGGGGGCCCTGAATGAAGGTTCTGGGATAAACGCAGTGAGATCCCTCGCAGTCTTCTTTTCGAAGAGATTATTGCTTTTCCCATTTCGTTTCTAAATGTTTTGCTTTATAATGACACGAAGTCACGGACCACACAAGTGCCTACTCGAATTTCATCGTTGCCTAGCTGATCGCTCTATTTACGTTCTGGCGCTCTGCCGCTCTGGCGCTCTGCCGCTCTGCAGCTCTGTCACTCTGGCTCCCAAATTTGGGCCCCGCAGGAAATCCAATTCACGCTGGGCGTCGAACCTGTTAATAGATTTATTTCAACAGAATATTTTAGCGAAATTTATTCAATAGAATTATTTCAGCAGAGTTATTAAATAAAATTTATTTAGCAGAACGTTGAATTATGAATTACATTTTAATATCCAAATGGAGAAACACGATGAATATTCTCCTTTGAAGGGAGCTGTCTGAAAGAAATTCACCGAAAGAAATGAATTCGAGGAAAAGAATCCCGGCGAGAAACGCCGACGGGGCCAAAGACGGCAAAGCTCAGCTCGGCGATCTGTTTGTTTCGCAGCGTCCAGCTCAAACATTTGCACGGCGCAGCTCTCCATACTAATTAATCCGAAATACCGCGGGTATCGCGCGGAACTTCGGTCTATTTCGTTCGCCGAAGTGCGAGCGTTTCCCTCCGCCGTATAATATCGGGGGGGGAAACAACCACTGCATTCACTTTGCGTGTTTACCTTTATCGGGGTATTGTAACTGCCCTGAAGCTAGTCTCCTTCGTTCTGCTATTATTAACGCAAACAATTGCCTTTTCAATTACGCGCCAGTCACCGGGGAATCAACGCGTGAGATTCTCATTTACGTTGAGCGTCGTCAAGACGCTCGATAACTCGGCGAACTAAGGTTCTTTATCGCGGAATTACATTACGTAACGTAGATTGCGTTCCAGTCTCAAAGCAGGGCAATTACAAAAATATGTATTGGATCGTCCGGAATGTTCTCGCAATCTGAATTTTGCGTTAATACTGACGAGGGAGTATACCGAAGTGTGAATCGCCGATTTTGATGAAATTTGACATAAATGTAGTTTTCAAAAAGATATTTTTTTTTTATCGACAGTTGAGGAGATGAAAACTACCTTCGAAGAGCAGAGTGCGAATCATATTTTATCAAACATCTCGGAAATTATTGATTAGTGTATCTTAAAGACGAATTTAATGCAAAAGAACCTTTTGTTTAAACGATATATTTAAATTTAAAAAAAAAAACCTGTATTTTTGATAAGTTTTTCCAAGTAAAAATTAATAAATTTTCTTGAATATTTGTTTATGGAAACTGTATATTCAAACACAAATTTCGGATAAAGTGGAATCTCGATTCTTTGTTTTTGTCTCAAAACAACAAAAATAACGTTTTCGCAAAGTGTTCGCAATGTTCATTTTACAACTTTGCATAAGATGGTAGCGTAATCAAAAGCGCAATCGTTTCGTGATTAATGATCACCACGATTCTGCTTGTACTCGTCCTTATTCATTAATCAGTGACTGTTGATTGTTTGATAAACAGTAATCATGATTAATATCCCGAATTCGCATTAATCTTAATCGCCTCGCCCAACTCTGTTCGCAAAGTTTACAAACAAGACACTGCCTCTGATGATACAATTCAGCGAGATCGTTTGTTAAATTCCAACGAGGTGATCTCACCTCGTGAAAGACGAGATGCGAAGATCAGAGAATTTCTGATCCATCGCACCCAGTGCGAGCTGTCGTCGAAAATCCTAAATGCAGGGTATCTCGTTCAATGGAATTTTACTGCCCTGTTTTCTTGAACCTGCCTCCTCGTGAAAACCGCGCAACTTTCCGGAACGAAACGATGAAACACTTACGGCACGCAATCTACTTCGAGCGTTCGCACGAGGAAGAATCTTCCGTCTCGGCGAAAACTTTTCGCCCGGGGATCTCCACCGTGGAAGGAAATTATAAGTGGCCCAGTGGCCGGCGTCTTAGCCAAGTCAATTAAAGTCGAAAAGTTGATTAAAAGAA
Organism: Melipona quadrifasciata; assembly: GCA_001276565.1. Lineage (NCBI taxonomy): Eukaryota > Metazoa > Arthropoda > Insecta > Hymenoptera > Apidae > Melipona > Melipona quadrifasciata. The sequence continues at coordinate 1,798,576 of KQ435737.1, forward strand.
GCCTGGACGGTGGCCCACGTAGAAAACGGGCACCGGATAAAGCCGCGAGATTGTTTGTCCGTTTCTTCAAACGGAGCTGGTGCTGGCCGTCTCATTGTTTACCGGCGCCCGTTCCACCGGTTGAAAAGTCCCACCGGTTCCCCTGCGAAGGGGAGACTTTTATTTTCGCCCTCCCTTCGTCTTGATGAAAACTCGCGCAGATTCATATTCCCGTGAAAACGCCGCGCGATCATCCCGCCTAATCGTCTGTTTGCCGGCGCGATATTGCGAGCCGAGAGTGGATTGAAATCGCGCGGACACGCGCTGGGGCAGAGACAGGGGCGTTTCGATGAAACGTGGCAACCTCTCGCAAATAGTACGACCTCTCGATTAAGAAAGCTGCTGGTTTTATCGTTCGAAATAACAGGACGACTCGAATTTTAATCTCTCAGCTGTGAATGACGAGTATACTCGTCACAAAGAAATGGCAGTTTTTGTAATAGCGACGAGTACGAAAAAAATAATTGCAATTCGTTGCCTAAATAAAACATTTTGTGGAAAATAAATTAAATTTCTAATTTAAATTTTAAATTTCTAATTTATTTTTATTTTTTTCCAAATATCTGTTTTTTTTTTTGTTTTTTTTTTTGTTTAATAAGAAAATTATGAAGGTGTAAGTTAAACGATAAAATTAAAAAAAAAAAAATTTCCTTAGAATTTAATTCAATTTTACAATTAACAGCTGCACGTGCTCTACGTTTGACGAGTATAATCGTCGTTCTAGCGACACAGTGTAGACACACTTTTGAAAGTAGCATCACAGCCAAGAGGTCAACGACAGACAAGACTCGTGATTCGTGAAGGTTGTAACAAATCGTTTTCAAACCTGTTCGAAAATGTGAAACGGACGCTCTTTTGTGACAAAGAGAGTCAATATTCGATCGACTTAGCGTAGGCTAATTAGCGTACTCTTCGGTCCCTAATGAAGAACCAACACGATGCTAATTGAGATCCTGTGAAAACCTCCTGCGATGTTTCGACTTCATTATACCACGGCTCAATCTCAATCGCGAGTTTCA
>KQ435737.1:1833115-1853520 GCA_001276565.1 Melipona quadrifasciata
CTCAACAGCAATTCTGGTCTTTCCCTCCAATTTTCTCTCGATCTCTAGTCCCCAATATCGCCTGAATTCCACGAAACGTGCACTTTTTGATACTTTATACATTGCGACTAAATTTCAATTTTACGCGCCCCGTATTTAGTAAAGAATGACTTCAATATTCCTCACTGTCGTGTAGTCAAACATACACTAAACGATATGTCGTCTTGCTTTTGTGTGCGCGACACGCGGCAGAAGACATTTCGCGAGCGTGTCAGAACGTGTCAGAATGTGTCAAAGCGTGTCCCACACCTGTGTAATCCGTTGCGTTGAAACACGTATGTAAGCCTGGAATATTTCGGCCACTTTTGTTTTTTTGAAAAAACATTGTACATTTCTTATTTCCTCAAATTTTCCTACAATACTTTGGGCAAATTTAGATAATATCGTTTAAGGTGTAAATAAATCACATTTTACAATTTACAATTTACAATTACATAATTAAATTTATTTATTTAATTAAAGTTGTTACTACATTAATATTAAACAAAAACAATATTGATTAAAGTTATTTGTTTTTATTTTTTAACAAAAAAAAAATATTGATACTGCAATTGACCGGCCTCACCCGCGTTAGTTTGAAACAGATAATTTGCAACTTGAACGAAACGATTCACCGAAATTTTACTTTTCAATAAAGCACAAAGAATCCCCTCTTGTTTCAATTTTAAGATAATGTGACGAATGTAATTTCGGCGGCGTAGAATCCTGGAGCCCCCCTAAAGCAGTCGTTCCCACAGAAAATTAAAGAGTAGAAACGGAAAGTGAAAGTATCTGATCTTTCCGTTCTTACGTACGTAGGCGAGATTCAAGATAGCGAGGGGAACGTTCTGGAGCAGGGGATGTTGGGCAACGCGGAACGCGGCGAGAAACCCTCCGGGGAGATCTCGGTGGTTCGCGTGTCCGACAGGCTGGTGATGACTTCCGCGTCGCCGCGGCCGGACGAGTTACCGATCAAGGGGCTGGTCGATCATCTTCCAGTTCCGACGCCCTCCCGCGAGGCGTCGCTCACGCAAAAACTCGAAATGGCACTGGGATCCGTTTGCCCGCTTTTGCGGGAAATCATGGTGGACTTCGCCCCGTTCCTCTCGAAAACCCTCGTCGGCTCCCACGGTCAAGAATTGCTGCTGGAAGGCAAAGGTAGGACTCGTAAGTGCAATCTCATCGATTTATCTATTTATCTGTATTGCTTCGTGTGAGTACGTGTTTCCTTTTTTAGTACTTGGTCTTTAGTACTTTGTTGTGAATTTTATTTGTGTAGTTGTTTTTTAGTTCTTCGTTTCAAATGTAGCAGTACGTAGACTACTTTTGTTTGGAAATTATTGTTGCCAAGTTTTGTGTGGGAGTAGAACGAAGAGCACGATCAAATCGATAACGATAAACTGTTGCAAAAGGAAATTATATAACCTTTTTTTTAACACGTTGAATGCCACGCCAGTTTGACAGGGATTGCCCGTGACGCCACGATGAATTTTCTATTATACGATACATATAATGTTGAAGTATTATCTGCAACGGATAAGTTACAGTCGATAACGATGTTTGACGTGGTAATTGCGCCGGGGGTCACACTATTGCATTAACGATGGTAATAATAAAAATTTATAAGTATTGACATTTGCTTAAATTACATATATTTCTATGAATCTGGGCGCGCCGGTCACTGGTGGCCCTCATGGCGCCGCCGCCAAGTTGAGTGCCGGTCATCGGTGACCCCCGTGTCACGAATTCCTATTTCTTTTCTTTTCAGTGATTTTATGTAATGAGTGGCAAAGTGAGGATTTCTTTTCGAAAAAATTCAGAAATCTCCAGAAACATTGAAAATTTGGTTCGTCACTAGATCCACTGTCATCTTGAAAAATGAAGAGTCTTTCAAAACTTGCATTATTCTTTTTGCAGTCAACTTTGAATATTGGGACTAAACTGTGTAAAATCATCTTCGGAAATGACTAACTAAAATTGTGTCTTAAGTTTTAAAACGAGATCGAGTGAATTGTCACGTGATTCTTTTTTACGAAGTTCACATTCTTATATATATTTTATATATTTTTTGTAACTCAGATTGTCGAGAACGTTTCATCGTTATTGATTCGATTATGCTCCTCGTTGTATATATTATTATATATTATACACTGTTTATTACTTAAAACAGGGTGTTGAAGAAACGTGGATTAGAGAAACGAAACGGGATGAGACCAACTTACTCTCGTTTCTCGAAAATTTGATTTACTGTTCGCAGGAGGAGAACAGAAACTTTTGCGAAACGATGGAACAAACTTGGTCGCGCGATAAAAAAGGGGGATTCCTCATCGGCAGATTCCTAGGCCGCTTTTTATCAACACCCGGCGCGTGTATATATTTCACTCCATCCGTCTTGATTCATCGCGACGAATGTATTCAAATTAGCGAGTTTATGGTTCCGCTTAGAAAGATGGAACGCGTATTCCGGGATAATCGTCGGATATTTGTATTCACGCGACGCGGCCGGGGTCCGTGAACACTTCGCGAGGATTTTGTATTCATGGAACGTCGCGGATGACGGCCGTGCCACGTATCGATGCACTTTTATTTTCGAACATCGGCTCGACGAGCGATACACGTTCGTCGTTCGTCGCCGTTTATAAATCACCCGGCCGTCTATGCCTTTCCAATTTCTTCCATCCAGCCGTGCCTCTTCTCCTCTGTATTTTGCAACTGAATTTCAAAGCGAAACGTTCGTTCCTTCCTTTCGTTTAACGACTCGATTCTTCTGTTGCGCCGTTAGGTCTGACCACGTTCAAAAACAGCAATTCCGTGGTGGAGCTGGTGATGTTACTTTGTTCGCAAGAGTGGCAGAACTCGTTGCAGAAACACGCGGGCCTGGCTTTCATCGAGCTCATTAACGAGGGAAGGTAAGAAGGGCTCGTTAGAACGACAGAGTTATAGCGCGGTGCGGTGAACCGGGGCCGCCGGTTCTCGTAAGCGAGCGAATCGTAAAAGTAGCCCATACGCTGTGCAGGTTGCTGTCTCACGCAATGAAGGATCATATAGTGCGAGTGGCGAACGAGGCTGAGTTTATCCTGAATCGTATGAGAGCGGACGACGTGCTGAAGCATGCCGACTTCGAGGTATCTGTCTTTTACGTATATATATATACATCTTGCCTAATCTCTCTCTCTCTCTCTCTCTTCCTCCGATCGGTGATCTTTGTGTGACAAATGATTGTGAAATTCTTGGCTCAGTCGCAGTGCGCGCAAACGTTGCTGGACCGACGGGAGGAGGAACGAATGTGCGACCATTTGATCACGGCCGCGCGCAGACGGGACAATGTCATTGCCAGCAGATTGTTGGAAAAGGTCCGTAACATCCTGTCGAACAAACACGGCGCTTGGGGATACATGGATCCAATGGCTGCAAAGTGAGTCGTCCCGTTTTCTTTTCTTAAAAGATCAAAGTACCTGTGCATGTAAAAAAAAGAAGAAGAAGGGAAGAAATAGAAAATCCTGTTGAATTCCAGGTTGGCCGAATACTGGAAGCTAGATGCTTGGGAGGATGATGCACGTAGACGCAAGCGTTTCGTGCACAATCCACTAGGCTCGAGCCATCCCGAAGCTACACTGAAGGCGGCCCTCGAGCACGGTGCACCCGAGGATGCGATACTGCAAGCGCGCGAAGAGTTTCACGCGCATCTCGCAGCCTCGCGTGCACATCAGCAGCAATTGCAGTCGACGGATCTGATGGACGACAGTGAGCTGTTGTCGGACGACAGAGACCTCGATAACGATTTGACAGGTGACTTTTCATTCCGTTTCATTTTTATTTCTTGCAAGACGTTTCCATTGCGTAATGCTTGTACGTACGTTTACGTGCGTACGCTGACTAACAGGGAAATTGTGTTCTGTCAGGCCCGGTGAACATCAGCACGAAAGGGAAATTGATCGCACCCGGTATCGTCGCTCCCGGTATTATCTCCGTCACGTCCACGGAACTGTACTTCGAGGTGGACGAGGACGACCCGGAGTTCAAGAAGATCGACAGCGAGGTAAGTACCTCGAGGCGAATCCTTTCCTATCGAAACTTTGACGACTTCGAACGTGAATACGCAACGATTCATTCAGGCAAATTGGAATTGATCTTTTTCTTCTGGATTTTTCGTGAGAAAATAGCCGGTTGACTCGAACTGTGCAAATCGCTGTGTCACGTCAATTAAATTAAATCTAATTTGCCACGTTGATTGATTGAGAAATGCGAATATTTAATGTAACTAGAAAGGAAACCAAAAATGTGATTGATTCTTTGGCCGATTGTCCGGTTTTTCCATCGTTTCCATCAATTGCGAAATGTAATCTGAAATTCGAACCAGCCATTACGCTCGTCACTTTCCGCGTCACATATTGCGACTATATTACCTTGCTTACATTTATCACTTGTCACACGCAATCTTAATGATTAATCGCTGTGTCAGTTGCTCCGCGTTAAGATACCGTCTATTACATGCATTTGGAGCAACTTGTTGCGTTTGCGAAGCTATCTCCTTGAAATATGGTTACCGGCCACGCAGATAACGTTCTCCCCCTCCCCTCCCCCCTCCTTCACCCCTCGCACACTCTGAAATCTAGGACCACGCAGAGGCCCACATTGCTCGCCAAAGGGAATCCTTCTGCAACCAGTTTTATACATTTAACGAAACACAATCTACAAGAGGTTTCCATTAGCTCGTCCATACGTAAACTGAATGTCTGACCACGCTTCGTACGAAAATTAATCGTCTCGATAAAAATGTTCCATTCGTCGGAGAGATTCGAATCACTTTACTCAAACTTTCCATACAATTTCTGAATGCATAATTGAGACGAGGGTTTTTGTTCTATGTCTATAAAGTGAACATATGATCATTCAGTGTTAAAATAAATCGCTTCAATGAAAATATTCCATTCGTCAAAGATTCGAATTTATTCAAATTCTCCACACAATTTCTAAATACATCATCGACACCATTGTTCACGGTTCCACAAGAATTCTTCGAAGAGTATCACTTGTAAATAAAAAGTTTGACCACGCACGAATGAAACAGGCGGAGCAGACCGCTCCAAACGCGCGACAAACGGTATTAATCACGGGTCGGAGCGAAAGAATTTGAATAAATGTGAATCGTAAATGATGAGACGTGGCGAAAGCTTCCACGATGCTGGCCGCGGCCATGGTTGGAATTGGTTCGGACGTGTTCCTGTCTATCAGCGTGCATAATGTAGTCACGTTTCGCAACGGTGGTCATCCGACCGTCCGAGGAAATATCAAAAAGGGATAAAAAATCGAACGACAGAGGAAAAAAAAGAGAAAGAGAAAGAGAAAAAGATAGAAGAAAAAAAGGAATAAATAAAAAACGGCGGATAAAAGAAGAGAAAAAGAGGCAGAAAGAGAGAGAGAAAGATGAAAGAAACGAGAGAGCGGGCCTTGGAGAGAGCTAGCGGCCGATTATCATATATCGGTCGTAGATCTCGCGTTTGTATAACTAGGGAATAAAACAAACAGAGGAGGGCCCCATGGGGTCGGCCGATCTTCAGGGTCGGCAATTATGAGCCCCCCGCGGGGCCCGGTATCTACCTTGCCCGCTCTCTTCTCGTTCTCTCTTTCACTCTCTTTCGCTCCGTCTACGCACGGAGCCACGCATCGGTGGCATAAGCGAGCGCGCACAGATCCTCAGGAATGCGCTGGAAGTACCACGCTTTCCCGCCTATCTAGTAACTGTTGCACGTCTACCGCAGACATCCTGTTTGCGCGATCCTCCTCGCGATCCAATGGGAACCGATGGATCTCCTCTCGATCGAGAACTCCGCCTCGGGAGTATTTATAGAAGCGGCTCGAGAGCCTCGAGCGTTTGTGAACAAATGGACTGGATTTTTGGGTAGATCAGCGGATCATTGGGAGATGAACGGAAAAGGACAAACTTTAATCTCTTGCCACGCACGTTGAAAATTTCTTGCTCCAAAATTGCAATATTTTCTCAGTTTTAAGTATATTTAAATATAACGCAACGAAATAAATAATTTCTATCCAGTGATATTACTCTAGCCCCGAGTTTAAAGAGAAAGTGAATTGTTTGGTCACTCGTTATGGTCCGCGAATCAATTGCCAGCGCAAGGGGTTGAGAAAATTAGAATTGTTCGTGGTGCAAATTCCAATTGAGTTTCTATGAATCCGCTTCGATATTGAGAAATATTTACGAATTTTATGACGAGAGATTGCGTAACACGAGTTTTGAAATTCTCTGACCGGTACGACACCCGTTTTCCAAGGATCCAGCGCCGCTCGTGAATCCTGTTCGCCTTTTTCGTCGTATCCACGCGTTCTGAAATATGTACACGAATACCAAACGAAGTGAGAACAGATTAATAAATCGAGGCCCGCGGGAAGATGTAACCGCGGGAGAGGAATAATCGCCGCTGACCCCGAAAACTTTCGAGAGCCGGGGAACGCGGAAAAGTGGAACGCGAGACCCTGTTCCGGAGGAATGTCTGCTCCTTTCGACGATTTTGCCGCCTGTTCACCTGTCGTCTCCTCGGCCGGATGAGCGGAATAGAGGCACGGGCTCGTTCGGCCTTTTAATTGGAATCCTGTTTAAAACGGAAACACACGGAGCGCACCTGGAAGCGTGGATGGCTAGAACCGAGTGAAAAAGACGAAGAGGACAGGACAGCCGAGAAAAGGAAAACAAAAGGAGAAAGTAGAAATGAAAAAAAAAAGAAGAGGAAGAGAAACGAGAGAGGGGAAAAGGAAGAGCGAAGAAGGCAGAGATAGCAACGAAGAGAAAGAGAGAGAAAGAGAGGTTAGTGGTTCACGGATCGAGACACGCTCATTAGTCGAGAATGTCCCGAGGGTAGGCGGGAGGCTTCGTCGAATTCGTAGGCGATGGATCACTCGATAGTCGAGCCGAGACTTAAGCGATCGTAATGCGTGGCCGTGGAGGAGAGGCTGCACCGGGGAATGGCCCCGGGGAGGGACTGCATATCGGTGAACTCTCTCTCTCTCTCTCTCTCGGTTCACCACCAGTTCACTCCAGCTTCAGTTTCAGCTGGCTGGCCTCACCTTCGTTCGCCGATCGCGCCGATTCTCCTCCTCCCGGCTCCAGCTTTTATAATGGTCCCGGGCAAACGTATTTATCGTGATTTATTGTTTACACGGGTCTCCTTTCTCTTTGGCTGCCTCTGTCCTCCTCCGTCCGGCTGTGCGCGATCTCTCTTTCAGCGGATTCCGCGCTAGAGATAGAGGATGCACAACCGTGCGATTACGTCCGATGTAAATTATTGATCGTCCACGGGGAACATTAATATCTAAAACAAATAATGGACCGTTACACCATGGAACCCTCTTTGAGCTTCGAGCGCCCTCGCTCTTTCTTTCTTTTCCATCGGTCCAGCTCCCCATTGATCCGAACGCGTTCGTCTTCTCGTTCATTTTATCCTCGTCGATTCTCCGATTGTTTCTCTTCCCCCCCCCCTCCCCCTCTTTGTTTTTCTCGTTTCCGTTCCTTCTCTCGTCGACTCGGTTCGAATTAATCGCGTACAGCCGGAGCCGTAATTTGGAATGGTAATTAAGAGCAATTTTGGCCAAGCTCCGAGAGTCTGCGACTCGTGGCGAGAACGATGTAGGAAGCGGCGTGCGCCAACAGCTAACCCACGGGTTTTATCTACGAGCGCGTTTCGTGGAATCGCGGTTTAGAGAGGAAGGCCGATGGCGTTTAAAATTCTACCCTCGCACGGTTATTACATCTGTTTACCGTATTTGCGCGGCTAGCATGCACCGTGGAAGCAGGCAGCTCGGTAATTGCCCGTACTTTGAGGCACGCACGGTACTCTCGTTGCGCCTGCCTGCCTGCCCTCGAGATCCGATCGTCCTCGTGACCTTGCTCGATGCTCCCTTCTCCTCTCTCCTTTAAGCGCGTGTAGGAACTTGCAAGCCTCGGGACTAATTAACGAAGAATAATCGACAAACTTGGGAACAAGGAAGAAGCAGATTTACGCAAATATTTATCCTGCTTCACAATTCATCGAGGTCTGCCGCGAGAACTTAAGATCGTTCCCGACGGGACTTTTTAAACATCAACCAACCAGCTGATCAAATTAAATTAAAAGATTTCGAGATTAGATTAAATTAAAGACCGATACGATCGGAAATTAGTTAATTGCCGCGAAATCAGAAAGTTTCGAACGCGACACACGCGCGTTGACTGTCGCCGAGTGTGCGTGAATGGATGAACACGTTAACCATTAATCCAGTAAATAAACGCCTCCTCTGTCTTCAGTCCAATCTCTCCTTTTATACCGAACCCCGTTACACGACATCCCAGAAAATGACCAACAAATTTCCATCTGTCCGACGTTACACGCGATCCCAGCGTTCGGCTCCAGCGCATGGTCGCCATTAAAACCGTTGAAAGGCACCGAGAACGGGCTGCGAGAACAAGCAATCACGGAAAGGAACGCGAAACGAGCTAAATACCTTCAAACGGGATTTCGCGATTACCACACTTATAAAAAAAAAAAAAGGTACAAAAAATATTTTGTCAAGAACAAAAATTTAAATACGAAACAATCGTGTTCAATACTTGAGTGCGAATTATGGTGTTCTTTTAGAGGAGTTTAAATTCTTCATTGGAAAGTGGCAACGTTGAATACGTTCAATATATATAACGTTTCAACGTTTTGATTGAAACTGAAATTTTGTCGTCGTTTTGTTGATCGCCGTCGATCACTGGTTACCGACAGAGCAAATTTAGTACAGACATGTTAAAAGTTGAAGAACTTTAAGATTACGGGAAAGAATAGTAGCTGAACGTTGCTTTTATTGATATTTGTTATATAAATGAGGAGAGCAAATAACGTTCTTGGAAATAAGTTTCAGACACAGAGTAGAATTATTATATATACATTATATTATATATAAAATATGAGAATAAAAGTTTCTCTATCGAAGGGATACAAATAATTTGTCACGTCGATATTAAAAAAATTCTCAGTATTTGTGCCAGATACCGCTGCTGAATACTGAATTCCACGAATAATGCTCGAACGGTACTCAAAATGGATTCTAAATTAAATTGTCCGCAATAAAACTCGTTCTCGTGGAACTTTTATCACACAGATTCGCGAAAGCTGTTCAAAAGTGTGCCCAAGTGCGCCCTAACGCCTATCAAAATTCCACAAAACCATTTCGATTTCTAGGTTTCGTGATGCATGTCGCAGTGTAATGCATGTATCTCAAATTTGCATCAAACTGCATCGACAGACAAACTGACTCTGATGCAAATTCCACGAAACATAGAATTCGATTCATGCACGTTTTATCGCGTGCGAGGGGGGGTAGGAAAGGGAAACGAACGAGACTCCGGAAGATGGAATAGATTGGACTGCGTTCAATCTCGTGGCTGTGTTCTTCGAGTGGAAGCTTCGCGGTATCGCGGAGCTCGCATCTTTATGGAAACGAGAGAGAGAAAGAGAGAGAGAGAGAGAAGGCCGTGGCGCTTGCGCCGTGGCTATCGCAGACGCACGCTGCGAGTATTCCCAACGGGATGCTCGCACGATACGCGGGAACGAGCGATGGTGAAGGAAGGGAAACGCAGAGCCACACCGGACAGGTGGTCCGCCGGAGCGCGCACTCGTTGCCGAGTATGTTGCCATTAACGGGAGTACAATATCGGGAAAAATCGAGGGAAACCATCGGATCGTTTATCAGCGGACGCGAGACGAGCCACGCTGGTCATACATCATGTCGCGGTAAAAGATTTTCGATTTATGGATAGGGGATATTGCGGTGAACGGTTGCCAGTCCCGTGGAAACGTCAAACAACGATATTTGACGAGGATCGAGGAATAACCCGCGAGTTAATGGTTTTATACGGCGGAGGATATTAATTGTTCTTTTAATTTATGGCCGGGGAACGTCGCGATTTCGAATTACCGCGAAACAAGCAGGCGACGTTTATTGTCGGAAGGTATGCGGCACTCTCGGGAAGTGTCGCCGATTTCTAATCCTTCGTATCGCCGCGAGATTTACGCGAAAAGGAGAAAATACCGTTGTCTGGTACTAAACGGTTAATAACGCGCGAGAAAATCTTACACGCGTTTTTTTTTTGTTTTTTTTTGTTTTTTTTTGGTTTTTTTTTTACGGCGAGAGTTGAGGAAACCGAGGAAAGGTCAATGTCTTTTAATATTTGAGAATTCTCTGTCGTGTTACATCCAAAAAATTTTCACACGTTTTTTGAAATTACGCGGCACACGTGCAACGTCCTTAAGGAAAGTACCCGTCTGTCAGTCGCGGCAAACTTCTTACACCGTCGATGATTACGATATTGAAGCAACTTATTTTGAAAAAGAAAAAATGTCAACGTCGGCATCAGAGTTTGCATCGGTGAGTAATCCTAGAAACTGGTTCGATCACATAAATAAACACTGGCTATCTAAAAAGATGAATGTCGCAACGCGTGCGTTCACTTAACAATTAACCTTGTTCCAAAAGGACAAAAAAAGAAGAAGAAAGAAAGGAGAGAAAATAAACGAGTTCTACGCATACGATACTCCCGCAATTTCCTAATTGGAAATATACTCGCTGAAATTATAACCATTATAAGCATACTCGTTGTCAGTTTTTCACTGGCGTGAGCGATCGTACTTTCTAACCCGTGAAATGCAATAAACAGGCGTGTTTAATTGACAATCAATTTTGTCACATGCTTGCGAAACTGGCAAATTCCGGGATCTTGCTTTCAGCGAATGCCTGTCAATTTAGCAAAGTCAAATATTTTGCCTCGAAGTGAGTAATTTTTTTTTAATAATTTTTGCGACTCTGTGAATGAACACGTTGTGCATAAGTCATTGGACACACGGCGCTCAATCAAGAGCTGAGAAATTTGCACGTGCCCTGATGCAAAATTTTATTTCAAATAATAATTTCTAAATAAATTTTTGAAATTGAACGTTCTTTAGTATCTGGCAAATAATGAATTTCAGTTGATGGTATGTAGCTCATTTGGCCAATTAAAGGAATTTGAAGCTGGCAAGTAATTAAGAAAATAATAAATTGAAGAACTGAGAAAAATAATATTTATTTGATGATTGAATGTTTGTCTTTAATAACAGTCGAAATAAGTATCGATGAATCTAAAATACTCGAATGAAAAAAAGAAAAAATTAATGAAAATCAAAATAATTTATTAGTGTGTGTTATCAGAAGTTTTATGAAAAGGACTCCTTCCTTGAACTTGTCCGTTAATGAACAAAATTTGAAGACGTCTGCATTAAAGTTGCAAATGAGAGTAGTCGGAATTATAATTATATTTTGCAAATACTTTTATTAATACATGGTCATGAAGCATATCTAAATTTTTTTTGTCGTCATCAGAAAATCAAGCGATATCCATATCAACCTAGCGTAGTATGCTTACGTAGCCGCAGAATAAGAAACTTTGGACCATGAAAAACCAGTTATTTCTATCGAAATCAAATAACAAATAAAGATTCTGGCAAGTACAAAATAATTTATTTCGTAAAGTAACAAATAAATCATTCGATTGGAAATAAATTTAACACTTTCCTATGAACATTCCCGCTTAATAACACAATTTCGTTATTTTACAAATAGATTATTTCTGAAATAAATTATTTTGAAAAGCGATATAAAAATTTTTCAAAAACACCCAGATCTGCTCTTCCACCGGTCAATTAACGAAACTGTTAGTTCGAAATGATCTCGCGATCGGGTCCCGATGCGCGGGTTCATCGGTACGTTGGACGGGCATAAACGAAAATACAGACGTAGGAAAGAATGATCGCGGAGGGCGTGCACCGCCGCGAAGAAAGGCCAAAGAGAAATGGCAGGAAGGCGGGAAAGTAACTGTAAGAACGAGCGCCGATTTAATGTTACGCGATTACGCCCTTCCGCGGCGATGCATATGCATGAGGTCCTGTTGATATATAGCGAAATGACGTCGGCAATAATGCAACTGTAATTATCCCGTGGCCGATACCGACCGATTTGAAAAGTCGCGCGGCCATCGCGAGCAACGCGATCGCGCTTAGGTCGTCGATCGATGCAGATCGCTACTTACATTCGTCCGACAAATAGTAATAATCGAGTCACGTACGTGTCGATTCGCTGTCGGAGCACTTACCAGTCCTATAAAGGATCGTTTGTTGAATTCGACGTTGAATAACAGTGAACGTGGCACAGTGCCACGATTTCCGAGGATCACGAACGTATTAATTTCGCTGCCTTTGCTCTAAACTACCGTGACTTGGAATGATCTGTGTAGTTTCTTGAATTATTTTTTTTTTTTTTTCTAGGAACGGTACAGTATAGTTGGAATCGAATCTGGTTCAGGGTTGAGCAATAATCGATCGTTGTTACATATAATCACTTCCATATATTACTAGATCCAATCCCAAAAGATGAACGATTACTCTAGACATAATCATAAAATGATCAAACTAAATGAAATGATAAATGATTAAATTAAATTGCCAAGTGTAATCGTTAATCAATTAATCATTTTTGAAATAAATCATCAATCTTGGCTAACTTTTGTAGTTTGTAATGATTAATCGGTGGTTTTTAAATCACTGAGTGATTTGTTCATATTTTGTTAGGATCTCTAATGCGTTGGTCCATCATGTTCTCAAACCTGTTAATCATCTAGAGTTGTATTATTCAAAATAATTGAAAATAGTTGTTATAACCGTTTGCAGTTTGAGTGTTATATCTGCATTGTTGGATTTATAATAGTTTGTTAAAGTTTGTAATTCTCTGATATACTTTTGACACAAGAGTGAGTGCGTATCACGAAGAATCTCAAAATTCTGGTTATCTGGCAGATTTCTTATTAAACTTGTTCATCTTCGTCAAATCAAACGGAGGATTATGGATTATAATAATAACTCATGATGAGACTTGTATTCAATTATAGTTGATATTTATGATAATTTTTGCAAAACAATGCACGAAATATGCGCAGCGTTGTTGATAAAAGTAAACTATTGACAGAATCATTTTATAATTTATTTTATAATCAATATTTTACGAGTTACTCGTAATCTTTGATTGCAACGATTCCAATTACTTTCCTTGTTGTTTGATAATTAGTATCATTCACACATTGATCAGTGCACGTTTTGTTCAACTCTGGACCTACAACATGCTGGACGATCAAGCCAAGAGCTTCGTCGAACTAAAGACGAAATTTTATTCACGACACGAGATTAGCCAAGACGCCAAAGAGTGGTAGATTTCGATAGAGGTGGACGTTATAGTAGCTGACCACGTTATAGTGGCCCGGCGGCCAGGCTGCACCACGACGTCCAGCCAGTTAGTTTGGTAAACATCCATCAATTCGTGGGCAGGGCACCATAAGGCAAAACAGGGTTGAGCCCGAACAACGGCCAGTCTAGAAGGAGAGCGGGCGGACTCATTCTCAACAAGGCAGGGTAATCACTGCTATTAGCGCGAACATTACTCCGGTGGTCCGCCAATCTCCTTAGCACTCCATCATATCGCTACCTCGAGGGCCTTCGCCGCATAGAAAATAGAGTGCATACTTTTTGCCCGGGTAACAAAATCTCCACTTGCTTCGTATTCCACTCGACGAACCACCTATGCTTGTCTACCATTTTATTTTTCAACGATAATTATGAAATTATGTAAAAAACGAAAGGGAAAAGAAGGAAACGTAATTGGAAATGACAGGAATGGTTGTGCATGAATAGCAATGGAAAGGAAAGTGAGTTGTCCCGTTGACAGCGTTGACAACCGAGAGATCACTCTGACGTAGTCGAATGCGGCGTGGCGACTCTCTCGATATCCTTCGTCGGCTGTTAGAGGCGTGACCAACGATTATCCTCGAAAGGAGCGATGATGGATATCATAGGTAACCGTCTCGTGCCACATCAGCTGTCAGCAGCTGCAGGTAGGCGAAAAGATTGTGGGTGGATCTACGATTAATCGAGTGAACTCCGAGACCCATGTAAATGTGTAGGAATCCAGTGACGAATTCCACTCCAATTAATTTCACTTTTGAAGCGGATGTTCGGATGTTTTCCAAAATTTTGTACGATATTGATAATCTGTACAGAATTGAATGCGTCAATGGGTTGTCCCGTAAGTAATTTCGCAACAAAACAGTGCTTCTAACCTATCAGATGTAATCGTATGTTAATTGTTGACACTTAGTTAAAAGAAAGTATTAACCCAGAAAATCGGGCCTCTTCAAGTGCAACGCTAATGCAACGAAAATTAGCGATTGGTTGATTTGGGTCACGTGATTCGTAAGGGGGCGTGGGGTAGACCTCGAGTAGGAGTGGCGTGCAACGTCACTCGCGTGAACTTGTATTGGTTTCTAGAAAATTTTCGTTATTTACAAAACGATGTCTATATTTTTTTTTACACCAAAGGATGCGAAATTACTTGCGGGACAACCCAAGAGACGGGACGTACTGTCATCACCTGAACGATACATCTCACGCAAGGAACTAAGAAACGACGTCGACTGACAATGAATCGAACGGAAGAGTTGGCGCAATTTGTTTATCACGGGGCGTCCTCACTGGTTACCCTTTCGAGACGTGGTCTGGTAGTGTGGAAGAATGCTAGTCGGTGAATAGGCGGAGCCGAGCAGGCTGGATCCGATTCAGAGTGTGACGGATGGCGCCCACCTGTGGATTCATTCACTAATCTGCTCGCTAAGCAAACAGCCCGAACACACCCCGTTATTATCGCTGACGGCGTAAGTAGCGCCCGATCTCGTCCTTACCCGATATTTATTATGCCCCGCCGATCCTTTCGCTGCCCGGTCCCCCCCTCCTCCCCCTTTATACGCTTTTTAAGTGGCCACGGATCGAACGTCCGGTCTATTTTCGCGTCACCCTGCTCCTCTTACCGGATATCGATGCTACGCTCAGCCCCGTGATTATCCTTGCCAAGCTGGTATCATCCGCGTATCGCTGGTTGCGTGTGCCATATGGATCCACCGTGGTCGAACATTCGTCCGGTTCGTCGGACGAATCCTGGCGAAAGCTGTTTGCTCGAGCTTGTGAAAAATATTCTGTGATTTTTTTGAAAAGCTCTAATCAGAACTGACGCTCGCGTGTGAATTTCGCACCGTGATTTTCAAATTTAAGTGATCTCGATCCGTAAAACCTACAAACTTTGCTTGGCGAACGCAAAAGCGTTCAACAGAAGCCATCGCGTTATCTAAACCTATCTAGTAAAAATAAAAACGAAAAAATATTCTTGGAATATTGCACACAGGCCACCTAAATGTCTTTTCGAATCATTTCGAATCATTTCGAATCATTTTTCGAACATGAATGGTATCGAAGGGCCAATATCTTTTTCCAAGGACTTTTCAAGGTCATGAGTGTTGCTTTTTCACGTAACTATATTTGTTTTACTGTTGAAAGAACACGTTCAGATAGAAATAAAGAGCATTACCTTTGGAAATGTAAGTTTTACAGGTAAATTTATCTCTGTCGAGATTACATACCTTCGGCAAGACGCCTTCGCCATTCGAGAGTCCAAAAGTCTGATAATAAACGTAAATGAAGATGTTTACTATTTATTGCATCGTCAGTGACAATCTCTTCCAGTAGCTTGAAATCCTGATCAGTGTATCGAAATTTGTCATGCAAGAAAAAGATCGATGCGACAGTCATTTATCGTAAAAGTGACTAGTGTCTAAAAATGATTATTACCAATTATTCATCTGACGAAATTAAGGGAGAAACGAACGAACAAAGTCGCACAGGGTAGTGAAAAATCGCTGTTTTCAGATTTATAACGAAAATATATCTCGTCGTCCTTGCGACGCGGCACGCACATCGCTGCAATTATTTTTATCCGCGTGATAGCGCGACGCGACAGAGGGTTGAAGGGGGCGCGACGTTAAGGAGCATTCCCACCGGTCGATGCTCGCAACGATACGGGGACGCAGCTGCGACGCTCTAAAACGGCGTGCAAAACCAGCCGCTGGTAGATAAGGGAAAACTCTATCGTACGCCTGCCTCTCTCTGCCGCCTTTTCTGTCATTAATCATTGGCAGGTTGCGTGCAGACACGCGGTGCCCGAGGCGCGCGTTTCCATGCATTGCGAAACCGCCGCGCGCGACAATGGCCATCGATTAATATTAATGAACGGACGATCGTGTGAATCGTACAGGATCGCGTATTTTCGTTGTCGATCGTCGTTCGCGTTTGGAAAAGAGAATTCTCGTGGAAACTCGCGTGGAGCGTGGAGGTTTCTTTGGAAATATTTGCGAATCACTCGTCGAGATGTTGATCGTTGAACGCGGCAGAAATTTATCGCGAAGAATGTCGTAAAGAAAATTCCGATCGTAGGATCTGTCGATAAATTGTTAGCTGCCCGGGCTCTATTGTAACTCATTCCGCGACAACTTTAAGCAAGTAATTTTTAATTGATTCACAACGTTTTCCACGAAATCGTAAACGATCCGTCGAGCGTGACAGAGCCAGCCGTTTGGATCGGATCGATAAATCGCGTCTACCAAATACCGTTGAACGTTTTCGACTCCAAAAGTGTTAATAGAGGCCGACAGAATTATATTTCAGTTCGAGCCCATTCGAACGTTGTTTTCGAAGGCGAAACAGGAATGTCCGGTTACCGCGAGGGAATTAAAAGTCGAAAACTGAACATCGCTCGACGATTTTACGAGTCACTGGCCTCGCAGAATCTATGGTAACTTAGCAAGAGACCGGCGCGAGATTGATTTCATTTTGCCGGCAATAAAGCATAAAATTGTACAACGTAATTGACCGATCAGAAATCTAATGGTTCCGCAATACCTAAGCTAAACGTTCTCTTTTACGACTTGCCTTTCTCTCTCTCTGTCAGTGGAATCTAGATGTAGTAAAGTTAATTTGAAAGGCGCAGAGGTGCAAATGTTACTTAATTATAATAATCTTATCCCTGAAGAGACACGTTTCTGATCAAACTCATCCTCTAGCTGGCAATTATTTATTTTTACATAAACACATGCCTGCGATAACTATTGTAAGATTCTTTAACTGTGTTGATGTTAACACAGTTGTGAAGAATCAGGAGACCGTATTCAACAATTTATAAAAATCTACCTAAAAAAGTGAACGTGGATGTTCAGGTGGATCGTCTGATGTTTAAAAAATGATGTTACAGAAATAATGTAGTAGAGCACTTGTCGCGATTTCTCGGATAAAGAAATTGTCTGTTATCTTTTTGAAAAAAGAATCTGCAGGTGAATTTAAAACGTCTTGCAAATTCTACATTTATTTATTGTAAAATTGATCGATCGTTGCTATAACGTGAATTGGCTGCCATTATAAAATCGATCGGACGGCGCTTGATTTTCGAAACAAATTATAACAGAGGCACATGGCCGGCCGTTTTTCTGTCTAATAAATTATCTATCCATCGCTAATGCATCCAAGGGGCTCGACGCTTTTCTTTTGCGCGGCGGGACCGTCATCTCGGTCGATGGAAATTAATGACTCGTGCGTCGTCCTCTCCTTAAAAACACGAATAAAATAACAATTATACACGCCCGGTCGTTCGTCGACGTTTTCAGGTGAATTTTATCGTGCCATTAATCATCGCGGGGCCCAGCCATGATGCGGCCAACCAATGTCCCGTACAATCGAGTGAAATGATTATCTCCGTGTCGATTTTCATCGTGCTCTCCTCCTGATCACTGTTCTTCTTAAAAAAAAAAAAAAAAAAAAAAAAAAAAAAAAAAACACACACACACGGACACGAAGAGAAAGAGAAAGAAGGAAAAATACACAAGACCACAGAGAGTAGAAGAAGAAAAAGAGAGGAGAGACAAAGAGAAGAGAGAGACACAGAAAGAACGAAGGAAGCTGCCAGGTATCGGGAGGAACGAGATGGGCCAAGCGGATAGGCAGGAAACGGGGAATGTCGGCGAAAGACTCGTGACGTAGGGGGGAGAGAGAGGAGAAGCGGGGGCTGATAGTTAAAACTGTGCGCATCCCGTAATTTAGCGATTATTTTGACAAGGGTATGATCTCTTGACAGGTTGTTGGCCTTACGGCTACGCTCTGAAATATAGCTATTTAAATGGGCACTTAGGGGTTCCGTAATGAATACATACTTTCGACCGGTGCACCGTTGCACGGTGTATCTCGCGGGGGAACGTGCGCGATTTCGTCTCGTTCGCTCCCACCGAAGCCGCGCCCTTTCCCGTGCTGCGTAAATCTCAGCCGCGAATTTGCAATCGCGTGCGCGCGACGTCCGCTACGTCACGAGAGGAACATGTGTTCAACGTCGAGTACGATGCTCGAGTACGATGACGAGAGCCGGTCGTTAATTTGGGGCACACGGGAGATGCGTGCCGCCGAGTCTTCTAATTTCTTCGAGAGTAAAATCTGGAACAGGGGAGGGGGGAAACAATTCCGAGAAATTTACGAATCTTTCGAAAAAAAAAAAAAAAAAAAAAAAATCTGACAAACTTGCGAGTTGGCGTCTACCTGTATTATGCTCGTGTATCAGTAGTTCTCGTGACAGGTGTGTTTAGGTCGCATGACGCTCATTACGGCGAATCGGCCGCGACTCGATCATTCGTAATTTTCACGGATCCTCCCAAGAACGGGTTCTTTAATTACACTCGTTGCGCCAACCTATTTACTCTATACTTTATTACGACGGTGTACAGACCGAGCAAAAGGAGAGGTTACGCTCGTAAGTTACTCTCAAATGAGCCCCGATTTATCGCGAGTAACAGTCGCGGGGCCCGTATCTTTTTTAATTAACTCTGGTTAAAGTTGGTAAAAAATTCGCAGTCTAGATCGGACCGACCTTATCCTAAACACGCGAACGCGAGTTTTTCAACCGGTTTACACTCCTCGAGTTTCTTAGTTGGAAGATTCTTACGTCGTGCACGAGGCGGGAAATGAGTTCTTTTTTAAAGGAGCGATATTCCGAGCGGAGAGAAAGGCGTACAAGATAGAAACACGCTGGATCCGTGGCGGCAGTGTTTAGCGTTGAACTGTGCGAGCCACAACTGGTTGGTCGTGGCTGTTTTCTGTGTTGGAGTTTCCAGAGACGCTCGGTTACACGAGGTAGCTCGGCGAGGTTCTCGTCGGGACGATTATCCGGTTGTTAGTTAGCCTCGGCAATCGACGGTGGGTGGAGCGCCTTTCAATTTCGTCTCGACTGCGCGATAGCGCCTGCTTACGTTTCCATCCTGCTGGATAATCACGCCGTTTCGTGTAAATATCGGGTAAATACCGCCTGAAGGATCCTGGACGGAAGACGTATGGGCCTCGCCGGCAGATCGAATTTTTATCCGTGCTCCTCGATTACTGTGCGCTCGCGTTGCGTCCTTTGTCGTTTGCTGTTTGCCCGGAGTCCAACAGCTGCGGGCTGTTGAAATTAGCCTCGCCCATTCATCTCGCATCCTACGTGTCGACAGGAAACTTTGAGGAAGAAATTACAGCGAGCTCCTCCGCACGGAGAACAGTTCAGTATAACGCGAAAGAGTAAATTTTGATATATTTCTGTTTAGAATTTTTGTTTAGAAACGCTTTCATTCTTTTGTAGGAGCAACCTTCGAATCTAAGAAACGTGTACTTTCATACGATGATGCGCGGTATTCTATAACGTATCCCACCAGTTCACTGTATTTGTAGACAATCTTTGACAAACAGTTGAGCCAAAAAAAAAAAGTCAAATTGGTTGTTTTAATATTTACATTTCTACGTTATCTTTTCATTTTTAAACAAATTGTGACCAATATATTTAACATCACTAAGATTTTTTACGCAGAAAATTAGCTGGTTAATAGAATGACAGAATTTTTACTTTGAAAATGGCTCAAGTCCCATCTTGACAGCCTCAAACTGACACGAAGTGTATTGTGCAAAAGTAAAATTTTATGAGATAAGAGGTATATTTTTATTATTAAGGTAGTAGTGTTTGATTAACTCGGATAGTGATTTTTAAATAATAACTAAATTAATGGAGAAAGAGTAAATTGGTTAAAAATATATTGGATGCGATTTTTGAGAATTGAACCATATAAAATGTTCTATAAAACATTAATGAATGACGATGCACTATTCAAAACTCTGGATTCACGATCGCGTTGGGGAAGACCAAGGAACTTTAATAACGATGAATTGACACCACTGTACAAAACTGTAAGACCAATCGCAACACTAAAATACAACGATTTAATGGACTTATGACACTATATACCACCATTTAACATTTCTTTAATAGTGAATAAAAGTTGGATATTTTTAAATTTTATAACACAGAATTTTGTATACAGACATACATACATATATATATATATTTTTTTTTATTTTAAAGGAATTTTATTTTTTTTCCAAGGG
>KQ435737.1:1868704-1883725 GCA_001276565.1 Melipona quadrifasciata
TTGTTTTGATTTCAGGTGAGTAATCGAGCGAGTCTCAATTTCTTGCGACAATTTGCCACGACCGCGAGCCTCGGTTCAGTCCGGCGTGTCGGTGAGTAAATCAACCCGAATCACGCTTGCCCCGAAAACGCGAAATTAGACCGCGCTCAGGAGGCCGGCGTACGTCTCGCTCGAAATGCAAGAAATCAAGTACAAAGTAGCTACGCTAGGTCGTGACGGTGAAGTTACGAGGGTAAATAGCCAATATAGAGGAGGATTCGCGAGGATTAACGAGGATTACGATTCGAGCGCGATCGTCGATGAGGCAAGAGAGCGAAAGGTGGAGGGGGGAGGAGAAAAAGGAGGAGAGAAACGGCAGGACTCGGTAATAACTCAAGCGAAAGGACGCATCAATCCTGATGGCCCTCCGCCCCTCTCGTTCCTCGAGGATGGCTCGGCCAGAAATAGAGCGATGCTCGTAACGTTGTTTCTCGCTATCCTCCTCCTCCTCTCGTCACTGTTCCCGCGTTCTTCTCTCCCCGGGGAAAAGCTGGACCGGCTACCGATTTTCCCTTATTGCCGCTTGCCACGCGACAACCCCCCGCCTACGGCTCTCGCACTTTTGCCGCATAAATCTCCGCTCGCTCGGACGTAGAGAGCGCCGCCTCCGGAACTAATCGAATTTTCAAACTCGAGCCTCCCGGGTTCCCAATTGGAAAACGAATCGATACGACCATCTCTCGATTTTGGAGCAAGAATGATATTCGTGGAATTGTTTTCTTTTTTTTTTTTTTTTTTTTTTTTTTTTTTTTTGGATATAATCATCCCTAAACCTAACTTAAACCTAAACTAAACCTAACCGGGGCGAAGAAGCGACAGATTTTGAAAACGGACGCGAAGAAAGTCGCTCCCGTTCGTGACGAATTACATTTGGACAGCACTTAGCTCTTCCTCTGGTAAGGAAGTTGCAGAGGTTGTCGCTCGGGGGGATGATTCGATTTATTCACCCCTTTCACGATGAAGAGTGCACGAAATTGTAGGTGCGCGAAAGTAATTTGTCTGACATCGCGGAGACATTGTTGCAGAGTTATCGATTCTTCTCGTCTCGGGGCGAGTCTCCCAGCCCGTCGATCGCAACAACCATTTATATCAATTCGCGAAATCCGTCACCGTGAAATATAACTCCCACGAGCCGGCTTTCTCTCTCTCAAGATCGGCGTTCAGAAAGTAACGCGGGCCACGTGGCTCGCCCGAGGACTTTAATAACCGGGAGTGTTTCTCGTCGTAAAAGAGACTCTTATATTCTCCCATCTTTCGCTTCCTTCTCCTTGAATTATTCAATTCGATCTCCCTCCCGAGCACCAATTTTTTTTTAATCTAAACACATCGCCTGTCTACGTTCTGCTTTCCCACTGAGCAACTTTGTTCATCTTCGTGTTTAATAGAAAATAACCCGCAAATTGACGTTACGTTGTTCGACGGAAGCGAGTGAAATTCAGACAGAAGCGGAATTGAAAGTAATCGTAGCAGCGAAGTGGAGTCAGAGGAGAAAAATGCGTGTTTCGAGGTTCGACTAAACGCTCGTTTGATCTGTTTCGTAACACACCGCGGCCGCGTGTGAAACGAGGCTTCCGTCGCTTAAAAGCTCTTGATTGCGCCAGAACGACGATTTAAGAGGGTGGTTGTTACGGTTTTGGGCGCGAAGCTCGGGCCGGAAGATCGGCGGTCTGATTTATCGGGGTGCGTTTTCAACGCATTTGGCCTAATACGTCTCAACGCGTAGGAGGAGCGGGAGACAAGTTTCCGAGGCGGCGAGGACAAAGGGCGCCGCTCGGTGGCAAGGCAGAACATTAGCCAGATCACCGGATGCCCGTGACACTTTTCTCACCCGCTCGGCCTGCGTCGTTATCTGCGCCGTAAAACCAGCCCCCTCCCCCCCTTCCCCGTGCTCCTCTCGTTTCTTATTAAAAATGGTCGCTGGTCGATTTCGTCGGTCTGTGCCGGTGTGTGGCAAAAAACCGAGGAGCGAGAGATTCCTCCTCCAGTTATCTCGGCCGAGATCGTTCGAAGAGCATTCGGGAGTTACTCTCGGGTGGGACATGCAGATAAGTCGGGGCGTTTCGCCGAGACTGGTCCAAACGCGGACTGGTATCGCGGAGAGAGGAACGTTAATTGTAGATACTTTGTGCGTTCCAGTATATTTAAGCGGCCGAATGGGCCTGTCGGATCGCGACGCGATCGTTCGCCACCGGTGGTAACGGCTCGTTCCTCGACTTCGTAAAAAGAGAAGTTATCTGTTCAATTATCTCGCGAAATATCGATCCGACCATATCGTCGAATTGGTTATCGACCGTTCGAACATATTGAAAATCAAAATTCCTCGACTTTCTGAGGTATGAGTAGTACAGTGGCGACTCTTCAATTTCCAGTTAAGCACCTGTTAAGGAGTCTTTGAGAAAGTCAGCGCTTCTTCAACGATACGTGGCTCGATGGCTTGCCATCGTATAAAAACATCGACATTACACCAAATGTTGACGCTAGAACAACCGGAGATTGAAACATAAAATTAGAGATGTTAAGAGTAAAAGAGATAGAACGACTTTATAACACAATGAAGCACACGAGCTTTTGTTTGTACATTTTGCGAAAAATTATTTAAATCAACAAAAATGCACTGTACCCGCGTCTACAAAATTTCTAAAAAAAATCATAAATTGATCATTTTGACCATTTCGGCGGTTCTAGTGTTGAGACTTACGACTATTGTCGGTCGTGCATATCTGACTATTTCTTTTTCATCCGAAGAGAGAACGTTATTCGATAAGAAATGAATCTTTTACTCTACTTTGACTTTTCAGTCAACAGATTGCCATTCTCTTTACTTCACGTTTTTCACGTCGGAAATTGCTTGTTGAGACTCTGAAAGTGATCATCCCGTAAAAACTGTAACGATCCTTCCGTCGCGGAATTTCAACGTCAAGTAGAATTTTCGGTAACGGTCAGACGCGTGTGCCATTGAGTCGTTCGGAAAGTAAGTTACGTTCCTTCCGACGAGTTGTATTTTTAACCAGCCAAGTTCATTCCAACTCCTCATTGTCGTTATATATTTCGACAGCCAGCGTTTCGAGGTTTATTTAAAAAAAAAAAAAAAAGAAAATTGTTTTAATTCCGTGCGGTTGTTTGTTTCCTCGGGTGTCGTATCAAAAATAGAAAGGAGCGATATCCGCTTTCGAAGTGCAACGGAAATTACTTTCGTTGAGAAGTATACCCGTTTCACCGGCACGACTTATTTATAATTCTTTAGAAAGTACAAAGAAGACAAATCGCTCGTAGAACGTAGAAATCTCTAGAGATCTTTTTTGCCAGTTGATGTCTGCTCGAGTTGGCCAAGGAACAAACGGGGAAACGTTGGACAGGAGATGAGGATCTTCGTCGATGCCATCGTGCAGACGTTGCGTGACAATGATCGTCGCGCAACGAAGGTCGCTGTTGCTCGTTGCCGGTGGCCAGAGGCTTTTTGTTTCGATCAGAGGCACACGGTTCGTGCTCGGTTCGATGGATTTCGCGTGACGCGACGTTTTCACCAGTCGAAAACGCCGCGTCGCGGCGACCCCCCCTCGACCTCGGTCTCATCAATGTTTCATACGCATGCGATGACCCCCAACCCCTTGCACAAGCGATACACTAAGTGGTTTTGCTCATAAAGTTGTGACGGTTCCGTAGGATAATGTCGCTGGTAAGTGGTCTGAAGTAGCAGGGCGGGTAACGTGTTACCAACGGCGCACATGTGACCAAGGAAATGCCGCTTCAGAGACGATTTCTTACGTCGATGAAGCTCCTAGTGATTTTCCTTTATCACCGATTAGAAAGTATTGTTGTTCCGTTCCTTTCGGGACACTGGGGACTTCCCAAGTCAATTAGCCTCGAGCGTAATGCTTGGTATTATTAAATACTTACGCGTGCAATCGAGGATCGGAAAAGTTGAGAAAATTTCAGATAGGGACGTCGAGACCAAACCAGCCAGAAAATTCAAAATTTTTTGCAAGGAAATATGAGACAATCGTGTTCAATACTTGAATAAGAATTATCGTGTTTTTTTGTTTTTTGTTTTTTTTTTTAGAAGGCGCAGTTTAAATTTTTCATTGGAAAGTGCAACGTTAGTTGAATTTCGATTGAAATTGAGGTTTTGTCATTGCTATGTTAATGTCGGTCACCGACGAGGCAAATTTAGTATACGTATATTAAAAATTGAAGACATACATGCATTAAGAATTTAAGATTACAGGACAGAGAGAACAGTAGCTGAATATTACACAAGTGACGAGAGCAAATAGCGTTCCTGGATGAATAAAAGTTTCAGACAGAATGGAATTATATATAAAATACGAAAACAAAAGTTTCTCTGTCAAAGGAATACAGATAATTTATCGCATCAATATTAAAGACCCTAACCTAAATCTAACCTAGACCTAACCTGAACCTAACAAAGTTCTCAGTATTACTCAGCGTTATTAGCAAATACTAAATACTACTCGAATAGTACTCACAATGGATTTTCAATTAAATAATATTACTCAGCGTTATTAGCAAATACTAAATACTACTCGAATAGTACTCACAATGGATTTTCAATTAAATAAAACTGAAATTCTGAAATAAAACTCGTTCTCGTGAAACTTTTATTACACAGATTCGCGAAAGCTGTTCAAAAGTGCGCCCCAACATTTCTTTCTATCAAAATTCCACAAAGGCAGATACTTTCTTACGTGTAAATTAGAATTAGAATTTTCTTAAAAACGAAAAAAGAACCTGATCCCCGCTGAAAATATTCTTTCTTTTTACTCTACGAACGAGAAAACGTATTAATTGCAGTTAAATTCGTTTTATTCGCAACAGTAGGCGGTTCAAGCTTTCACTTTCGATTGATAATTTCCAAGTTCCGGCTATTCGAAATAGACGATTTTCGATATTCGATACGTTCGCATCGAAAATTCTTGTTTAAATCGTACTTCGTGTATCCTCGGAGGAGGAATTTTCCGTAAAATGTGCACATTTTACGCGAAAAGCTATCAAAACTGGACTATTCATTCACAAACGCTTAACGCCAAAGACCCAAGTTCCCATTGCTTACTATCTTAGCTACCACTGAAACTCTCATTATCTTAAAATTATGTGCGAAATAGCCAGTTGTTCGTATTTGTATATTCAGAACCATTCGTTGAACGTAATTACTGGCACGAGATGTTACGTTGGAAAGAAACGTCGCTCGTGGGCATGAACGAACGAATAGGAATAGCATCGATATTAGCATTGAAGCTAAATGTCGTCGCAGCTACAGCGCGTGCAACGTAGCGCGGATACGTTTCATTTCATCGCGCGAACAATGGGCAACGCGTTGCAACGGGGCCGCGCTTTCAAAATGAGACGACTGAAACAACCTTTCACGAAACTTCTCTGAAAGAAGGCGCGATTTTCGTTCGTGAATCTCAATGACAGGTCAGCTTTCGTGCGCGACAGTCCCTCTTAAAAATTCACACGCGCACGCGTTCGTGCAACATTGCCCCGTGACTAATTCCATTCACATCGGGCGCAAGTGTTGCAGAATTTTCAACGAGCATTGCCATTCATTTTAGTCAATTTAGCCACGAGGTTCGAACGGCCGATCGGCTCGCGCTATCAGGCTGCCACGAGCATAAATCTTGTCCAGTTGATTTTGCAAGCCAGACCATTTTCATTTCAATTAACATAAAATCGTTGTACATCGTATAATTTCGTCTAAGAGCTAATGGACTTGAGTTTTCACGTCAAGAATTCCACGTCGAGCTGTGAGTGTTTCTTTTTTTTTTCGTTGAAACCATTTACTCTGACATCGACGTGACGATATGAAATTTACAGTCGTTCGCAGTCTAGTTATTTATTTGTTGAAGGGCTCATTTTACAATAAAGTAAAATTAAATGATCTGAGATTGACCAAAGTCTTTAGTAATCGCTGATGATTAGTTATTCTGTGCGCCAGAAACTCTGCATGTACCATCGAATTTCTCAAGCTCGATTCTTTCATAAACCCTGGATTCCAAAAGTATCTGGAAGAGGCGCTCGAGTTAAATTTCTTTTAACCGTCAAGCATTTTGCACAACTCAGAAATTCGATTCCGCCAATCTCCCACGTGCATCAGAGAAAGTATATAACTGCTGTTTATCGTTTGAACGTCGATCTTCCATGCTCACGAACAACAAAACACGGAGACAAGAATTCACGTTGAATTCCTTTTGGTGAAATCGACAGTCAGTTGCACGAAAGAGAAATGAGAGAAAAATGTAATGTACGCGCAAAGTAGAAAGTAAGCGCGAGCAGGAGTATAGTTACAATTGAAAAAAAAAATGAGAGAGAAGAGAGCGGGGTACAGCGACAAAAACGTAAACGGGAAAATTCGCCGAAGTTGGCGGATGTTTATTAATATATCCCGCGCGGGACCCGATTCATCTGCGATTTCAGTCGCACTTGCATTCCTCCTGCTCGTGAAACGACGCACTCTAAAAAAGTTTCGAATTTCAAAGCCTATATTCCCCCCCTGTTTTCGACATGATTTGAGGCCGCGGCGACTCGGGGGTGCGAGCGGGGACAGCCGCGTTATTTTTATAATCTCGTTTTGCCGGCTCGAGAGAGCGGTCTCAGCGTGTCGCTGCTCGGTCTTACGCGCGTGCATCACAGGAGAAACGAGAGAGAGAAAAAAGGGGGGGTGGGAAGGAATCGTTCGTGGGGTATCGCGTTACCGATCGGTAGGTAAGGCCCTTGTCTCCTCCTTTTTTCTCCTGTTCGGCCGACAGGGCCGAAAAGGGGTGAACGGTGTGTGTGCGAGCGCGCCAGAGGGCCAGTCGCGTCCTCGCCCAATAAAACTCGAGGGGATGTCGAGGACCGCGACACGCCGGACAATGAAACGAATGGACGGGCCCCGTTGAAATAATTATGCCACCGATCTGAAGGAATATCTTCGGCGTATCCTTTCCACGGAATCTGCCGGTCTTCGTCGATCGAGCGCCGTTCGTTTTGGCAAGCTGCGTGCTCTCCGTGTTGCTCGAGGAAATTTCCAATCGATGACTCTACGACGGTCGAATTGTGATCTCGGAATAATTTTCTCAAAGTTTCTCGACTGAAAAACTTTAGAAAAAGTTTCTGACAACTTTCTAAAATCTAAAAGCGGAACGGATTTCTCGCGTGGCGAGGTAGATTCATCCTTTTTTTGCAAAGGCAAGTTTTAAGCTTTGCTACGGTGTATTTGATTTTGAATTTCTATTCCACATTTTGCAATGATTAAACGCGAATGCTATCCGGCGAGCTCGATCACGCGAACGGAACTTCTATCCGGTTGGGGGTTAACAAACTTTTAAGTAACGATAACGAAACCGAACCGCGTCCTTCGAACAATCAGCTTCGTGTTGTCGGTCGATCTTCGTAACACGATCTTCTATCCAGTTGAGGGTTGGTCGACGAGCGTCAGCGCGTATCTTGAAAAATTGACGGACACAGAGGACAGGTCAGCCGCGATCCACGCGATTGACGGAAGCCTTCGATGAAGCCGCGCTTAAAGAGTAGCTTAATGAGAGGCAAGAACCTAAGATAAGCGTGGCTCTACGTATTTCTGTCCGGTTTCCTTTTTTTCTCTCTTTTTTTCTGTTCACACAGCCATCGTCCGCTCGATCCATCTACTGCCCTTTCTTTCTCCTATCCACTCTTTAATAGAAATTATTTGGACTAAAAAGTGGACAAGAAGTAAATCGAATTTACATCGCGGATAGGGAAATTTATATAAAATACAGTAGTGGGATCTTCTATAACGCGAAAGATACGAGAACAATTAGAATTAAAATTATAGAAAATTAGAAACTGAATAAATAAAGCAGAAAATAATACACGTGTACGTTAGTGATGTAATTGATGGAGATCTTTGAAAACTCACGTCTGAAAAATGTTATTTCTTACATTTTTCTAACATTAAAAATAGCGAAAGAGATTGACTTGCTTACATGATGGATCGATTCCTCGTGATTGAAATAATTTTTTTTTTTTAAATCGACGCAACTAATCCTGTTTAGGGACTGTTACCGCACAACAGTAACGTAAGACTATATTTTTCAAGTCGATGCAAAAATGCATACGTTTTAACCCACTTGCATCACAACTTAGATTGCATGACTTTGATTGCACACGTTTGCGTGCATTATCAAATCTCTGTTAATGTGTATAATAAACAGCACACGATATGAGAGCTCATAATCTAATTAGCGTAAGTTGATGAAAACACTCTTTTTTTTTTCTTCAAAAAACCTTCGGTAATTCTATGCTCGCTGTAACATAATTGTTAGAATAAAATAACTAAAACTATTGAAAATGTAATTAAAATAACCCCATCAACAATAGTTAAAGTGTTGTATTGATTGGCAGTTCGAATAACAAAGAAGGCACTCGCGTGACACAAGCAGTTTTTAATAAGAAGCTAATTAATTCATACTAATGAAATCTGAGCTTTCCGCTATACAAATAAATGATCGCTGCTCACGAATTATTCCGTGTTTCGTAATTTACTCGCGGAATATTTCGCCTCGTGATGCAAATGGGTTAATCGCGTCACACGAGAGGTCTTATTGTAAGGTATCTGTAGGTTATTCATCGAAATGAAAATTAAATCGAATAACATTAATATTCATAGTCTCTTCAGGGACGAATATTTAATTTCAGTTGTAACAAGGAAATTTAATTTCATTTTATTTCTGGTAAATGAAGAAAATAACGCATAAAGAAATTACACTTCAAAATTTTCAAGAAATAAATATTTTTGTAACAGTTTTGTGAGTAACTTCTTTTTTTATAGGACGTACATTAACTGTCCACATATGTGGCCAAGGACGTGAAGAGGTTATTAAATATATTATTAATAATTAATATAATTAATATAGCTTTTTTCTCTCGTTCGATGCATCGTGCTCGGTGTGCCTGAAGCCGCGAATCCTGCTCGTTCCTCCGCGTCGTCCACCCCCGGCTTTTGTCTTATTATTTGGTCGGCGCGGCCAGGTATATCTCTCGTTCTACACGGCACTCCTCTCGCTGCGATCCACGGATATAAACATCGCGGCTTTATCTGAGCGTTTTATAGCGGCGGAGGTCCTCGCCAGTCCTGTGGGGGACCAGCCGCGAGGAACCGGAGGACGAGCTGCGATCGCGGCCCTCTCTCTGCCTACGCTTTTCTTCCTCTGTTTCGTTTTCTCTCATCCTCGGTGCTCCGCTTCTTCTCTCTGTGCTTACTCTCTCCTCTCTTTTTTTCTTCCCCTCCGTCTTCCTGTTCCGTCCATTTCTCTCTCTCTCTCTCTCCCCTGCAGGGCCGATACAGCCCGCGAGCAAGCGATTGTCACAGCGTTAATGCGCATTCCCGATTGGCCGGTGGAAATGGATGGGTAAATTGTCGCCGGCGTGTTCTTGCAATCGAGAGATAGAAAGAGAGTCTAGCGTATAAACGCGGGGATTGTGGACTTTAGTTGATTTCCAAAGTTTAACCTCTTGCGCTGGAATGACGTGCCACGCACGTCGAGAATTTTTTGTCCCAAATTGCAACATTTTCTCAGTTTTAAGTACGTTTAAATGTAATCCATGCAAAACAAGTGATAAGTTTATTACTTCCTATTAATTTCTATATCCAGTGATATATCGACGAGTTCAAAGGAAAAAGAAATCGACGATTTTATTGTATACGGTTCGGTCACTCGTTATGGTCCGCGAGTGCAAGGAGTTAGTACCGAGATTACAAAGTGGCCGAGCCATGTAATTAACTGATCAACTCCGACGGAAAAACGCTTATTAATTTCGTTTTGTACTAATCCTCTGTAATTGGACTCTTTTTTTCTGGTTGTTTGTAAAAGAAATAAATCACAGTTCGGTAGGGTTTTCAACTCCGATGGGAAAGGTAGGAATTAATAATTACTGACGGGTAATGTAACGACGGAAGGTTGGAATGAACGAAGACAAAAACATAAATAAGCGTGTAATTCTCGAGTCACGCGCTGTTTGAAAAGGATCAACTCTTTCTTTTTATCGTGGTTACTCGAATTTTAGTAGTATAATTTTAGTAATAGGGAACATGTGGTTAAACAGGTTGTCAGTCAATAGTCGCTATCGAAAAGCTTGTTAATAACTGTTCAAGTATCAAAGTGTTTTAGAGATTCAGCGATATTTTATTCATAAACGATCGTGCGAAAATTACTGTGTTCCATTCTTACACAAAAAAAAAAATAAGGAAGAAAATATTTGTAGCTTGTCTATCATACAGGATGTTCTGAAGTTTAGTGTTCAAACTTTGCCAGTATGTTTCGTGCTAAACTAAAACTAAAATTTTAGCAAATAGCAAAAATAAATTCCGTGAAAAGGTATAATAAAAATATGAAACGTGACGAACGCGATCAATGTGAACAGTTTTAACGACGGATTAGTCGTTTCTCAAGTCACTGGACCTCGCATCTTCTGAATTTTATTCACTGAAAATTATACATTATCGTTAAGTGCAAAAATTTACGATACGAGTATCTACACGAAATAATAAACCGATTACAAGAAATGAAAATTGCGCGCGAAGAAATTCAATTCACAGTAAATTCATGTTGCATTGATAAAAGCGGATGACACTTCGAAATGCAAGTACAATTTTACGTTTCGTATTTTTGTCGCAACATTTTAATGAAGTAATAAACATTTTAACATTTCAATAAGCTACGTTACATTTGCTTGTTTAAACACATTGACTAAACTTTGGAGCATCCTCTGATGTGAACTAGTTAAAAGAAACTAAAAGAATCGAGATGAATCGATGCCATAAAGAATGGTCCAACGACGTTATCGTTTTCAAGTTTCTGTAAATCAAACTTGCTATTCTCCCTACATTTTGCGAGTTCTTTAAAAGGAGAATGACTTTGTCCCGAGAGAAAAAGCCGACGTTCGTCCGAGGAATACCGCGTGTCTCGGTTTCTCTCTGGTCTGATCTTTGAGGCTCGATACCGCCGGTCAAGGAACCCGTTTCCACCGATCTCGAGATCACTGGTGTTTTCACGGGGGTCCAAGATCGATCTGAAGATCGTTCGTCGTGGATCGTGAAAGGCAGGCGGTTCGACGCGTAGAATCTGTTGCAAGGTTTGCGCAAGAAAGTCGCGACAAAAACGAGGAAAGCAACTGGCCTCATTAACATACCGTGTGTGGATCTCTCCCTCTGCTCTTCCTTTTTCTCCTTCGTTTGTTCCTTTTTCCCCGTTCTTTTCTTTCCTCTTTCTCTCTCGACGTCGTGATTCTCGCCACTCTGATAATTTCGACGACTTCGCCATTACTTTTCTTCTTGAGCTTTGCTCAACGGAACAGACCAGAAAGAAGACACAGCTTTTGAGAAACATTGCTTTTTGAAAAATATTCATGGCTACTTTACCGTGTGAAGAAAAGGAGTAAACGAATGTTGATACCATGCTCCGAAAAGAAAAAAAAAAGGATACGAAGACTGTATTTTCCACGAATACAGTCTTCGTTCGATACGAGAGTTTAAGCCCGACTGTCCGAACGACTCCAGTTTCACGTGAGTGCCATATTTCCCACTCGAGATGTACATACTTTGAATTTCAAAAGCAAAAATAACTTTGTATTCCGCGTCTCCGTCGTTCCATAATTTTACGCAACACGAGAGAGAGAGAAAGAGAGAGAGAGAGTATGAAAAGATATATATTTTTTCTCGAGAAATTCCTGAACAAATTTTCGTTTTTTTTTTCGAGAGAGATTCGTCCAACTGTGTATGGACGCTTATGTAATAGTCTATTCCTTCGTTGTTCGCGGTGCCAGGCTCGTTGCCAGTTAACTTTTGTTTTCCTTCTGTTGAAAGTCCCGGATAATAACCAGATAAATATGTAAATGTATTCACCGGCGGTAATTTGTCGCACGCATGACTGCTTAATATTTAATCCACGAACGCGACCACGGATCTCGCGACGATAGTGTTCACGCTACGAACGCTGTACATTTGGCTAAAAGCAGCGCGTTAAACGTCGTCGCGTCACTCGCTTTTTCTCTTCAATTGAAATTATACGCGTTCTGTTTGCTAAAGACGTCGGCGGAATCGTTGCGTAATCGCTTGTTTTTCCAAACAATTCCGAAAAATCTCGAGATTCGATCGATCGCGCGAAACTGAAGGTCTAAGGACACGCGACGGAAACTTTTCGCGAGAGAATTCTTTCACCAGACAATCAAAATCGAAATTAGCAACGAAACGGACGAGCAAACAATGAAATATTGGTCAAATGTTCCGACAGAACTCGCAGAGTTTCGAAACGTCGAGTCAAATTTGGCTGGCGTGCCGCTCGAAAGTCGTCGAAACCTTGTGCAACAGTCGACGAACGATGATTTGTTAGATTCGTTTCGTTCGTCGAAAATATTAATTAGACAATTAATGAATCCCATTTCATCAGACTAATACGAATTTACTAATACGAGTTAGATCTCATGCGCGCGTACATTAATAAATATGCTCGCGAGGCATCGTTTGAAACGTTGTTGAAGCACACGAACTTTGAGTAAACACAGGGATATCAGCAACTGCGATTTGAATTGCTGCCAGTTTTCCGCTGTTAGCAAGTCGATCACACGCAGGCTCGGATCTTCTCGCGTATCCATCTTTCATGATCGTTGTATTTTCGCCGATCCAAAGATCGATTATTTACTAGCAAATTGCAGTTGGAATGTCACCGTGTGTTCTCCTCTGATTGCGAGTGGCACCAACGGATGTCAGAATGGTAACTGCTCAATGGACGGCCATCCCGTTCTCGTCACTTTTGGCAAATTAATCGTCTACAACAGGTTATTCGAACTCAGTTAGTTGGGTTGAAAAATAGATCTCCGTCTCGTTTTCGTCCGAGTGTAACTTTTAAAGTTTAAAGTTCAAAGAACGGTAACCTGCGGTACATTGCTGCAACTACGTTAATACTTTCATTTAATACCAACGAATTTCGGCGTGACGTTATTTCGCGACACAAAAATTAGTTATGAAAATCAACGCGTGTGACTGCATGAATTTCTCGTGTTCCGCGACGAACATTTCATACGTTAACTTTGAAGTTTGCACGTGTAAATAACGAACCGAGAGGGGCCTTCGTTCTGTTCAGGCGCGATTTGCTTATCAGCGAAAAACTGGTAGTAAAGAAAACAGGAACAATAACGATAACGACACTAACAATAATAACGCGATAAAGAGTAACTCACACATTTGACTCGTATTGACGTCAAAACCTCGAAACTTCGTATTTTCCTTCGCTGAAAGTACTTTATCTCCGTCGAATTTCGTGCGACACGCGCGAAATGGCCGATCGCTTTGACGTCAGGAATTTGTTCAAGCCGGGAGCAAAGGTACACACTCGTATCATCGGTCGAATTGACCCAGCGGCTAAATTGAACGAAACTAAAATTTTATTCAATCCGGAGATTCGCAATATCCGCGAAATATAAATATCGAAATCGGCGAGAATATTCATTTACGCGAGTTTCGATTTCGAGTAGGTGAGGAGTGGGTGTGTGTGCTGCTGTTGATAGAAAAATGACAACTTCGGCTACGGTTCCATATAAATAGCATTGTATTTCACATATTCTCGTGTACACTTTCAAATAAATATCTTTCAGATAGTATGTACATAATGGGGAAGAGACAGAGTTCGATTAGAGGAAGGAATTAAGCATAATCACTCGTAACCGGTGACTTTCGTCGTCGTAGTCTCGTTCGCAGTCGCGTGCAACTTCAAACTCAACGTTAGATTCAAATCACGATCTCTCTCCTTCGAAATGCTCAAACGGAGTAGCAACGAAATGGAGTGACACCGGTTAGAAGCGGCTCGACGTGGCTGCCGTCGGCAACTCGAGAGTGAAACAGAGACTCTCGATGTCTCGGTGGATACTTTATGGCACTGGTTCGATCTATCGCCCTCGGACCCCGTGAATC
Source organism: Melipona quadrifasciata (assembly GCA_001276565.1). Classification (NCBI taxonomy): domain Eukaryota; kingdom Metazoa; phylum Arthropoda; class Insecta; order Hymenoptera; family Apidae; genus Melipona; species Melipona quadrifasciata. Next base: position 1,882,689 of record KQ435737.1, read on the forward strand.
ACAAAATCACACGCGCTTGTTTTCCCCCCGTTTTCACCTACGGGCACGCAACTTCCAAACGAGGTTCCAACACTTTCGTCATCTTCGAGGATCCTTCCGACGACGTGCAGAAGTTCAGGCGTGCGACGTTTCCGATCTTCCTCGATCTTGCACGAATAATGAGACATTCCTTCGCTCGTGCGGCACTGCACGCGGATCGCATGGAAATTTCCTTCGCTACAGCTTCTCCAGAGCTCGGCTATTCGTCAACAACTCCCTGGTGAGTCTCCACACTTGCTTGGCCGCGTTCTCCAAACCGCTGGGCGACTTGCCCTTGAACAGATCCAAGTTGGGCAGGAAGTAATGCGGACACCTGCGACACTGCAGACAAGAGATCAGCTGCAGAAGGATCCCGTTGATCCGATCCGCTATGCAGATCTCGTCCCATTCCGCTTCGTGCGGGTGTTTCTCGCACTCGTACAGCAACAGGGTTTTCATGTGGTAGCTGGTGACCGGGTTCCCCGGTAGATCGAGGTGTCTGTCCCTCAGCGTTTTCAAAATGCTCAGGCAACGCTTTCGGCTGCCACCCTGGAGCAAACGATTCTCCGCGTCTATGAAGGACAACGCCCAGGCGTCGCCCTCCATCGCCGATTGTTTCCCTTGGAGGCCGATGCACTCCTTCGACAGCATGTCGAAACCTTCCGTCTTCACCTCGGCCACGATGTTCGGATGCGGCCAGGGTATGTGCGCGATCGGCCAGTGGGAGGCCGATCTCGGCCAGAGGCCGGCGCATTTGAACGCCGGCGTGATCTGCACCACGTATCGCTCCCTGATGCGGAGTTTCACCTCCGTCGTGTCCGCGATCATCTTCACCGAGTCCCTGTAGGCGCACTTGTCGCACGCCTGCGCCACCAGCGTCTGGAACCGCGAGCGGATTTTTCGGGCGGATAGGTAGCCGGACGCGGTGATGAACTCCACCCAGAGGGACATGGACCGCTTCCGGCCGTCGCTGAGCTTCAACACCGCGCAACCGGGCAATGTCCCGTCGTCCACAAAGT
>KQ435737.1:1889910-1900291 GCA_001276565.1 Melipona quadrifasciata
TGAAAAATCTACATACCTATTTGAACTTAGAACGATATTACGCGTCGGAGATATGAATAATCTTCCTGTCGGAATAGTTTTGTCATTCTTCAGTTTTGTCACATACTTGCGGACAACGTGAGAAATTAAAATGTTATGTCCAGGCTTGCGGAATATATTCTCTGTCAATTCGCAATTCTGAAATTGTCGAGCAAAGTTTCCAACCACGGCTGGCCACGTTCACTGGGCTATATCTAATGTCCCGATCGGTTTCCGAAAGAATCGAAGTCTCCGAAAAAGAGCAATCCCGGTCGAACACAGAAACGCGTCCGTGGATGCTCGTTTTTACGCGGCAGGTATAGAAGCCCTCGAACGGTCTCTTATTACGTCTTATGGCGTCTCATTGTGCGAGAGAGCTCTCGCGTAGAGACGACGACGAGCCTTTGCTCGCAAGAGGGCAACCAGCCGAATCGAAGTGCGCGCAGACGGCGACCTTGTAAATCAGCTCGAATGAACATCCTCGCGTAATCCTCGAATAATCTTCGGCTCAGTCGCTGAGCTCCAACAGCCGGCAAAACTCGAGAGAGAGAGAGCCTCGCCCGTGTATTTTACGGTCTCCTCCTTGCTTAATGACACGGGGACCAACACCGGCCGGTTCCGATTCGATCGGCACGAACGAGAGAGCGACGGTGAATCGCGATGTTACCTGCGTGGTTCAATCGTTGAAAGCGGAGCGTTGTGCGTAGTTACGCGAGTGAAAACACCGTGACGAGATACAACGGAACGTGTAATGGTCGATGTTGAGGGAATCGAAAACGTTGTTTTGTGGGTAATTACAGGTTAAAATTCGAGACCACTTTTTTGAAATATTTGAATAAACACTTGGTCGAAGTTTACTAAAATCACAAATCGAAATGATCGAGCATCTTATCGACACGAAGTGAAACTTGGGTATTACTGAGATTAGATTGCAGTTTTGCGCGGGTTAGGTCCATCAGTCTTGAAACAGCGAACGAAAAAAATGTTTTTTGACACGTGTTAAAAGTTTGAAACGTAATTTATAACTTTGAAGACACGGAGCCCCCTCTTGTTTCAATTTTAAAATAACATTGGCCGATTTCTTCTTAAACTAAAATTACAACGCGAACAAAAAATTTTAAGATCTGTTGAAAATCACGAACGTAATTTGTAATTTAAATACAATTTAAATACAGTGATATTTTATACAGTGACATTATAACTTAAACACAGTGAGAATTGTCGATGCAAATTTTAGAATATTAATTTTAATATAAACATTGGCCGATCTCTCTCTCTCTCTCGAACTTATTCTCGTCAGGTTTTTTTAGTACATCTTACTCTGTCAGGTTATTTACGAGATTCTCGTTAGCGCAATTGAAATAAGTCGAATTCTTGTATGAATAGGTTTCAATCAGATCAATGGAAATGCAAGAAGAAATTTAAGTGCACGCACAATGATCGGATAAAAGTCCCGCAGACTGAATCATCCACACATCGATGGTAGCAATGACGGAAGCACTGGTCCAAAACGAGCGACAGACCGATCGCGTTTGTCGTCCGAAATGGATCGTTTCGTACTTTGTTTCGTAATGTTCTCATACTCGAGTACAGGTTCGTCAATAAGAAATGTGATTCGCCGTGTATCGAGCACCATTTGCTCGACTCGTTCTATCCAATTACTTTCATCGAGGCTGACGACGAGACGAGAGAATCCGCATTCCGACTTGGACACTTCTGGAAGAATTCTGTTCACGAATGAACCTTCTTTGACAAGAAATCAAAAGAAACGAGCACATTTTCCTGGAAACTGATTAAATCTGCTGTTCTCTTCGCGATGCCAGTTCGTCGTTTAACGACAGCTTTTTCCCTTTGTTTCCCAAACGACGGTGTGGGACTTTTCCTTTTACAGCGGCGGACAATTTAAGCGGTTTATTTTGTCTCGTTTTGCCAGTAATCCCACGTTTATTAGGGACAGCGGGACTAGCTAGATCATCAGGAGCCTTTTGTGCGTTGAGTGCCGCGATGCGTTATCTCGTGCGAGATACGGTAATAAAGGTATGAGAACACGCACGTGGCACGCATAACTCATTGCCACTGTGGATCACCTTGATCGTTTTCAACGCGTTCAGCCAATGTGTTCACAAAACACAGGAGGGTCCCTTTTTTGGAAATTCGATGGCTCGAATTATTCTTGTCACGATATTCTGGCTTACTCGTAAAAGAAGCAGACCGTAATGCAACACAATTTTCGAATTATTTTGCCAATTGGCGATTACAAATAAATCTCCTCGTATCCTCAAAACGAACTTTATGAAAATTTAACTTTCCAAAAAAGAACCGGAAATACGAAACATTATATTATTACAAGTATCCTAGTGTACATTCTAGTGTGAAGAAAGAAACATATCGTAATGCAACACAGTTCTTTAATTATTTTCAAAGTTAGTAATTGTAAATTGGATTCTCGTATTCTTGGAAACAAAATTGTCCTTTCCGAAAATGAAACGCCCACTCCAAAAGAATCAGGGATACAAAACATTGGAGCTGCATCACCGCCGATGGAACTCGTGCGTTTCGAGTTACATTCATAAATATTTGGAAGAAAAAACAAATCGTAGTTCTATGTATGAGCGTGAATTTAAACTTTCAACGTTAAATTTCCAAAGTAAAAATTCACGCTATATAAAACCAAGACGATTTATAACTTTTTTTCTTGAAATTTTGACCACTTTTTAGAGATTTAAATGATTTCTCGTGAAATCTACAAATAAAAGTTCCTCAACGCGATTGTATTGTAAATCATTTTTATTCTTGGATGAGAATTTTATGCTCCGATCGTCGGTAGTGAATGCAGGACTAATTATTTAGGTGAATTGCACGACTAATTATTTACCGAAGACCGCGAGGAAAAAATACAAGGGGATTGATGATCGTGCCACTTCAGCCATGTACCCCAAATCGAATGAACCACCATCCTCTCCGTCTCCGTCGATGTTGTGCTCAAGGTATCGTGATTTCGAGTGGTCCGCCCGCCACGAGAGCGATCGAGAGGATGTTCGAGAACCTCGTAGTGCCAAAGAGAGCCGGGGGGTCTATTATTGTCCGGTGGTTAATCTGTTTGTTGTATACCGGACTGCTAAGTGGTCCCCGGGTTCTACGGTGCCCTATGGTGTACATAGAGGCGAGAGCAGCGAGGGGGCCGCTGTGAACGCGACACATGTTGTTACATCACGACGCCCATTGTCGGGGTATACTGCTGCGCCGCCACGATTTCGCTTCGTCGAGAGATGAATGCCGCACAGGGAACACTAATCGCGCACCACTTGACACTCTGCCAGAGATGCAGCTCTTTTTAACCACCGTCCTTTTCCCTTTTTTTTCTGCTTCTCTCTCTCTCTCTCTCTCTCTCTCCCCTCTCTTCGTCGAACGCTTCATCGAACGTGTAAACATATTAGTCGCGCGAGACTGGTGGCACCCCGTGACACGCCGAAACGGCCTGGGGTGTCTCTGTTATTTTAACGACTCACTTTTCGGTCGCGGAAGCGCGTGTTCTCGACGATGGCGAGGAATTTCGTTTCCTTGCGATTGGCGAGTTTGAGTTGGCGAGTTTCCACGCGACAACGTGGGAAATATATCTGATTGATTTTGTAGATTTTTGCGAAACTAATTGCAACAGTATCCACGAGATAGCGAACGCTTCGGCGAAGAGAACGCGAATGTAGATTGCCGAAATGATTTGTTGTTTCGATGCTCTCGAAAGATGATATAACGAGGGGGGGGGGGCACGCGAACGTGTTGTATCTGTATCTAGATTGCAACCATCCAAATAATGAATTCCGTATCACGACACACCCTTATCAGTCACCGGGCAGCGTTTGCAAAGAGCTTGCGCATTCGTCCTTAGGGGCTGGCCCTGTGCAGCCACCCCCTGACTTCACTTTTGGAATCCCGCGCATGGAATTCAATGCTGCGAAATCCATTCCGCTACGAAATATTTTCATCCATCTACGCGCGCGTGTATGTGTGTGTGTGTGTGTCTGTTAATAAACGTCATTGCGCGTGATAGGATGATTACGAATCCTCACTTTTTTTTTTTTTTGCAAACTCTCGTGGTGTCGATAGCTCGTACAATTACAGAGTCCCTCGATGACTTATTACTGCAAACAGCACGCGTTCTATTTAATCCTAGTCGATGCGACGTTTATGGTCCCTGGAGATTTCAAGCAGCTTACGTGCTAGTAATTAGATTTCGATGTGCGTGCGTTGCACCCTAATATTTGACCTCGTGCGTAGGGAGCACTCTGCTCTGCTCTGCTCCTCGTGGAAGTCTATCCGTCCTCGTGTGCTCTTCGACTCTGCCGCTTTTGTATTCAAATTCATCGCGGGGGAACTTTGGAATTTTTTCAAGGATCCTCGAAATTAAGCGAACCAAGCGAAGAAAGCAAATGCCGTTGAATTCTTCAGCCTTTCGTGACTCGAGAGAATATTTGTCGCACGCCTCGTCCGGTGGAATTTCAATTTTTACGTACTCGTGCCTGTCCCGGCTAGTGAAAAACACATCAAAGTCTTCGCCTGTCGAATAACTTTCCCCGCCTTTCCTCTCGTTTCCTCGCGTTCGAGAAACCCTCGGCCGAACGATCTTCCGGCCAAGTACCAAAGCCACCCAGTCGTTAATTTCAATAACGCTTGTCGTTCCTGGTCGAGCCTGCGAGGAACAAGAAATTCGACGAGCCTCGAGACGTCAAACAGATACGAATCTTGTCACTGCGAGTGGGGACACGGGTTGGCCGCGGTCGCGTTATATCGGGGACAATTTCATTTGGCGCGCGCGAGGACATCGCGGCGGCGGCGGCGGCGCTCGTTAAGCGGGAAAAATTGAAAGGCCTGTTAGCCGAGTCCTGGTAAATTGGTTCCTCTCGCCGTCCTCCTGGAGGCCCTCGCCGTCAGCCTCGTCCTTTTTCTACCCTCCCCCCCTTTTTCACCCACGAGTTGTTCACGACCCGTCCGAGAGCGCAAGTCCCGCGAAGTCCTGGGATCGATTCTCGGCTCAGCAGGAGGCTCCTCCTACCATGACGGCCATCTTGCGAACGGCACCGGTCTCACTATATCACATCACACTTCACTGAGCCCAGCTTGCATACTTACGGTCAGCCATGCGATCGCCACCCCGACTTTTGTCCCTCTTTCGATACGGGTCCGATCATTCCAACTGGCTGGTGGTTATCGGCCGAGGTCTGGGGAAACTTCCCGGTTTCGTTTGGAAAATTCCGGACTCTGAGTGAGTAGCGCGAGCGGGTCCATATGATACGTATATGTTCCGAAGGTTTTTGCGAAAAGTCTCGGACGAAAGGCGTGTTGATTCTTTTCTGAGGAAGAAACATTTCAGAAAATTGTAATTTGTTCGAATCGCAACATTTCCGGATACGCGGTTCAGGGGATTTCACGAAGAATGGTTTCCTACGGCGAGGATCTTTCCTTTTTCGCGCGAAATGGACGTTGAGATACGAACGATACGTTCGACTGATTACATTTCTGTAATAAACTGCAGTGCGGATGCATTGGAAGTTGTTTATTATTTCTTTTCTCAATTTCCTGACGAGATGCTGAATCTTAACGACGAATGTTATACATTCAAACGTGTACATTTAGACGTGTCGTGATAAATAATCACGAGTTGTGTAAAATTCGAAGAGGAAAGTATTAATGATTTTTTATTTAACTTTCGCGATGATACATTAAACCTGCGATCGTTTGTTTTATCCTGTACCTTCGCGTATAAAATCCACCTCTTATGTTCGCGATGGATCTTTTTCTTATTAATTCTAAGACTTCTAAAGCGAAGCGGCTCTACCGTAATAATTTTCTTATAACCTTGCTAACGATTTAACCGCGATTGGGCAAAAAGAAGAAATAAATAAATCTGGTGTTTTTTTTCATTTATTTCAGGTGCTCAAGTACTGCGACCATCTGCACGGGAAATGGTACTTCTCAGAGGTGCGCGCGATATTCTCGCGCCGATATCTGCTCCAGAACGTCGCCATCGAGATCTTCCTGGCCAGTCGAAGTAAGTCGTGTTCGTTTTCAAAGGGGGGCGGCGGCGGGCCCCTTTCTTCAAGGGGCAAGCATTCCGTTTCTTGCTCGATCGCCGCGTTATTTCACACGGCGTGATCTAATCCGGCAAAACGGAAACGGAATCCGGAGCTCGCCGCGAGGTGTGCCCGCCACGTTTGCTTTTTACGCAATAAATATCTTGGCCCGCGTTGCCGGTATCCGTTTTTCTTCTCGCCGCCGATTTATCAACCAATTTCAAGCTCTGCCCCGCGGTCCTTGTTCCTCTCGCAAATAAATACGCGCAACGTCGCGGCAATTACCCGCGTTTTTTCCCCGAGCGATCTTGAATTCTAAAAATTCCCTCGTTATCGTTGATCTTGAATTAATTTCTCAAATTATGAGACTGCTCGAGGCTACGGCGCGCTCTTGCGCGTATGAACATCGCAGCTTTAAATCAAACGTGCTCTCGATTGTAACGATTCGGATTTATTTCTGCTTCAAATCTGTTCTCGCGCGTGACAGGGGCAGTGTTTTTCAAATTCGTCTACCAATTATTATGTCTGAGGGATTTGAAAGTTAGAAAGTCAGAGTGCAACGATAAAATGTGCATACTTAACTTGGTGTAACCTAAACCTAAACCCAAGACCAGACTTAATTAACTTTCCTACCGTTTTCGAACAATGATACGCCATTGTGGATGAGCCAATATACTTGTTGGATACTGTGCATCGTGGAATAATTATTTATTCGTCTTTGAAATATTTTTGATCAATCTCGTAGTTTTTCACTCGAAACAAAACTCTTATCATCTCTCTTCCAATTTTTACCAGACTACATCGATTTCGCTCGACTTGGTTTTGTTGTTCAAGATTTTTTCCTCGGCCCTGAAAGAGATTTTTATTAGAATTCTACATACGCGATTGAGTAAACACTGTTTCTTCACTCAACAATCAGATCCACACTCTCTATCATATTATTCACACTTTTTCTCTCTCTTTCTCTTATACACTCAACATTATATTATTTCACAACTATCGTCTGCAGGTCATTTGTGTATCTGATCATAAAACTTGCACTGGATTCTAGTATTCCTACAATTAGTATTGCATATAACTGAAAGAGATTTTTATTAGAATTCTATATACGCGATTGAGTAAACACTGTTTTTTCACTCAACGATCAGATCCACACTATCATATTATTCACACTTTTTCTCTCTCTTTCTCTTATACACTCAACATTATATCGTACAATTAGTATTACATAACTACGTATGCCAATATTTCCCTAATCATCGATACTCGTACACAGTAATATTTCTCCAATTTTCCTCTTTAAAACAAAAACAAAACAAAAAGACACATTTTCTCCCGTTCCCTCATTAAAATCCTTCGTTCCTCCCAAAAAGAAACTTTTCATCTTATACTTTCTCTTTTGAAGGGTACACACAATATATAAAAGAAGAGATATTTCGACAGGAAACAGAAGACGCAGAGGGATGCTTCGTTATCTCGATTTCATAGCGAGGTGTTAAAACATTCTTGGAGGAACATCTCGGGATACGTGTGGCGTTTCGCTTGAAATATAGTTGTCGTTCCCTCGTACGTCGCGCCGTTGTTCGTCGGTGGTGCGCGCATTTCGAACAAACGCGCCGTATTACCCGGTTATACCTGGCGAGCTCCGCTGGGCCCGCAATCCCGCTGATTATTTCTCCTCTGGCCGTAGATAAATTTCGGACGTTCCCCGATTCTAATCTCGTGTCCCCCGGACTTTCGATGAGCCGGCGGAATGTCATCCGCGCGTGTTCCTCGTTCGTTAAAAAAATTAGTAGAAACGGACGCGCGCACGTTGGCGGTCTCGTTAACGGGCGACTGGATCATATATTTATTGCCTCGCGATAGATCTTCGAAACGATTACAAAAGAGCCTGGGAGCCAGTTAAATTCGTGACATTGATCGTTTCGTGGTTATTCGAGAGAAGTGAAATTCTCGGAAATCCTACCCTTAACCCTTTCGGTTATGCATCGAATTACACTCAGAAATTATAGATATTCAATGGAAAGTGAAGGAAAATATCCCATGGGACGTGAATTTGTATTTTTGATTTCAATTCTTCGATTAACAACTACAAATTATGCATAGTGCTTTCAATGCCAATACTTGTAATAATTATTTACTGATGACTGAAAAAACAAAAAAAAAATCGCAAAGCAAGGAATTGAATATGGTTGATCGATTTTCTCGATTCACGGTAGCTTGAAGATGATGGCATGAAATATGTACGTTGTTCTGTGTGTCTTGTTCGATCAAATCGTCAGGAAGAGACATCTGGCTGGTTTAGAAATTAATCGTTCAATTGAAAGCTATCTTCTCTCTGAAAGCACGGGTACCATTAATCAATCCTCAACGCGTTCGAGCGCGTGATTATTTTGCTCCATTCAGCGTCTCCTCTGATAAGAAACGTAAGACGCGCGTTCATCCGCCGATGCTCAAATACATCAAATACATCGACTTGCAAGAAGTTAAGGTTTGATATTCACGCGCAGCGAAGGAACGAGGTCAGGAAAATTCTTTGATTCCCGCGACTCTCTGCGGCGTCGTGCCTTTTGCTATCCTTCGCCGTTGATTAAGACCGACTCGCACACTCCGGGCCAGCATTCGAAGCTACATAAATTACCGGCAAGTATTTATGGTAACTGTCTCTTTGCACGCTACCCTTTTGAACTCGCGAGGGAGCTCCGGCGATGCTATTAAAGCCGTGAAATTAAGTCCATCGCGCACCCTCTTTTCATATTTCCACCTAACTACGTTCTAAATACGTTTACCACGCGTGTCCAACCGCACGGGCTTACGTTTGGATGAATCATTTCCCCTGATTTAGAAATATGCAACTCAACGTCTTATCCACGGTAATTTACAATGCCGAGGCGATGAAACAGGCGGTTTTCCCTTTTCGACAATTTAACTCGATATTTTTGTTAGTTGCGAATTTTTATTCATACTAACTCAGTTTCTTGTAGACGTAGGTCCTCAAACGTAGATCGCTCGAATTTAACGAATCGCAATAACTTTATTTTGGAGCTTTATCCGGAGCTTCATCCACTCGGTAGATGTAGTTTTACTCGATGTTTCGTGTAATTTATATTTGACAATACAAATAATGATTAAAATGTTTCGCGTGTAGGTACCAACAGGTCAATATTTTTAACAATCGTTAACAGCTATGATAGCGAATCAGAGTTAGGAACGTATTTGCAAGACATTGAAGTAAATTAGAATTTATGTTGGATTAGAGTGGCGGAGAACTCGAGGAAAGAATATCCGAGATTGGCAAAACTAAAGAAAGTATTTATATATAACTGTGAAAAAGTATGTTTCCAAAGCTAGTTCAAGGTGGACGAGACTAACGTGGACTTTGTATTCTTGTACGAAGATAAAAACATCGTAAAAATTATTTAAGATAATTACTTCGTTGTTTCGCTATCTATGAAAATAAATTAAAATTACATTATTATAAATACATAAGTTGAAAACCTAACCTGAATTACAATTGCAGATATCTATAATAATACGAAAGAAAACAGTAGATACATAGCTTTACTTGTTCGTGCATTTTTTTTAAATTGTTGTATTATTCATTTGTAAAACATAAATTACATTACAAAGATATGAATAATAAACACATACTCTCGTGTAACCGGGTATCTCATAAATAACAGCTCTGCTATCCAATTTTTCAAAAATTGTTTCATTATTTATTGGTCTAAACATAATTTGAGTAATATGAGCAAAAGCAATAGATACATAGTCCCAATTATACTGCTCACAAAAATTAGGGGATACTTTAGGGAAAAAGAAGCATTTGATTCTTTTTATTAAACAAGAACATCAAAAGGTATTACGTCGTCTGATGTTCTTGTTTTAAAAAAAATCAAATGCTTCTTTTTTTATCGCTTCATATTCATTTTGAAATGTCCCTCAATTTTTGTGAACAGTGTATCTCACAGTAACCTTACGGTATCTCATAACTAACAGCTCTATCATCCACGGATGTTTTTCAAAAATTGTTTGATTATTTATTGGTCTAAACATAATTTGAGTAATATGAGCAAAAGCAATAGATACATAGTCCCAATTATACTGCTCACAAAAATTAGGGAATACTTTAGGGGAAAAGAAGCATTTGATTCTTTTTATTAAACAAGAACATCAAAAGGTATTACGTCGTCTGATGTTCTCAAAGCGATGAAGAAAAGAAGCATTTTATTTTTTTTTTATTAAACAAGAACATCAAAAGGTATTACGTCGTTTGCTTCTCTGATGTTCTTGTT
>KQ435738.1:14518-25346 GCA_001276565.1 Melipona quadrifasciata
TTAGACAATTTACCACTCTTTAATGTATCATACAGATTAACATATTATTTTATTTTTCATCGTGATTGTTCTCACTATTTTTCTCATTAAAACATCATTATTGACACACAACAGACACACAGTCAAACAGATTTTTGAAAGCTCGTCATATTAGAACTCAAAAGAAATAGATTTTCTATCTTTCAATATTCTTTTTGTAAGTTTCGCATATTATTCTCATAAAATGCGTCGAAGAAAATGCCTCGTCAAAATAAATCCTCACCGATTCAACAATATCTCTTTCGAGGGTCAATTGAGATAGAGATCGTGATATTAAACGAGGATATTATTATTGGAAACTTGAATAACTCGCAACTGTTTAATCACCGAGGAGGATATTTTTTCAGACTGACTTTCTCTTCGGCTTGATCTCGTTTCGCGCGCCTCGTTGGTTGAAATCAGGTGTGTGTGTGTGTGTGTGTGTGTGTGCTAGGTAACATGCGAATTCGAACGAGGCGGACGAGACCCAACGGTACAATAAAACTATAATACACATTGCTGAGAACGCGGCGTCGCGCGACATCAGCTCTCCCACCTATCCCAAAATAGTGTTGCTCTGCACGTCGCGAGGCGTTGTTGCTTTCTCATTCGCGTTGCATCTACGAGCCATCTCTACGAGTACTTTCACGTTACTTTTTGTTTGTTTTACTTTTTTTTTCATGAACTATGTAGCTTGCAACTGACTTCGGCACGATGTTCCTGTAAATTTCGTAGCATTTGACAGTTACAATTGTCGTACACGAGATGCAATTAAATTGTTTACGGAAGTTTTCGAATATTCCTCGTGGTAATATTCTATCGATGCGCATTATGCATCGTGCACATTATGTGTATTAGCATAAAACATTTAAAAATTTTATCAACATTGCGAAAACAGTATAATAACAAACGATTATTTTCAAATTACGAACTTACGCAAGAAATCGCAAAATATCTAAAGTGCAGTGTTTTCTTTTTCTTTTTCTTTTTTTTTTTCTCCTTCTTGTAATATGTTTGGCACGTAGAACAATTCTCTACCGAGGTTCTCTATCTTTTCGTTTCGACTGCAGTCTCGGAAGTACGAACTCAAAAATTACACTTCTAGTCGACGATTACGTCGATGAAATTTGGAATCGGTTTGAAAATCCAGAAAATCAATATGTATCTATTTTGAGAATGTAACAAGTGTTGAAGATAATCCTACATACCGTATGTATGCTGATATAATAACGACTGTTTAAATACATTTCTGCGAAAAATATGCTTGTTAAATGTGTGTATCGAAACTTGATCGATACAATCGTGACAATCGTGTCTCACTGCGGCATATTAAATGAAACATTAAAATGCTCCATGTAACACGTATAATGACTCACGAACGTATTCGAACATTTTCGTACGTACATATACGTTACATGTATGAAATTTCTTGACGTTTTTCATTAACATATTAATATGAGAAACGACTATTATAATTATATTGATAAAATTTGAGAATGTACATAAAAGTTACGAAATGTTTATTGCAAACGTGCATTCAGTAAAAAAATAGCAACAAGTTATATATTTTCACTTCTGAATTGCAAGTTCGTTCTAAACTGGCAAAAAAAAAAAAAATGTTCGTAAAAGATCGTACAAAGTGTGCAAATGTATTAGTTTCAAGTATTACTATTAAGTTTAAATTATAACGATTCGTAAGTAAAATGTGTTGATACGCGTTAAATGCCGGTAGTTCGTAGGAAAGAATTGTAAAAAATACTTTATTACATTGTCATTATCGTCGTTCCGCGATAAGTAAAAATGCAAATTTTAATCGTCTTTGCAGGTCACTTACGTCTGTCAAAGATCGCATAAAGACCTTGACAATTAATAAGTACATATATATCTATGATCTGTAATATTCATGTAGTTAAGTAGTGGCAGTGGCAATCTGGTGATCACGATACCTGGTATAAATAACTAATACCAAAAATAGATAAAGTTTCGTACGATGAATAAAATAATTTGTCTAAGAAAAAAAAAAAAAAAAAACGCAACTATTGTCACAAAAACAGAATAGTTATTGGAAAGAACAAATAATCGCATGTTAATATTTATAAGATATCATTTTTCATGTTTTTTTTTTTTTTTTTTTTTTTTTTATAAAATAAAAAAATGTCATTAATAACTGTTATATTTTTTCTTCTTATTGGTGTTACACAAAATCGATATCGGTATATCGATTAATCGGTAATACACACAGGGATATGGTACAATAATTAATCGTTATACGATACTGGTGTTACATAAAATCGATATCAGTGACATATTGGAATACGAGATGATAATCAATTATCACAGTGACAGAAAAAAGAAAAAAAAAGAAAAACAATTGACAAATACAGCTATGACGTTGTTGTTACCTTTTAATTGTATTAATCTGCTGCTCGCCGCTAATCACTTATTAATCGTATTAATATAATAATTTCGAGCGTGCAAACACACTTTCGTGTACACACTGATTATGAATAACATTTCACTTATGTCATCGCGTATATGTTTCACATTTTCTTTCATCGCAAACACATAGAGTACAGCGTACTTGTGTATTTTGCCACGGCATCGATTGTGATGATACAAAAAAAGTCAAAAAGATATGGTGCTCTTTGAAAAAAGTCAAAGCTATTAGCTTCGTCTTTTATTCGAAACATTTTTCTAAAGCTGCAATTTATTGCCAACTGAGGGCTGATTAGTTTCGAACGTTTTTTTTATGTTAAATAATGTATGTTTTTATTACATTTTCCCTATTCCTTGCGGTTAATTTTATTTTAACTTGATTTTACTTAATTTGCTTAAAGTAAATTTAATTTACCTGATGCAAGTCCTATGCTTTAGTCATTGACAGTTTTAATGTTAAAGTGTTTGATCAATAATTACGTTAATAAATATAGTTATGTTACGAATTATAAATTAGGTATAGTTAGATTGTTTTATACAGAAATGTGTCACAGAAATATCCCTCTAATTTTCGACTTTGCACGATTGATGTTAATTTACAATACAAATTTTGAAGTTCCTTTTAACGAGAATGTATGATAAAATAATTATACTTAATTAATAAATATTCTTTGGTTGATACCAATTGTGATATATATATATAGATAGATAGGAATTGTTCAAAGTTGACAATCATAGGGAGATATTACTTTAAAATAAGTCAGAGATAGAATAAGTCATGATCTCGAGTTCACGGATAACAAAAATGAAAATGTATGGTAAAAATAAGAATCGACAGAGCGTGCAGCTGTTGCTTGATCTCAAAAATTTACACGGTTTGAAAAATGTCAGTGAAATATGCTGAACTAAATCAAAACATTTTCCTAACAAATAAATTCATAAATTACAGTATTATAATATGATATAAATATATGCAATATCGACCGTGCGCGTTCACACGGTAACACACGAACGCCCTCTAAACATCTAATAGAATATTTAAATTCTTGCAAAGTATTGTCACTGCAACGTATTCAAGGTTTAGGTTAGGTTTGGCACTGACCGAGCAATTTCAGTTCTTTACATCCAACGATAGTTGTTACGTGGCTCTGACGAATTTCTGAGATTTCACGCGAGCGAGATTTCATGGATGATGCACTTGAAAAACTTACCGTATGAACGATTTAAACCCGGTCTCACGTGGGATCAGTGCAACATACTGAATTCAAGATCGGCACCAAGAGTTCCTTATATATTCCAAAAATTATATAATTTCGGTGGTGGGGCAAGAAGTATTATTTATGGCATGCGATATATTTGCGATCCTCCCAACCAGAGGGTGCCGCTAGACTAAACACGTGTGCTGCGTGAAGGATGTGCACGTACACGTATTCGTACATATTGTCTGCTCGAGCCTGCATATTCACTTTACCAGGAGTTGCTACTCTCAGCTCGTGTGTTTAATTTCGTCAAAAGTTTGTTGTGCCAAAAGAAAATCTTTGCGAAATAAATTATTGCGATGAAAAAATTTAAAATAACAATTTACAAAAATGTTTGAAATACCTTAAAATTCCATTATCATTTATTCATCTCCCAACACTTCGGAAATTTCGGATCAATAATAACAATCAAATTTTGTTTATATACAGTAATAATATTTCCGGTGAAAATTACACGAGTTTCAATACAATCAAATACAAGGGAAAAGTAGTAACCCAAAGATGATGTTCTGATTCGATTTTCATACTTATAATAAAAGCATTTAAGCGGAAAATGTATTTTGTTTCTTTGCCAACTATGCATGTAGAGAAAAATGTTTCTACTATAAATGTCAGAGACTTGTAGTAACAAGCATGCAAAACAAAAGTTCTTCGTTCTGCCTGGAAAGAAATATCTCTTCTAATTTTAGAAGGTTAAAGAATTGTGCGTTAAAATATATTTAACAAAAGGCTTATAGATTCGATATTTATAAGCAATGTCACTCAATCGTCAATATTTTTAGATGCATATATAAAGTATCTAAAATTATGCGTGTTGACATATGCCACATCACAATGGACGATAATAAGCAAAAATGTATGAGTCACAAAACTCATTCTCGATATTTCAGACATCGGGACACATTTTGTAGCGGGTGGTATTCCATGTTTTTGATGCTTTTTTTTCTCTCGAAACACTTGAAATAAAACTTGAATAAATAAAATGAATTAATAAGATACTGATAAGGTATTGATTTAACAATAAACGACAAATTACATTTTTTCCTGTCACGTTAATTTGGCAGCATACTGGTTGAGAATTACTGCCATAGATTGACATAAAGACACATGAATTAATAAATGTGAATTATACATTTGAATTATAAGTGCGCAGATTTTCGTTTATAGAGGATGAAATTCAATTTATAGACAGTCACTTTTCGAAGAATTTATTTTCCATAATGTTTGTTATCCTCATTTTCGCTCGAGTCCCTGAAAGAATTTAGTATTGCAATGCTTGACATATATAAAATTCACCAACTAACTTATTCTTTTTGTTTCTTTTATTTTCTGACACGCACAATTACCGTTTATCTGCCAAACTATAGTAGATAGTTTATCTATACATATTAAACAAAAATTTGAATTTTGATGGAAAATCGAATTGTAAGAAATTTAAAGTTTGAAACTCCTTCCACTGCACTTACCTTTAAAAATGTGATAAGCAGATATCCATTAAACAGTAGGCTATCTTATTAATTTTAATGTTGTACGTTATGACTCAGGCATTATGACTCAAGCAAACATTAGTGACACAGCATTTTGTTTTATCGCTGTTCGAAAACTTTCGACGATGCAATTCGATGTGTATTATCGTTATTCGACCATGCTTATTTGATTTCTTTTGTTGTTGATGACGTGTCTAGGTCTTGGGGGGTATATTCTCGAAATAGAACAAACTTTATTTCAACGAACAGCGTGGAGATAATTACCCGAATGAACTGAAATAACATACCTGTATATATACGATGCATTGATCAAAATTAAGTTTCAACGTACAATATTACTGTGATTGAATTGACGGTTGTCAAACAAAAGTTTGCATCTTGTAACTCGCGCCTGTTCAAATGTTTTCGTTCAGTTGCACAAATAGATATCAGAGCTCGACAATTATTGTTATCCTTGGATCATTAAGCGATACAACTCGAAAAGTACTTGTGACCAAAATCGAAGAAGTGATACCATCCACGGAAAGTAAAGAGCCCGTTTTATACGTACAGAAAGCACATGTTCGCTTATTTTTCCCCGGGTTTTCTCGATTACCCTCTGGATCTCGACTTATTCAGGCTGTTTGTTCCCCGACTCGAACCGATTGACCGAGCTCCTACTGGCGTCGACGAACGAATAACAGAACGTTCGACTCTTCGCGCATTTCCAATGAAGGATCTTTCAAAGTTAATTCTGACGATACGAAACAGTTGTGTATTTCTTCGTGACGCGTCAGTTACAATAGAGCCGCATATTTCTACGCAGAGAATCCGTACAAGACGCAAGAAAATGTAAAACATTTGGTATATGTAGTAGAGAGAAATTGAACTATTTAAACTACTTTAATCGTTAATCTTGAAACTGCACGAAAACCCACGGTCCAACGATCGTTACTCGCGATGAAAGACTATTGGGAAAATTGATTCATTTTCGTCCAACTTGCCATTCTGTTGCAAACACGTTACAGCATTTATGTTTATCGTATGTGTTTGAAAACATTAATTTTGCTCGCGACTTGCTTGAAAGCATCGTACGTCGATTAAAGAAAAATGTACAAAAAGCGGGGTCTTTGTAAAATTCATTGCCATGCAGCGTGCCCGGCATTCAGTCAGTTTTGACGAAGTTAATTGTTTCTGTTTCGTGAAAGTCAACCGGTAACAAACTTCGGGCAAGAAGAGAATGCGCGGTGTTTTTTGTTTCAGACGCGATTTTAACGATTTTCTCGAAAGAGGGAACAATGCGTTACATTGACGAGAATATCTTTTGTACGAAAAAATAACAATGCGGTGAACACCGAATGTATTTTCGTTTTCCCCGTGCTTTATACTTTTTTTGTTGTATATATATTTAATCGAGATGATCGCATCGAGATGACGTTCTGGAAAATTTCCAACATTTGCAAATTTCAAATATTTAAAAGCGAAAAGAACGTTTCATAGGCGCTAATTTATTTGTTGTAGCTAGATCTACAGATCTTCAGAAGATGAAGATGTTTTCTACATCTTTCTTTTCTTTACGAGAAAAATATAAATAAATTGGAACGGAAAATCGCGAAAATTTTTGAATTGTCCTTAGAGTGTGTGAAATATGTTCCTACTGTCAAAATAAATTTTAATTGTTTTACTGCACTATTTCGTAAAATAAATTGTATCTTCGCCATTGGTAGACATTTTTAAAAATGGTCTAATTCTGGTTAATAAGTTAATTAACTTGCTGCGTGGCTCTTTATCAAAGACATGTGCCTATATTGCTTATGTAGGAATTGCTGGCAAATTAAAAATTTAATCTGTTGCTGTTTTCATTTCAACGGCAACAAAAATTGCCAAAAAGAAAAAAAAAAAAAAAAAAAAAAAAATTGTTACGTTCAACAACAACAAACGAATTAAATCCCTCAACATTTAACGAGTGTATCCAATTCAGTTTCAATGAACAGAATGATTCACTTTCATTTCTGGAAACTCGCTGTCCGTATATTTCGCAATTATTATTTTTTCTTACTTCGCTTCCGGTCTTAAAATATTGTAAAATACGTGAAATATGTGAAATATTGATATGTAAATAGTTATAATTACCGTGGATCGTTATGTATTTGTAAGCAATTTAAGTTGTGATGATATATGAAATACGTGAAGTAAAGTATACTTGTTATATATATATTTAGTGGAAGTAAAATAAATTTCTGCTTAGGCCAAGTTTTTCTTTTTTTTAAATTCCGTTCACTTATCTCACAATTTAGCAAAATTAATCGACACATTAATCTGTAGGACATGAAATATTCAATATTTTTATAAAATGGCGCGTTGCGATATTTTTCATTTATTTACATATTATTTCATTAAATTTCGTTGTCGATGTTATTCGTCGAAAATATTTGTAAGAATAGAATATTGTGAAGAAAGAGAAAAGCGAAGGAAACAGAAAGGAGAGCCTGTCTTATTTCGTAGTCTTATTATTACCGTTATTTACGCTGATGTCATTAATCATTATCTTAATTTCCGGGTGCAGAATTATCAATTGCTCATCGCGGCAATTAACATGTTAAACGAAACAAAAGAAAAATGGTTAATCTTTTGCATATACATTGCACATATATCTAACTGTCCAAAGTTTAAAACGAAGAACATCGTGCTCGAGACAGAGATGTTTCGCCAAGGTAGCACGTGGAACGAACGACGGAAAGGTGAGCCACGCTGAACGATGCGATCGATTTTAATAGCAGCATAAAATTTACATTTTGGTCGAACGCTCGACGAAATTACCAGCATCCGCGCGAGTTTTTCGGACGAAGCCGCGCGCAACGGGACATCCCGAATCGAAATTGTTTCGTTTCGTCCGGTCTATTTGTCTCGGTGTCGTCGATTAGCCCTCGTTATGTTCCGTTGCACTGTACAGAAAACACGGGACTAAATTTCGGAATTAAATCCCTATTTGCCTATTTGATCATAAATTACGTTACGCGAATCTTGGAAACTTTGACGTTCAACGTCGCGCTTTGGCAACTGTAGATAAGCAACTAGGAAGCGATTGTATTTCGCAATAATGTCTCGTATTGTTGGCTTAGCCTTTTCAAGATAGTTGCAGCAACCGATAAGTTTAACGCGTGCTACTTTTTTCCAGGGTCGTGCATCATTTACACCTTTCCAGAGTGCTCGATGAAATTTTCAAAAATCTGATAGTCTAACACCGAATGGGAAACGAGCACTGTGTTATTCGGACACCGGATGTTGAAATTGTTATAACTTTCTCTACTTTCACGATGCAGTGTTCGTCTTATTTCAAGACAGTCTTCTTCTCGAAGATGTTATAAATTGCCACGGTGTGTAGAAATATTGAACAATTTTTTTCAGAACTGAGTCTCAAGATCGAAGCCTCGTAAAACTTGATGTACGATTCTTTTCTTTTTGCCATTTTATCGAACATTCAATAGACGTTGGGTACTTAGAAATGGTAACATTCTCGAAACATTGGCGAAAACAGAAATCGTTTCTTCAGTTTTCAAACCTCTTGTTGATTCAGTCATGAATTTTTCACAATTTTTCAATGTCTTTACACACGACGACAATTTATAGAATTTTCGAGGAGAGAAGCGTCTCCACTTACTGGCCTGCCACGTGATATAAAAACATTTTAAAATAAAATGATTTTCAAGATCTAAAATGAGTCCATGTTTATTGCTGTATGATTCTAACAGTCAGTTGTAACATAAAAGTTTCAATCTTTCTCGGAGTTTTGGAAAGTTCGAATAGAAAACATAATGAAAAAAGGCAATGAAGTACGGATTGCTGAAAGGATATATACGAAATAATACTTATAATTAATTTCCATTAATAATAAACGTGTATGTAAATATAAATACACACATATATGTATAATAACTATATTCAGTTATTGTTGTAATATATTACATTACTAGTATAATTTATTATATTTTTAATTCATTAGCATAGTTAATAATATTACCATTTATATTATAATATTATAGTTAATAATATTAATATTATATTATAACATGTAATATAATTAACATGTGATAATTGATATAATATCATTCGTAATGCATATGTATAATGTTACCAACTAATTATAATAACTTTCCCTATACGAATAACGAAGTATAGATTGTTAACGGGTGATTTTCTTTTTAATTTTTTGTCTAGTATGTAAAAACCAACGGCCAGATTACGTACGGAATGATTTAATGAATAGGTGTGCGCGTGATTAAATCCATTACACACATAAATGTCAAGGAAAGTGGATCGGGAGATACAATGAAGTTTAATCTCGCGTCGGCGGTACGGTACACGAGGCAGCGGAACGGTACAGTTATGCAAATCGGCGTCGAAAGTTTTTAATGAAAATTTGTAATTTCGAATTTTCTAAGAACTCGAAACTTTCGGGATGCGATGAAAATGTTAATCAAACGGTGTCTCGATGTTTCAACGGGACGTCCAACGTTGCCGTTTGCGTTTAAACGCGTCCTCCTCTTTCCATCGGTTTTCGTTGGTTTCGACGATACCTTCCTGCCTTGTAAATATACCATTCTGGTGAATATATAGAACGAAATCTGTTCTGGAGTAAAAGTTCACTTGGCAAAGGAATTTTTAAATCTAAAAAGAAAAAAAAAAAAAAAAAAAACGAAAGAAAGAGGAGAAACGAGATTCCGTAAATCGTTTTCACAAACTGTTCGGCATCGTCATTTCAAAGAATCGGTGGTATTGCGGATGGATACTATAGTTCGGATTAAAACGTTTATTAATTTTATTTTATTTTATATAAAATTCTCCGACAAGATGACGACGCGAAATGCAATGTCCCATCAGAATGAAATAAATATGTGCCGAAGGATGTGTAGTACCGATTGAATTGAAAATACGTAGATTTGCGAAATATAAATTGCAGTACTAATTGTAACTATCGTTTTGAAGAATTTAATGTAAGGAAGGAGCACGGATTGAAGAAATTAGAATTACTGTACGGGTAAAACTTGTTACCAATTGAGCCGATTAATCAAGAAAGCTTGAGGGAGATGCTACTGAAATTTTTAAGTTTCTTCGACTTTTCTCTTTGTTGTTCAATAAACTTGGCGAAAAAAAATCACTTAATTTGCAGCGTTACCTCGAGGAGGAACGGCATCTCTACTAGATTTTGCGAAAAGTGAATTTAAAATTGTGAAAGCTTCGCGCTTTGAAGTGACCTCGAATTGCTGTACGATTTCTTGTTACGAAATTGCGAAGAATCCAAATGTCGTCGATTCCTCGAGACATTGATAATGTAAGTTTGCGATCTCTGTTATACATATCCGGGCGGAAAAGGCACAGCTGTTCTCAACTGTTCTCGAAAAGACACCACTGCGGCGGGGTCGATGGCATTTGTAAAAATATAGGCGGCACTTCACTCCGCCAGGCTAAAATTAAATTCAACCCCCGCGATAAATGGGGGCGCTAAACGGCGCTTCGCTCTTGCGAGCATGTGAAATGTAAATTAGTTTGAATTAAGGCGGAGACCACCGGTCAGACTCCTATTAAATGTATAAATACGTTTGGCGGACGGCTTTCAACCATTCGTGTCCCTCCCCGTCGCGTTACTCG
>KQ435738.1:28331-39660 GCA_001276565.1 Melipona quadrifasciata
GTAAGATTTTATTGGTCGGAGAATGCAACATATTCATAGTGTCCAATACAAAAATTGTTTCAATTGTTTCATGTTAATTCTTTCGTATATTAATAAAATCAGTTGTACGAGATTATAATAAAATTATACTAAAAGATGTATAATATACTTATAAGATTTAAAAATAAGAATATAAATGTAAAATAAGAATACATAATAGTTGATTTGATTAACTCTTGAGAAGTGACTAATCTGTAAGATGGCTGTCAACATAAATTAAGATAGTAACGAAGGTGTTCTGTTGAATTCAAATTAGAAAGAATAATTGTACTTGACGATAAAGATAGTGATGCTAACAGTATGTAGCGGCCTAGGATTCCTCAACTACGAGATTCGAACACTGACTAGCATAAGCCGCAAGTGGCTGCGCGCCTAGCGTCGAGGTCCTGTCAATCTGCGACGTTAAAGAAAGCAGAGTGCGGCAACACTGCTAGGATGCAGGGACCGTCCAGCCTAGCTGGTTGCTACAACAAGCGTCCGGGGTAAGGAGTCTGTAGGTACTATGATGATAATTACTTCATTCATAGTACTACAAATAATTCACTCCGTATTCTTTTTATAAAATAATATATTTAATATCAAATGATAAAGTAATTTGTAACAAAAATATTTGATAACCAAAGATTGAAGAATTACGAAAGAAGAATTACGAATGAAGAATTAAGAAAGAATGAATTAATATGTTAGATGTCAACTATATATATAATGGTATAAACATCTCTATGGTGATAAATAAATAAAATATCAATTTACAGATTTTCAATTGTTTGTGAGTTTCAAGAAAGTTGGCATAGGTTTATTGGAAACGAATTTCTCGGCGGAACGATTGAGGAAACGCAGATGGCATTGATTTTTAATTCTGCTGAGATAACGCTACAAGTCACTGCCATCAGCACCCCCACTGGGTGAGTTTAGGCAGTTGACTCTGAGACAAAACACATCCTATAAACACAACCTTCGCTTTTCTCTCTCTTCCAACTACCTGAAATCCTTTCCATGCATCCTTCTTCATCATTCGTTCCTTGACATCCTTTCCTTCTTTCCTTCAATTTCTAATGAGGTAGTATCAATATTAGACTAATTAACTTTCTGAGCTTTATACATTGCCTTATTCTAGTCTTGCTCTAGTTAATCGTTAAGTGCAGTTCATTTACATCTTCCTTTTTTTTTCAAGGATAAACGTTTCAACGAATTTGAAACAGTTAATTTTTCAAACGTTTTGATCACGTTGCGCGTTCTCTTCTGCAGCTCCAGTTAATGGTTAATAAATTTGTTTCAACGTCTAATTACTCGTAAAGAAAGAAAGAAAAAATTGGGAAGGCAACGCTGTCGGGGAACGTGGCGCTGAAAAATGCCGGGAAGGATTTCTACACGCACGCGGTTTTTTACTCGGCGCGTCGTCTAACTCCGCCGAGTTCCCACCGGGCAGATTTTCGTCGGATTTTGTAATATTTTCCAGTCACGTTCGGGATATGCATGAACTTTAAAAAGTGGCGCCTTCGTGCTTACGGAATATTAAAGTCACTTATATTTACCAGCGAGTAGATACTGTGGACACGTAATAACGCGCTGCGCCGTATTCTTCTCTCCCCCCCCCCCACCTTTCGTTTTGAAATTGTCGTCTATTCGTTTTGCGTATTCATCGTAAGACGACGCTATTCGCTACTTCCGATATTCGGGATTCATTGCCGGCTATTCTACTTCGCTATTTCTGATTCCGCGGCCTATGAATATGAATCGCATCAATTACGTGGAACGTGATTCAGCTTATCGGCTACTGGGTGTTTAGAAAATAACGACTACGCGGTTTTTTCCTCTTCTTTCATTCGTCAGAAAGGCTCTGTTTCGAAAAAGTATACTCCACGAACAGTATATTCACTGTTGAACAGATATGTATACGTAGAGTACCGTTCAAGTGAATTTTTCCAACGCGTACGATTGATAGGGCAGGTCATCATAAAATAATTACAGTCACGATCCAAGTAAATATTCCCGGATAGAATATTAAAAAACGATGTGCCATGTTCGTGATCGTCGAAGATCGTAACGTTTTACCCGCTACGTTGCGAAAAGCCTAACAAAGTAAAACGAGCTGGAAAGCGTTACCACGAGAAACTCGTGAATGTTAACTGGCGGTGTTTTTCGCGACTTCTATCGCATAATCTCGAAGGCGGAGGAAGAGCAACGTAACGTATGTATCCTAGGCCGGTTATCAGCAATCACGTGGTCTGCCTCTCGATCTCTCGAGTCCAACTTTTCGTAATGGATGCAGGACGCATCTATCATCCCTCGTCATCAATGTCAAAATCCTGGCCAAACACGGCAGCCATCGGCTCGCCGGTGAATACCGACTACTGAATACAAAAGAGCAGCCAACGAATAGCACATGGGTACGCTCAACTATTATACTCCTCCCTCTTCCGCGCGCGTTCCGTCTACATTCGTCTATGTACAGCTGCGCTCGTTATCGAAAATTACTCGATATCTTCAGGTGTTTTTTTTTTTTATGACAGCTCTGGCCAATTGTTCGAGAAACCGACCGATCGAAACTATCGCTTGAGTTAAATATCGTTTGCGTAATCGGTGCACAGAAATACAAAAAAAAACAGCTGCTCGCGTTGGTGTTAATTTAAATATTTGGTTATCGGCTGAATATTGAAGCTGTTACAATTTTATTGTTTTTTTTTTTTTTTTTTTTTTTTTTTTTTTTTTTTTTTTTTTTTTTTTTTGTAAAATAATAAATTTTGACTCGCTTTGAAGCTTAAAGCCTCTAATTTCAAGATGCATCGTTCTGTTTATTTTCTCTGAGATGTTTTTATTTACGTCGTGCAGTGGGTGGAAAAGTGAAGACGCTTCTCTACTTGAAAATGTTACGAACAATTTGTTTTCATGAGTGAATCTACGAGTTGAAGATCGAAAAAAGTCGAAATTCAATAAACAGATCGTACAGCAAATTTCGAGGAGTCGTTGTGTAGACGAAACTTCAGTCTTCACATCCATTATAGATTCAGTCGTGCGAAAGAAACTTTTCAATGTATAAATTTATAGCATATTCTGGGTATCTTTGCCATTTGGTACATAGCGTAAAAACATCTCAAAATAAAACGAACTAAATGTTTTCAAAAATTCGACAGCCAACTGACCAAACAACTCAGAAATTATTCAACTTGTTCGACTGAACCAACGTAGGATTGTTTCAGAATAAGATGATATATCGTTCGAACAATCATTCCTCGAATATTTTGATACGACGTGCCGCAATATTTATTCCTTGAAAACGGACGAGAAATTAATGAAAGAGAGATCACGAATCGATCCGCACGTCTGATATAAACGAAGTTCGATTGTATCTCGAAAGAAAGACATTTTTTCCACAAGTGGACGAGCGAACAATCCGTGCGTTCGATGCTACGCGTTTCTTTGTTCCAATTTCGTTTGTATTCCGCAGAAGCACTTGGTAACAATTTGAAGCACAGTTTTTTTTTTTCTTTCTTTCTCTCGATCGAAAGCGTCGTTGAACGAATTCTCATGAATTCTGATTGTAACGGTTACACGCGATACGCGGAACCGTTGCTACGCTCCCGAATTCTATGCCCCAATTATGGAAAAGCTGGGCAGAAAATAAAATATAGAAAAAAGTAATCTCGCTCTTAGAGAACTTTCAGCTTGATTAGATTTCAGCTTCGGTTCTAGCTTTCTAACTTATGCAAGCTCACTTAATATTGCCCAGTGAATTCCTCCGCCAATTTTGTTTTGCCTCTTGTCTGTTGCTCCACGTCGTGTTTAGGCAAATTAAATTTTTATCCTTTATCTTTCCCCATTTTCGAACCTCTATTATTCACTATCCGCACATTCTTCTATCTGGATAAAATATTTATCACAAATATATGTATATATATATAAAAAGAAATTTATATTCTTTATTTTCAAACTTCCACGCTTATTTTTGACACTCGTTTATGAGAGAGTCGACGTCTTTCTCTCGAAATCATTTATTCCAGACGTTGCCTCCTCGTTATAGTTAATTTTTCTTAATTTTAGAAACAGATGGAATTTTAGAAAATGGCTAGATTCGGAATGAAAAAATGGTTTCGATAAAAAGACCTTTGACCCTCGTGCAAAATATTATATAGAAAAATAGCTATGCGACTTTAAAAGATATAGAATTTATTTTTATTATTGTTTCACAAGGGCAAGCCTAATCATTTTCATTTTAATTAAGGCAAAACTTCTCAGCCCTCGTGTTGTTATATGCTTTTTATCGTGTTTTTTTGTCACTGCGAGAACTTACCAAGTCAATTGGTCAATACCAATGTCGATAGAGCATATAAGAGAGCATGTTCAGTCGATTCATTAGGTAAAACGTGTAAAACGTTGGAAATCAGTGATCAAGGTCTAGATAAAGCTCGCCATTCTCAAGAGTTACTTTCACGAAATCTGGCGTGGAAATCGTTTGCAAAATCGTTGCAAAATTTGTGTCGCGTCACCGACGGAAGAAGGGAATTTTTTTAGGATCAATAAGAACGTAATACATCGCATAATTTGCAAAGTTTAGTTTAATTCATATTAAAGCAAGGAGAGCGGAACAAAGAAGTAGAGAGACGTAGAAAGTTATTTCTTCATTGGGGTAAGTCGGCCTTTATAACAGCGTTGAGGACGTTTATCATGAATCTAGCCAAATTGTCAGCTGTTACAGAGTTTTCGGCGAACACGTCTAATGAATCCAGTATTTCAGCGGTCATCTGAAAAATTGATCGAATTTAATAAGTAATCATCAACACTACGTGTTTCTCAGAATCGTCTCACCTTCAAAGTACCGACACTATCCAACGACTATGATTATTCACTCGTACACATATTTTTTTTTTATCGCTCTATCATTTGTGCAATTCTCTTGCTTTTCTACTTTCAATTCTAAAATATCTTTTTCCCCAAAAGGTACGAGCGAGCAAAGAATAATTTATACGAGCAAATTGAACAGACACGATTACCCAAGAGTTAATGACACTTACCACTGCAAAATTCGACGAAAATTCGTAATCGTCTCTGAGTTCTCTATGCGGTCTTGGATTCTTTTTGTGTTGTGCGCAGGCTCCGAAGTCGACCAACTGTTTCGTTAGAAAATCATAATTAGCGATGTCAGTATCGGGAGGAGCGAAGAATCGAAATTGAAGAAACAATTTCATTGAAGGGTGTTAGTAGATGGAGCAGCGCGTGCTCGAGGAAACTTAAGTCATAATTCTGACATCTCGCGCTTTAAATGCAAGTCATCGCTCAAAAATAAAAATAGCAAACGAATTAGAAATTTGTCACGGAAGAAAAATATCATTTTTTTTTTTAAATCAAAAACATATCACACCTTTACGTTTTCTTACGCTGTATTTTATACTTTACGTCGTTGCGTATGTTGTTTTATTTTGTATATCATTTTTCCAACAACAAATCGGTCGCCGGAGTTCGTTTTATTCTTGCAATTTTGAAAAAAAAAAAAAAATAAGACGAAAGATATACATTAAGATATACTTGTAAGAAATTATTCAACAGATGTTTCTAAATATATTTAAACGTGTTGGCTGTCACAGTCATCGATGATCGATGACCGTTTATATTTCTGTAAATATCTTGGAGTGATTAGTTCATAAATATTTCAGACGGGTATCACCCGCAAAAGAATTTCGGACAACATAAATAACTACTCGCGAAAATGAAAAATGCGCTTTCGTAGCAACGTAATATTTTCTGAAAATTGAGTATTTCGTTCCATGGTCGAAGCATGTAAATTTCGCGTGACAGTCAATACGTCAAACGATTAAAGTGATCGGCGCCTCGATTTTGCGCCAAATTTTCCGAACATTTTTTTCAGTTTATTTAGAAAAACTGGAAAGCAAAGTGCTTTCACTGCGTTGCTCGATGCGACTTCGTCCATGCGATGATCTAAGCTGGTTCTGTTATTCTCATGACAAATGGACAATGTATTTTGTTTGGACAGCATACTGGTGAATAATTTTCTATATCGAACTATCATTTTTTTAAAGACAAATTATAAACGACCGTTTTCGTTTTGTCGTTAGATCTTCAGGGTAAAATTAGGGAAACAATCATCGAACACTTGCGATTGCGTTCTTTCGAGTAGAAGTTGGGGAAACAATTATGGAACACGCCAGACAGTTGCGAAACTCTTGAATCGTCAGTCATCACGTTTTGTCAATTCTTTGAAACACGCGTTGCATGCTCTATTTTCTCCATCTCGACCCTCAACAGCGCCGTGAATTTTCTCAAAATAAAACAAATCTGGAACTAGCTGCTTTTTATTTTTCTGTGCTCGGTTACCGATGCGAAAGAGATTAAAAGTGTCTTTGAAAGTTAAAGCAATTCATAAAAATTCACAAAATTAAAATCTAAAAAACAAGAGTCTCAGGTCCGCGATCAACGCACGGAAAATCTATTAAAAATTACAGTTTTTTTTTTTTTTCATAAGAAAAATTGTTTCACGCAATCGATAAGTTTCGTCCGTGTATTGTAGCGTTGCAGAAAGAGAGACACGAGCGAGTTAGTTATTCGCAAGAGGGTCTGGAGCGTGTAACGAGCAATTTTCGCGACAGAGATAGAGTTTGAAGAGAGCAACAGCGCAACAGCGCATTCAATAAGGAAAAAAAAAAGAATATTGTTGATCGAATAAAAAGTAATAAAAAAATTTTTAAAACAATTTCTCTACGTAAAATTTGACATTTCGATAGATTTTGGTATCGTTGGGCCACAGATGACTATGCACTTACATATTACTATTGTTATTAGTATGACTTTTGTCATTTCTCGCTGACAGAGAGTAATAATGAAATTAAATCGGACAGAAAATTTAAATTTTTGTTAGTCAAAGCGTTGGAATAAAATGCGCATACTTACCATTGACAGGCAGAACACAGCCAAAGTGAGAGCGATGATTGATTTCATTTTGAGAGTTTTGTTTATTGCACCAGTGAACTTGGTTCAATCAGGTTTGATTTTATGCCGACTAGTGTTCTGTGCCTTCCTTTTATACGGGAAGCTATCGTTTTCGTGACGGTGTCACGAACATTGTCAATTTTTCTTTTGTCAAGATTACGTGTCTGCAAGACATCTGTTATCTTTACAGAAAAATCGTTTCGGTTCCTCCATTGAAGAGGTTATTACTCAAAGTGTACGCACGTTGGAACACAAATTTCGATAATGGATTTCGATGACAAATGGAAACTTGTTGCAACTTCGCGGATTTTATTTCAATATTTCGCCTGGCGATCATTTTCAAATTACAGTAAGCGTTCCTTTCGAACGTTCGTACGATATTTTTAATTGATATTTAATCATTCGCCGTTTTGACATATTGTTACTTTCGAATAATGTATGGCGATTAAATTGAGAGTCATTTAAATTAAACGAAATCATTTTGAATAAAAATTTTAATATTATTTTAAATTGAAAATTTAAATTAAATCATTTAAAACAGGTTAAAAGGAATTTCAAAATTTCAAAACTTTCAGAAACACAGACGCAATAAGTGTTACTTTTATCGTACTGTATTTTACTATTTCTTGCGTTTCTTTTATTCTTTGTCATTAAGAAATTCAACATTTCTTTCATCCTGTTTGTGTTGAACGATCTTAAAATCGTGGTACTATCGATCAGAAAGTAATTCTGTACACAGAAAAGTAACTCGAGAGGAGAGAATAACATTTTTTCTTCGTTTCTGAGGAGATCCAATTTGGAAATTTGTCAATGTCAAGCTAATTTTAGGGCGAGAAATACCTAAATACACAAGCTAATAATTAATTTTATAAGTAACAACAGTGACAGAAACAACAACCGATACTCTAATTATTAATATTATTCGCGAATTCAATTCTTACAATGAGTAGACTGCGGATTCTTATGCATTTAAAGGGAAATTTAAGAACGTAGAAATCCACAAAATGCACAAATGTCACGATACTTAATCGTTTACAAATTTTTATTTAAGTTTTATTTTTCTTTTTTTTTTTTCTTATCGCATTCATAACAATATGGATATAAAGATGTGCAGTTTAATAATTAACTTAATTATCTTCCACGTAATGTTCTTAACCGGGGAGGAGATTTGCATAGTCAATCAGTATAGTTTCTTTATCACGGTAACGCGGTAGAGCGGTCGATATTTCTTCGCGTTTGTTACTATTTATAACTTTTTTGTACTTTTCTTGTTCATAATTATTACGGTGGAACATTAATTATCCGAAACAACTGAAAGCAAGGCTTCTTCCGACAACTGGATATTATATAACAGTCTTGTAACAAGAGAAGATTTAAAACAAACGTCGATGAAAGAATTTGAAAATTCGATCATTCATCTCCTCGTTAGCTTTTCACCATTGTGTGTTCGACACCAAGGGGCAAATGGCTCAAATTATGCAGAAAGCTATTAACCCTCAATGGTCTGAAATTGAGTGAATTTAGTTTAAAGAAGATTTTGACTTAAAAAAAAATGAAAGGGAGTTTTATTTCCAAGACAGAAACGTGTCCCATTTCCTGTTTTGGTTTTACAATATTTCTCAATGTCTTGTTTCATTTACTGTTGTAAGAATTGAATTCGCGAATAACATTAATAATTAGAGTATCGGTTGCTGTTTCTGTCACTATTGTTACTTATAAAATTAATTATTAACTTGCGTATTTAGGTACTTCTCGTCCTAAAATTAGCCTAACATTAACAAACTTCCAAATTGGATCTCCTCGGAAACGGAGCGACATAGATTATAATCTAGAATGGAACTGTGGCTTGGCAAGTTTTTGCAAAAAGAAAAAAAAAAAAAAATCACAAGATTGTGGAATCCGTGTTCTATGTAATTATCTCTTTGTGATCTTGAGAGTTGGTAGATTTCTGCATAATTCAAATTAAGGACGAGGATTGGGGAAAAGGAATTCCGAGCACGGTTCTCACCCCTCTCGCGTTACGTGTAGGTGAACAGAGATATAATAAAAAAAACGACGTTTTATCGAAAAAGGCGAAAAGACTCGTCGTAAACGACGAAGAAGTAATTAACGCGGGGCGAACAGCGGAGAACGTGGACGAGAGGCATTAGCGCGAGTGATTCGTAAGGAATCCTTAATGAAAACCAAGCGAAATCTCGAGACTTGGATAGCACGGAACGTCAGAGAGGAAAGGGCCAGGTTGAAAACAAACCATCGCGGTAACGACCTAAGTTCACGGAGCCGTTCTAAAGATAATAGCGAGTGGTTAGGCGAGCGCGTGGTCAAACACTCGGCAACCGGTTGGATTGCATCGAGATCCGAATATTCCGGTATAGGAAGTAAATTGTTCCGGCGCGAGCACGACAACGCGACGCGGCGTCTCAACTCCCTCCCCCTCCTCAGCTTCCACTGAAAGTCGAATAACATCCTTCCGAGTTTCTCTCGATTGTTTCAATCTTTCCTCATCGAACGCAATCTTCGTGATTTCATCGATGATCTGCCGTTGTAACTGTTGCTTCAAAAACCGAATAGAAAGGGATAAAAAAAAGAAAAAAATAGAGTTTATTTTCGAGGCCTCGACTTTGGTACCAAATGACAGTTCACGATGAGACGTTGCGATAAGTCACAGAAAATTTTGAAGTTGACCCAACTTAGTTACGCAACATGTACTTCCACGCGTGGAATTTTATAATTCTTCGTGTCTGGAGTTAAATGTATGACGTTGTTCAATTTTTATATTGTTACATAACCTTTGGAACACCGTAAATGAGGTTATGTTACGTTAAAGTAGTTGCGTAATATTCGACTGCCATCTTGTAGAGACTTCAGTTCATTTTCATATGTATTTCATCGAATAGCTGCTGTTTCGAAGTGATACAAGCGTTTATTTACAATAAAAGATTTGTAATATCGTTTCCAGTGGTTTTTCTGACTGCCAACAACGAATTTGAATTTGAAAAATCTAAATGAATATTTCTCAATCCTTTTAAATATGTATCGTACTACGTAATATGATATGTATAATAATGTAATATCCATATGCATTAAATATACACAATTATACGTAAATAATGCATGTATTAAATATTAATTATTAAATAATAATGTATGTATTACATTTTATTTTATGCAAATAATATATAACATTATTATCAAATAATACATTAATATATTATATTATTATCGAATAATACATGATATATTATATAACATTATCATCAAATAATGCATTATATAATATTACTATTTTATGCAAGTGATAATCGTTGAATTACGTGTCAGTTATATCTGAGACATTTCAACTCTAAAATTTTTTACGACTAGTGTAAAGGAACGTAAGTTGTGAAGGTGTGAAGGATGCTGTGGAAGGAATTTTAGGTAAGGAGTGGGAGTGAGAGAGAAAAAGCGATAGTTTGTGTTTCGTCTCGGAATCACTGCCTAAGACTCATCATCAGTGGGGCTGCTGTTAGACGCTTGTTGTTGTTATAACTAAACCCTACTACTGTCGCACACCCATCCTAGCGGAGTTCTGCACACTCTGCTGCTTAACGTCGAAGATCGGTAGGACATCGACGCTAGGCGCGCAGCCACTTGCGGTTTGTGCCTAGTCGAGTGTTCGAAACCCGTATTTGAGGAATCCTAGGCCGCTACAATTGCCTCGCCACGATCGTTTGATGCTGAAATCGAGGAGAAAGGCCAGAAAAAGCCTGCCACTTCTTTTGATCAAAGCCCTTTCTTGTAGACCCGATGTAGACAAATTTCCGCGAACGCTAATTCGTTCGGCGAACGAATAAACCCGATAGCAAAGGGAGGAAGCTGCACCGAGACGAGTTTGCGCTAAGTGCATCGCGGCGAGTTTTAACGCGATAAGGCGGATGAGGCAATATATTGAGAATTTCAATACGGCCCCGGTGCTTTAAACTGCGAAGTTTTACCATCACGTGTCCGCTGTGTTCGCACGCATTTCATATTTACAGCGACGGCCGATACATCGCAAGACGTTTCGTACTTTATCGCTCTGTTCGTTGCTGCATAATTGAATCGTTGGAATCTTAGCGTGAGAGATCGCTTAGATCGTCTAAGCAACGCCAGTTTCATCGAAACGAACAAACGTGAAACCCAGGAATTCCCCGGGAATTCTTTTTCTTTTCAATCTTGGAAATTATTCTAGAAAAAAAGAAAAAGAACGATACGATGCTCTTTTAAAGGAAAGGGGAAATTTCCGACAAAGGCGATTAAAAACGATCGATGCCCGGCTAATTAATAGGTAAACACAAGCATGGAACGCGCACGGGGCGAGCATATTTCA
>KQ435738.1:45677-56136 GCA_001276565.1 Melipona quadrifasciata
TCCGATCCCTTGGCCGGACACAGTTTAT
Source organism: Melipona quadrifasciata (assembly GCA_001276565.1). Classification (NCBI taxonomy): domain Eukaryota; kingdom Metazoa; phylum Arthropoda; class Insecta; order Hymenoptera; family Apidae; genus Melipona; species Melipona quadrifasciata. Next base: position 45,706 of record KQ435738.1, read on the forward strand.
AAGCTTGTAACAATCGCCACCGAGGGATTTCAAGTTTGCCGGTTTCGCTCGTAATAGCCCGGCCCCCGTCGATATACCTTGAAACGTTTTCTTGCGAAAGGAGTTCGAACAGTTTCTTCATTTTATTTCCTTCGGCAGTATGCAGTATGCGGAGATATCGTGCCGTGTTTGCGCCAACTGTTCCGGCTGTCTTCGCAACGATCCATTCCGAACTCTCGTTCCCGATCATCATCGTATTGCTGGTCACGCCGGTTACTTACGGGGCAACTGCGCGAACAACGGGAATCCATCAAAATTTTCTTCGAACCTACCGATTCGTTCTTCGCCGAACCGATATGTCTTTTAGCGATTGACTTTGAAAGTTCCTCGAGTTGCAAGGGATCGTATTTTCTGAGGCTCCGTTTTCGTTCGAGTCGAAAATCATTTCCCGATTCTTCATTACCGAGAGCGAGTAACTGACTATTTAAAATGAAATCACATCTATAATTGTCAATAATTCGATAGCTTAGGTAGATTATCACTAGTGTAACAGTATCAAACTGGTTCAAGTTAGTTATTTGTTCTAATTACTAATTTGGTTTAGGTTAGGTTTAGGTTAGGTTTACCGAGAGAGAGTAACTGATTATTTAAAATGAAATCACATCTATAAATGTAGAGGTATAACTGTCAATAATTCGATAAATTAGGTAGATTATTACTAGTATGACAGAATCAAACTGGTTCAACTTAATAATTTGTTCTAATTATTATCCTGGTTTAGGTTTGGTTTAGGTTAGGTTAGGTTAGGTTTAGGCTAGGTTTACTGCGAGAGAGCAACTGATTATTTAAAATGAAATCACCTCTACAGTTGTAGAAGTACATTTGTCAATAATTCGATAGATTAGGTAGATTATCACTAGTACAACAGAATCAAACTGGTTCAACTTAGTTATTTGTTCCAATTACCAATTTGGTAATTGTTTAATTTAGTGACTTTGTACATGTGCTAATTTTTATTTCGTTCCTCTTTGGCCGCGTGTCTTCTGTAATTTTTCCTCCGCGCGTTTTGTACATTTTTGGATCAAAGGGTCTGTGTGAGAGAGTTTAAATGAATAAAATTGAAGTTGTGATTAAAATTAAAATTAGTTGACACGATAAATTAATATATCTTGTAATTACGGGGGATTTAAAATGAAAATTTTTAATTGCGAATAATTAGGTGGGTCGTATTTTTGAATTTTGCATTACGTCGTCAAATATTTGACCATTGAAACGTTTTCTGACTAATTTCCAATAACGCGTTATTAACCATTCGTCGACGTAACAAATTTAAATATCCTTTGAATCATACGTGATATTCGTTTGTTTCTTCAACGTAATACCAATACATACAAATAATCGTATTTTTTACGAGTTATATTTACAATAATTTTCCCAATTAATTATACCAATTGTGCAACATTTTCTATAACAAATGTTCCATTTCATAATAAATATTTTCTAACAATGTAATAAATATTCGATGCTAGAAATTTTTCACGATGGAGTATATTTACGACAAAACTACTGATACAAAACAGATACCACGGTTGACGGTATTAAAATGCACAGAATTCGGACTTTGTGAAGAAATAAATGTAACATATCCAAAATATTTATGTCTATAATATTTAGTGGACGAAATCTATTTAATTCTTTTGATTCAGTGTCCAGAAAACTATATAAATTCCTATGGGAATTTATTGTTTTCTCGATCGAAGGGAATTTCGAACAAGGGAACGCGTGTTTTATTGGAAGCTTTCGGAGAATAAAGAAAATCGTTGCTCTCGATTATCGAGGAGATGTAAATACGTAAATTTGTCAGCCATTGTCAGTGCAGCAATAAATTTCACATTTACAATGGTAATGTAAGTACAAAAGGCGTGAGCGTGTTCTGAAATAACGATAAAAATTGTTTGCGTGAGTTTGTTAGCGTACAATTGGTGTAATTTGGTGTATTTGTGTCGTAATTAATCAAAACATAATAAATTAAGATAAAAAATAATCAATGTTTTATGGCATAGGAGGACTTGGTGTAGATTGTGTAAGCACCGTTTTATTGTTCGAACGAAAAATTGCGCGAGCAAATGCATCAATGATAGTGTTAAAAATTGTCATGGTAATTACATCCATTATACTGGAAACGCTCGTAAAATGTCTAGAGCCAATAACATAAATACGAACGATAAAATAACAGAAGTAACGATGTGTTCGTCGAATCCTTTCTATCGCAAAAGTATTAGCATTCGATTTTTGTTATTTGTTGCTTGTTTCTATTCATTTGTTTATTGATTTGTTTAACCGTCTAATGAACTTAGAAATTTGAACGGAATATTTAAGTAAAATACATAAATATTTAAATAACAGAATAAACCCATTACGAGTTACGATCTATATATTCAATATATTATCTCTATTACTTACTATAGTATCTTAATTACTTATTACATGGCTAGTATATATCGTGACGTGCGTTAATCGTCTGAGAAACTTATACTTGGAACAAATGTTTCATTATTTTTCTTTAAATTAGTTAAAATATTACCAATACAACCGTAATAATCGCCTTTTGACAGTGTTAACGGAATGTTTTATATAACGCATGTAATACCTATATTATTAACGATTCGTATACTTCCGTGAACCATTGTACGCTACAAACATTTAAATATAAACGAATCGCATAACTATACGTTGAAACGACTAGAGTAAGACCCATATGTTTTATGCAATTTAGATTTCAACAGAGATCTAGGAACTTATTATAGAAACAGGATCAGATTGTCCTAGTTTGATAATAATGTAAATCTTAAGTCTACAGAGAGGAAACTTTCTTACAACAAAACAGGTATTTGTTATATCAAGCTTTTGTAATAAAAGAATATAATCCGTGTTAGAATTTAAAAAAATTTATCTTAAAAAAAGAAACAGATCGGTCAAATTTACAAGCAACAAAATGGGGGAACTTGCGTTGTACCTTTTCTAACAGTTTGATGTATAGAGCAAGTATATATTTACAAATAAATGCTTTTTACTTTCGTAAGTATTTTTAATTTTAGATATTTCGTGTATGTCTTGCAGTTTTTCAGTTCCTCGCAAACCCGTGGAAATCCGCAATCTATTTATTGGATACGGAACAACGATCTCGAAGTTCTCTATAGAATTATTTTGATGCGGAACCAAGTGTTGTCGATTCATTTTTAAATTCAAACAAATGGCACTCGGAGCGATGTGTTTCAAATATGCAAACATCCCTGTTTTTACAAGATTCACGCTCCGAAATTCAAATTGAACTTTTTTAGGCACGTTTTTCTTTCACTCTTTGTTTTCAAGTGCATAATTCATTTTGCTATTAAAGGTTCGGTATTCCATTTTTCAGCGTGGTCGATACATTCGATAAATAAGCATTGAAAGCGTGATCGACGAAGCGAGTATCGCACACGAGACGGAAGATAAATACGCGCGACTACGTAAAATTCTTTTGTTTTTTCTTTGCGCCTTGCTAACGAGCTTGTTGTTTATGAATATTTGGACGTGAAATTAAGAAGCGCGAATGACAAATATTCAAATGCACGACACCATCGACGAAACGTCGATTTAAATTATTCTTCAGAGTGAAATTCTAATCATCCTCCTACGTTTCTTCTGTCGATTCGACACATTTCTTTTTTTTCTTTTTTTTCTTAATATCGTATTATTTTGCAGTACGTAGTACAAATGCAGAGGAGCGAGGCTCAGTGACATTTATTCCACAATAACATTGTAGCGCGTATAGATTTTTTAAAAATATTTTTGGTAACAAAAACGACAATACGTCAGAGCTGCAAATAACATTCAAGTTTCCTGACGGGCAATGCATCGCCTTCTCATTATTATTATAATTATGCATTCAACGCACTAATTATTATACTATATTATCATATAATTATTATGATACCGCAATTATGCATTCAATACACCTTTTCAAAGATGTACCCAAAATATATTAATAGGTATGGATTAGTAATTAACGTGGTTGCTGATGTTATTATCCAAAATGCATATTCACGCTCTCGCGAAGAAAGTGACATGACTGAAAAAACGCGATTTTTCTAGTTGCAAAAATGTTTGCACGGACTAATTATGAAATTCTTATTCGTTGATCTTCATTATACTTTTCTACAAATGTTCTCTTACTGTGAATTTCGTCTTCAATCACACTGATAACGCGAGTTGCTTCCTCAATTAAGAAAGTAATACCTAATTCTAAAATATGTTTCTCGAATCGTGTCACTTTCTTTTGATGAGATATCCTGTTGATAGCGTTGTTGTGATCAAAAGTAGAGAGCAAGTTATTAATGTGAAGAATATAGGAGACTTCTTTCTATGTAATTAAATATGCAACTTATTAAATTTTGAACGTTCTATTTTATGTTACCTGGGAACTTTATTAAAAATAAAAGAAATATAACTGAAATTGTTTTTCACAATTTCTTGAAATTACATATAATTTCTAAATTTTATATTACTTAATTACTAGTTGCTCTATTGCTCTATTTTTCTAAATTTTATATTACTTACTAATTGCTCTATTGCTCTATTTTTCTAAATTTTATATTACTTAATTACCAGTTGCTCTATTGCTCTATTTTTCTAAATTTTATATTACGTAATTACTAACTGCTCTATTGCTCTATTTTTCTAAATTTTATATTACTTAATTACCAGTTGCTCTATTGCTCTATTTTTCTAAATTTTATATTACGTAATTACTAACTGCTCTATTGCTCTATTTTTCTAAATTTTATATTACTTAATTACCAGTTGCTCTATTGCTCTATTTTTCTAAATTTTATATTACATAATTACTAACTGCTCTATTGCTCTACCTTTCTAAATTTTATATTACTTAATTACTAGTTGCTCTATTTGCCACTTTCGTTGTATTTATTCCTTACATTTTCTTCCATAGACCCAGCATCAAAAGACAGAATTCGATAATGCAAATCGATTGAAATAAAATATTACATTAACGCAACGTTGGTCTTTAATGGATTAATCGTCTCGTTCATTCTAATTGCATCCACTGATTCGATTTCGAATGTCCCGGCGCGCCGTTTCTGTGATGTACGGGATTGCTAGGAACACCCACTGGAAAGTCCATTAATAGACTCCGAATATGGCGTGCATTCAATTTATAATTAACGATATCGTTCAACGGAACCATATATGATCAACCGTTGGAACGTACGGCCTCCGAGATATCATGCGCAGGCTACAGGATATATTCTAAATTCCAACCTAAACGAAGTACAGTAAGGCTTACGAAAGTATTCAAAGACTTGCTGTTACGAAAGTATTTTAAAGAGGAACTCTTACGTGTACATTATGTGCGTTATGTAGAATATTTGAAATTAGCACTGTAATGAGGGCAACTATTATGATTATGGAACTACGGAAGTAGCCTGGAAATATGTATGAAAATTACAAGTTATTTAATTATATTCCAATTAGAATTATAATACAATTATATTAACGTTCGGTAAAACATCTATATAATTTGTACTGATATTTCAATAAGTATTGGTATAATTATATTAAAATGTAATTGCTGTATTATTAACAGTGATAAATAAATATATGTTAATATTAAACATGACATGAATAGCCGCTTTAAAAATAAATAATAAAAATATTAACCCTTTGAGTAGTTACTAAAATTACTGAAAATCTAAAAGTTTCGTATCGAGTGATACAATAAATTAAGAGAAATGCAAACAAGAATGCATTACAGATTATAACCGTATAGATTGAAATTAAAACATCAAAAGATCATACAATGCGTTGCGACTGTATGTTAAACATCTTTTAATTTTGATATTTTTAGATTCGCCTCAAACTTGACCAATATAGTCATGACAATTGGACTGGTGTATCAAAATGTTTTATGCAGAGTGAGTCAATCACGTAATTTTACCATTTCAAATTACTTGTAAATGTCTCGCAACCTTAAATAAAGGAACTCTCAAAAAAATACCTTGAAAATTTCTGATTTTCATATCCATGTAAAAAAAAATATGAAACCACATTTTTCCATGCAACAAATAAAATTCAAGATGACGGAGTTAGATGATTTATCCTACGCATAATATAATTCGTGCAAAAGTTCCTGTACAAATACAACGCTTCTCCCAGTGACGAATCCTCCCTCCCCACCCCCCTCCAACAAAAAAGATTGGCAGAATACATTTAAATTTAATTATTACGTGAACGAGAGCAACGTGCATATTTTTCCGGTGAAAGATACGTGGCCATTGAATACCCCGACGTTGGACGCTGCGCGGTCATGGTTTCAAAACTCGGTTACCATCACTATCGTGGCACGCAGTATAAATTTCTCCGTGAAATTGAATTCTCCTTTCCGTGTTTCGTCTATTTTCTAATTTAATTTAACAAAGTAAAGTAATTTACAACAAACTGGGAAACATGATATATTTTACACGATTTATCGTCTTTTCTGTGTGTTTCGCTGCAATTCAGTTCTCCTGTCGTACATAATACCCAACATTTTCACGGCGTGACTGTGATTACTTAAAAAAAAAGAAAAATCGTACAAGATTTTTACAACAAGTAAAATCAACATCAGTAACAATTGAAACTGCAATTAAAAATTATACAAAAGGTAAAAGAATAATTTGCAAGAACATGAGTCGAGCCAAACGAGCATAACTCTGTTTATGCTTCGTGAGATACGGTCCGTACGTTAATGACGAATAAATGATAACAAATGTGAAATAATATTTCGCACATCGGACGAAAATTGTTCTGTCAAAGAGAAGATGAGAACAAACCTGGCGACTATCATATGCCAATTTGTCAAGCTGCGATAATGACAGGGCTCCCCGACGCTAGAGAATCGATTTTATATCAGTGTCACCTATTCCCCTGTTGACGTGAAAGTAGGATCGCGATCTTGAAATTGAAACGGTCGCGAGCTAGCGGCAAGTGTCTGGAAGGGAAAAAGAATCGAGTCGGACTAGCGGGGAATCAGTGGTGTCGAATAGTGAAAAGGATACGTTCGCGGAACTGCGCGATATCACCGTTTCACACATCGGGACATTCATCTTCAGTCCTTGCCCTACGTTTCTATTTCCTCGGAAACTACAATTCCAAAGGCAGTCTTGCAATTTCTTTCACCGCGTCCGCGCGTCTCTCTCTCGAACGGCTCCGCGTGAAAATTTATTTAACGCGTTAAGCCCGACCCCCTTTTCGCGGCAAGTTACTTTTAAAAGTTATTCTGTTCTCTTTATTAGTTTTCTATTTACCACAAAGAGACAAAACAGTGGAGAAATTTTTACAGAACGCTGTTTCTGTCCCTCGTGGAAAGTTATTTCGCTTTAATCTTAATCTTCTTGCGGCATAACGAAGAAAAGAGAAACAACACGATGGATAAGGAGAAACAAAGAGCGCTCATCCTTTGTGATTTTTCGTTTTGTCGCACATCTTGTTTCCAGCAATTAGAGCTACAAAACGAATTACGTCGCGATAATTATGACGTTCAACGTTCCTCCAAGACGGATAACATTGAAGATCATTAAACGGGAGAAACGTATTATGTCCACATTGTTTAATTAAAATAAACCCCGTTTCACGAACAGTTCTAACGTTTCGAAATAATACCAAAATTTAATTTTCTCAGTAAAAATATTTTGCGACATTCCCTCTCGCTGTTACTCCATTCGTCATGATCCACGGAGAAATTTTTAGAGAATGTCACGCTTCGTCTCCCGAAAAGTTGTTTCATTTTTTGTTAATTTTTAAGCGTCGCGACAAAGAGAGAAAAGAAAGAAGATGAAACGACTCTGTTTGCCGCGATTCGTTGAGGTATTTCGTTGCTTTCGAGCGTCACGATGAAAAAGAAAAAGAAAAAGAAAAAAAAAAGGGGGGGAAAAGAAGGAAAAATAAAGTAACTACATTTATCGCGACTCGCAGAGAAATTTTTCGAGAACGTTGCACTTTTCATTCGCGAGAAGTTATACCGTGTGTTTCACTAATTTTCAAGTGTTACGATAAAAGAAAAAGAGAACATGAAACGATTCTATTCGTTGCAGCCCGCGGAGAAATTTTTTCACAACGTTACACTCTTGTCTTGCGAGAAGTCATTCCGTTTTTTATCAATTTTCGAGCGTCACAATGAAAAACAGAAAATGACTTTATTCGTCAGAAATCGCAGAGATATTTTTAGAAAACGTTATTACGCTTATCTTTCGCAAAGACTCACCTCGGTTTTTGCAAATCTTCGAGCGCCACGATGAGAAACAAGATGATTCTGTTCGCGAGAAAACACTTTTTTGAGAACGACACGGAACTCCGGCCAAAGATCTTCGACTCGGCCGTTAATTCAGTTCTGTGAACCGAGAAACGTGTGTGTTATTGGAAGGGGGGGGAAAAAAAATCTCGTCGTCACAGAACTCGTCGGAGATCGCTTGTACGCCGAGCACGTGCCTCTCCTTCTAGAAACGGGAGCCAGCCTCGTGGATTCGAAGTGATCCAATTCATAAAAATTTACGAGGAAAATGAATTGTCCGACAATCCCGTTTCGAAATTCTGTAACCGATATTTACAAGGATCTCCGCCGATTACCGACTAACAGCGACGATCCTTCTCGTCGCGGTTCTCCAACGAATGCGTCGCGAACACAAGGGTGACTTTAAACCCGTTCTCACGGAGAACACATCTCTGTGTTTTTCGATCTTGTTCTGACAGTACAATTGATCGATCGTGAACTTGAGTTACGCAAATAAAGAAAGACGGGGGGGTGAAGATTTACGTCGGAATTTGTTCGTCGATTTCTTTTTTTCTTTGCTGGTGCAACGAAACGGTTTTACAGACGTCGAACGGACCGTCTGACGAGTTTCATAATCTTCAGACTGGAAGCGACGAAGCTCGGCCAAGGGAGATTTATGTCACCTCCGGCGTATCACTGCGGTCTCTCCCCGTAAAATATTCATGAAGCTAGCCGGAGAGGTTTAACACTCGGCCACCGAAAAAAAGACTTTCCTCACGTTTCTCGTACGGATACAAATTTATTCCAGTAGATGCGTACTTCGTTCAACGTCGAATGCCATTCGTTTGACAGATAATGGACCGATAGATGTTTAAAACGTAGTCGGAGGAATATTCTCTCTTCTTTAAAAAGATGTACATTGTTGCATATCTCAAAAATTCTTTCTTCGACGAAATAAATGTTTCATTCGTAATACAATTTCTTTTACTGTTTGTTTATTGATTGTTATTATTCGTAATATTAAACGTGTTTGAACTAGATATTACGATATATATTTCGGTGTATTATAGTAATGCGTAATACTCGTTAACGTGCTGTACCAGCCCAGCTTTTCAACATGTTCTTAGCCGCCGTTAGCAAGAACATCTCCCTCCGAACCTTTCGCGAAATTCACGCCGAGACACGAGTATGAATTCGTCGTGTTTTGCTGTTGTTCTACCGCTCGTTTCTTATTGCACCCGTGAAAATGCGTTCTCGGGTAACTTCGATTCTAATATTTCATATCTTGACGGACGTTGTCGAGATATATCGAATGAAACTGACGCATATTCATCGAGGTCATATTTTGTCGACTCTGGGAAAAAATTAAACTTTCTAGACAAATCTTTTGACCTCGGTTTATTCTCGTTTCTTTCCATTTTTTTTTTTTTTTTATTTGGTTAAGTAGTATTAATCTATTTAACACTAGAACGATGATTAAAACGTTAAAATAAAACAATGGGAAAGCTTTATAATACAATCAGTTGCACAAGCTTTTATTTCCACATTTCTCAAAAAATCATTTAAATTTTTTAAAATACATCGCTTTATGTCCATAAAATTTCTATGCAAAAATTATAAAATAGTTATTTTGATCACTTTGGTAGTCTTGTTAATTCTGATCAATGTGAATTTTATTTCTATCGTTCTATTAATTAGTTTTCGATTAGGATTTTAGTTCAAACTGAAGAATAAAAGCTTACTTTCCCTTCTCCGAGGAAATGCTGATTGAAAACATTTTAATATCGTTGTAGCGGCCCTACGATTCGTCGACTACGAATTTCGAACACTGACTAGCACAAACCGCAAGTAACTGCGCGCCTAGCGTCGAAGTCCCTACCAATTTTCAATGTTAAACAAAGCAGAGTGCGGCAACACCGCTAGGCGGCAACACCGCTAGGATGCATGAACCGTCCAGCCTAGCTGGTAGCTACAACAAGCGTCAGGGGTAAAGAGTCGCTGCCATCAGCGCCCTTCTGACGAGTCTAGGCAGTGACTCCGAGACGAAACGCAAACCTTCGCTCTCCCACTCACTTTCTTTCCATTCGTCCTTCCACGCATCCTTCTCATCTTACATTCCTCAACATATATATACATATTTTATGTAT
>KQ435739.1:77108-88206 GCA_001276565.1 Melipona quadrifasciata
TCATAAACCTGTTCAGCGCGCCGCAATCTCGCCGGTGAAATCGATTAGTTGCCTCGCGTGCGACTAACGAGCCCTCCGACCTCTCCAATACGGTATTCCTAACGAGTCCTCTCTCTCTCTCTCTCTCTCTCTCTCTCTCTCTCTCTCTCTTTTTCTCTCTCTCTTTCTCGCGGCTAGACATTAATAATTCGATCCGCGCGCTCGGGGGATTCCACTCGGGTCGGCCCACTTATTCCGCATTCTTGCCGGGCGGGTATCATCGAGTCTCGAAGACTCGAGGAGAAGCGGCTACGCCGCTGGGCGAACGCAGCAGCGGCACAAAGCCCGGAGCGGCGCGAACTATTTATTTCACGAGCGTTTCTCCCTCCTCGCGTAGACGACCGGCCGCCTCCCCTTTTAATGCCTGGCCGTGTGTACACGGGTCGTACATCAAGTCCCAGCCACGGGGGCGCGGGAGGCCGGGTCGGGTCGGGTCGGTATGCGAGGAAGGCGGGCAGGACAAGAGCACCGCACACTGTGCGGCGGTACATAACGAGTGCGCTACATAAGGGGGCACATAATGTGCGTGGCCATGTGCATCCGGCGGAATGCGACGGCCTAGGTGAAACGGCCTGGTCCCGTGCCAGAGACTTTAACCTCGATTCGCAATAAAACAGGCTGAACGTTCTTCTTTTCTGGCACTCTCGGACGCTCTCGCCACCTTTTCCACCGCACGGCGACGGGAGGGGGGGGGCAGGGAGAGCCACGGTGTCAGGGAAATGGGGAATTGAGCGTGCAAGGTGCGCGCGTTCTCGTCTTGGTACTTTTGGCGAACGTTCGAGTCGCTTTTGAGAAGAAGCTGCCGGTCTTTCCTTTTCAAGTCGGTGGTTGGATTGCTCACGGTTCTCAACGGGTGATCTTTTCGTTTTAAAGCGATTGGGAATGATAGAAACGTTCAGTGTGAAAAATAGCGCGCGGCATTGTTTGTGCAAATATCAGATGACAAACGCGAGTGAATCTTCTCGGAAATTGGCATCGATCTTTCAAGATCAAATAATGATTCAAAGGCAAAGTAACTTATGCCACTTTCGAAATGAACGGCTCGTTTGTTGTTACGGTCGGTTGTAAGAAGGTTGTTGCGTTTAACGTTAAAAATACCTGCGACTATGGCGTAAAATTTCTATCCAGAGGCACAGTGCAGTAGAAAACACAAACGTTTCTCATTTGAATCTTCGAAAATACACTGTTTGACATCTGTAAAATGTCCAACAGAAATTGTAAGTTACGAATTTTGTCGATTTTGGTGGTTCTAGTGTTACAGATGGACATAAGCGTAATAAAAATTATTTCCTTTTGTGAGGATCGTGTCTTTTCTTTGTTAAATGTTTTCGAGACCGTTTTTAGAATCAGATTTAGATCGCAGATTTTTGTATTTATGGGAAATTTATAATTCAAAAAAAAATGGAACAACAGACGTATATTTTCGATTTATATATACATTGTCAAATTTTCGTCGTTGTAGATTTTTATATTTATAGGAATTCAAATATAATTTCTTCTCGTTTACTAAATATTATAACGAGCTTGCATATTTATATATTATCAAATTAATATTACACGCCATCAGAGTATTCCCGGTGCCTTCAAATTTTTCACGAATGCATAAAAATCCACCATCTGCGCGACTACGTTCAATAATTCGAAATTAAATGAATAAAGAAATGACCATGTAATTCTATCCAGCATAAATTTTACTATTAAATTCATTCGTCTTCGCTTCGTCAGCGGAGAACCGAGGGACTCTTGCAACAAATACACGCGGAAGTTACATTCGCACAAACACGAACGTGTTTTTCACCCCGAGGAAGGAGCAAAGTTCCGAGAACTGCTCGTTAGTTTACGAGAAGCAGCGTTCGCAAGGAAATCGTCGAATAATCGAGTCGAGGAATGCCCGTTGCCAGTGGTCCTCCGTTTGAACTCGTTTCACCGACCGATGGATAACTTCTTCGAAGAGGAACGCCCTCGCGTTCGTCGAAAAACTCCGAGTTGGTTTCATCCGCTTGGTTCTTCGAACCAAGTCGTTATCAGCGGAGTATCTTCTTCGGGGGCAATCCCCTCCGATCACCTTTTTTCGTATATTCACGACCGATACTGGCTTTTAATTTCTCTCGAGGCGTCTCTCCACCCCTCGAGAATATTCATTGAGTCGATAATCCAGCCATCTCCTCTCCTCTCCGCTCGTAAATTCGCCTACGTCCCGCCTTCTTTCTTGTTCCCTTCTTTGCCCGAGTCGGCCGAGTGCCTGGTGGCCTCTTTACGCCACTGTTCTACAGGGTGATCCAGATCCCTTTTAACCAGTCGACGAACTTGATGATCGAGTTGCGAAGAAATCGACATCGATTACTTCACGATTGTTGCGACTTTCGTGCAATTCGTATTACTTTCGGGATTTGACATTTTTGCCTATAGCTTCGCGAATATTCACGTTTGCTGCAGTCGAGTGTCAAAATGCCTAATACGCATGATGCAAATATATTCAAGATAGCCGTAGTAATCGTTGTAACATTTAGTAGACTCTTTATTAGTATGGCCTCTTGTTGGTACGGTGGCCACCACTACACAGGCTGATCCAGCAATTTAATGAAACTTTAATTTAACGAGTCGATGAATCTTTGTCTCTCCCTCTGATCGAGGTTTGCTCACCGTCGAAACAATTGTTGCGATTTTAGTATAGTTCATGTTCGGGATTTGAGATTTCTTCCACAGTTTCGTGAATATTCACGTTTGTTACAGTCGAGTGTCAAAATGCCTAATACGTATGATACAAATATATTCGAGATAGTAATCGTGACATTTAGCATGGTGGGCTCTTTATTAGTATGGCCTCTTATTCGTACGGTGGCCACCATTGTACAGAGTGTTTTAGCAATTAAATGAAACTTTAATTTAACGAGTCGATGAATCCTTGTGTCAAAATGCGTACAATTGAGTGTCAAAAGCTGGCCAAATGTATCTGAGATTTCGAGACGAGATGGACGCTGACTCTGATTCCATTGGGATCACCCAGTATAGGGTAAGTTTAGCACGGCGGCGTTTATCTCTAGCACCGTGCCACGCTGTCGCGTTTATCTACGGTAATAAATGCGCCGGTTGAACAAAGACGCGGACCGCCTGCACACCCCTGTTTCATTCGCAGCACCCTGTCCTATGATACAAATATATTCGAGATAGTAATCGTGACATTTAGCATGGTGGGCTCTTTATTAGTATGGCCTCTTATTCGTACGGTGGCCACCATTGTACAGAGTGTTTTAGCAATTAAATGAAACTTTAATTTAACGAGTCGATGAATCCTTGTGTCAAAATGCGTACAATTGAGTGTCAAAAGCTGGCCAAATGTATCTGAGATTTCGAGACGAGATGGACGCTGACTCTGATTCCATTGGGATCACCCAGTATAGGGTAAGTTTAGCACGGCGGCGTTTATCTCTAGCACCGTGCCACGCTGTCGCGTTTATCTACGGTAATAAATGCGCCGGTTGAACAAAGACGCGGACCGCCTGCACACCCCTGTTTCATTCGCAGCACCCTGTCCAAGTTTTGCCTGGCGTGTTCCGTCGCGTGACTTTACGAGCTTGCAACAACAGAGAGGAGGGGGAGGGGGAGGGGGGGGCCAGGTTGACGATTACTCGTCCATGTGCGGGCAAACGGACAGAGACGTACCGAACAAGTCCACGCGTGTTTGTGCTCTCTCTCGTGCTCGAATACTTTCGTTTTCGACGAGCTCTAGCTTTCGATAGATCGCTCTGGATCCCGGCGCGAGTTCATCTCCGTTTCTCGTTTGCATTTCAGCCACGACCCGGAAGGAGGCCGCGAGGACGTCCCGGAAACGCCACGCAGCTGCAAACTACGCCTAGGATACAGAGTCCGATCTCGCAGCATCTGGAAAAAGGTAGGACCTCCGAGCTTTCAAGTTGGATTCCTTGTTTTTTTTTTTTTTTTTTTTTTTTTTAAAATTTGAAGGGCGATCAAAGGGAAATATTTTTGAGAGCAGAGCCAGCTCTCGCTGCGATTCCTCGACGAGAATCTCCGTTTGCATCTGTTACATTTTATTAAATAATTAGGCAGAGGAGCAATTAATAATACGAAATATATTTGCAAATGCACGTCTTATCACACCAGCGTTCTCTTGAGCTTTCGACTCCTTTTCTATTCTAGAAAGATAAATAGCAAAGGCGATTGTACAGAGACGTCGCGTGACTAATTAGCATAGTTTCCCACCATATCAACACATTTTTACCGTTACTGTCCATTCTAACAGTATCTCCGTGGCATTTAAATTCTCATAAATATTTTGAAGGAAAATCGAAAAACGCAGAAGATTGAAATTTTAGTATACATTTTGTTAAATGTTAAATCTAATTTATATTAAATCGGCACGAACTTTCCGGACAACTTTCCCAATATCAGCTGTCACGTTAGCGTGAAATATCAATCAACAATCGACGTTATTAGGTTTCGGATTTCGTGGTAAATAATTTTTTAAAACGCGACAATTTCCAAAGCAACTTCAACTTTTTTTTTTCTGCGACATACGACAACTCTCCAAATTTGTAATTCTTTCAAGCGCGATAATTCACGAAACAGCTGCCAAATTTCTTTAGCAGATTCTCGTTTCACTTTTGGCAACGTGGTTTACGCGAGTTCGGGGAGAGTTAGGTTCGTTCGAGAGGCTCCGTTTCAAATCGAACGTCTCACCCGCGATGCGAAGAGAATATAACGGGGCGAAAACATCCGATAAGGGGTGGCGGGTTATTTAGGGTCGTAGCACGTTCGAAGGTTTCGGACGACAAGGTCTAGGCCCTGAATCGGGTTCATTGATCAAACCCATCGGAAAGAGAAAGAAAGGAAGAAAGAAAGACGCGTCCGTGTGGAATTAGGGCCGCCTTAAAGTGCATCGTCCCTCTAGGGACGGGGAGACTGCGCTCCGGAGGACAGGGGCCTGTAGGGAGAAAAAAAAGGAGAAGGCCTTTTTGGTCTGTGAAAGGGAAAGGGAGAAGTTAAGGGCGGAATGGTCGAAGGGGGATAAGAAAAAATAAAGGAGAGATGGCTCGGGTGTGGGAAGGACGGTGAGATATCTGGGTAGAAAGGCAAGAGGCAGGCGGCCGCGCCATGGGGAATAAATGATTCGAAGAACCAAGAAGAACCGGTCCACAAACAAAAGACTCGTTGCCCCGTGGTCTGGGCTGAGTTTCTCTCTCTCTCTCTCCCTCTCTCTCTCTCTTCTGGTTTCGAGCGGGGGGAGAGGGTAGCAGATTGCAAAGAATCGTAGCTCGTAGGAGGGATATTTCACGGAGGAAGGAAGTGCTGACTCTGTAGCGAAAGAGGGTGCTGGTTGTTGATGGAACGAAGTCTGGGATCTTTCCAGCTTTGCACGATGCGAGTACTGCGACGACGAAGCCTGGTGGTCGTTGAGTGTTTTTTGCGAAATTTCGGCCGTAATTCTGCGAGTCGATACTTCTCTTCTGTCGAAGCATCTTTGCATATTATCGAAGTAACGCGTCAACTATAATTTTTCCTCGTTCTTTTGGTACTTCGATGTTGATTGCGATGACAGACATGTATTGATACAAAAAAGGAACATCTCTTTTTTCTTTTTTTTTTAAATCTATCTCAGATTATAAGCACCAATGATGCACGCATAATCTTAAGTTAGAGTTTTATTATTTACACTTATTGCTACCTTGTCACTATAACCAGCGCTAATTTTTTTTCTTTTTCTGCTATAGCCGTGGGAGTGTATTTTTGTTTTGTTATACAACGTGGCACGAAATTGTATAATATTTCATGTGTGACGGTCGATTTGTACGAAGGAACATCTTCGTGCATGGAAGTAACATATCAACATCAAGTACGTTTTTTTTTTTTAATATAGATACACGCGCGTGTGTCAATTTACACGCAAAGATATTCTCGAGACAAATTTTTTAATATCCCGACAAAAGAAAGTCATCAACGTACAAAGTGCGCGGAGACTGACATTAGCTTCAGATTATACGAGTCGCGGATCAAACGGCGATTCCCAAAATGAAAATCCGAGGTTGGTAATTTCGACGGCGATATAACCGGCGGAATAATTTTATCAGTCGACGACGCTATCCGGATAAAATTCGTCAGGGTGAAATGACGGAAGCGCGATGAGAATAGTCTTTCGTTAATTTCCTGCCAGCGAACTGCTATTGTGGGGAACAACCGCCGTCGATGAATATATATCCCCCTCGTAATTGGAGCGCGATGCACCACCGAGTGGGGGCTGGTGGAAACGAAATCAGATTACAGTCGAAATTTCTGCGGGGCGAGTCGCGCCGGTGGCAAATTTGACGTCTCCGATACGAGACGAGTCGTCTGAATTATTTAGACGCTCGCCGACGAACGACCGAGAATCCGAAAATTTATATATATACATATAACCAATAACAATGCTCGTCCATCCTTGATCAGCCCCTTATTAATTACCGAGTTTTGACTCACACTGACAACGTCTGTCTATATAAAACCGAGACCCGATCTTTGAATTGGACTTACCTCGCTTTCTTGTCAATTGTTTGATATGTGTTAATCCACAAGTTCCACAGAAGTGTGGCGTTTGAAGTTACACGCAATGTAGATTCGAGAATTAAAGTGATAAATACAGATTTCAATTCGCTGTACGTTCTGTCTGAGACTATAGAGTGCTAGGTTCGAGTATTGTCAAAAAATAACGAGTGTGGATTCACTTGCAATTAGTTGGGAATAATTAAATATGGTAAAAGTAGAAATGTGGAAAGTAGAAAGTCGATGTTTCCGCGTCAAATTAGAAAATCGAAAATTCGAAAGAAAATTGGACAATCATTGAACTGAAAGTTCAAAAAGAGGACTTGTTTTGCAACAATTTCTTGTCTGAACGGTTCAAAAGCAAAGCTGATAGTAGATGGTTTATATATAAATAAATCAATGTATTAATTCATAAACAATCGATGTAAAAATTAATTCATTTATTATATAGTTATCACGAATTACATAATAATATAATTATATTGAATTATTATCTAACATCAGATGTATAGAAACGTATGAAATACATGAATTTGTAAACGATCCAGTTTATAAATAAACGAACTAATTACCTACCTCTTAGATAAGATGTACAAAAATGTACGAAACACACGAATTTATAAGTAATCAACGAATTGGTTCATAAATGAACGAATTAATTTCTACAGCTAACACAAGGTACACAATGTGTTACAGGTACACAAGAAATTGTAGCAAACGAATTAATTTCCACATCTAACGTAAGGTACATAACGTATGTACGTATGTATGAATGTATGGCTTTCCTCTGGATTATACCATCGTTTGGCTGTCAGGCGAAACGACGTTTTCCAACTTTGTCTTTGATTCGTCATCGGGAAATGGGATGGCTCTTCGGCTCGGTCGGTAGCAACCTAGAGTGCGTCTTTTCTCCCCTGTGGCAGCAGGAAGTGGAAAGAGGGGCGAGTGCATCGCGAAAGTCCCCTTACGTCACCGGGCAAATATAGCCGACCAGCATGATTGCTCCTCTATTTCTCCACGCTCGTTTCCTCCGTGTCCGTCCGCTCGGTCCACTTGGCCCGACCGTTGCTAAGCCTCTTGCGAAAACTTGGTCACGCGTTTCACGATTTCTCGTTCGGTGCATGTACACGAGATTCCTCGAGACTTTGCGTTTCTTCCGCGGAGGATGATTAATCGGGGCAACGACGGAGATACGTACATTCAGTCTGTGAAAGTGTTCGACAGAAAGGACGCACGAACGTATGCATTTCGTACATGGACGTTTGAAACAACTGGCGCAGATGGACGTTTCGTAGAGATAACAGAGATGTTCAAGTTCTCTGGGCATTGCAATGAGAAATTGAAGGAAGAATATATTTTTCTTGAGAATAAAAAAATAAACTTGTCGTTGTAGACAGACATCAGTGCAGATGTATTTCAGATGTAGTACAAATAATATAATATAATGACGCAATTATGAAAATTTGAAATTTAATGATTTAATGTAAAGAAAATGACAATACAGGCAAAGTATAAATAATATTACGAATGTTACGAGTAAAACGATGCAACGACCAGTGCGAGACTTGCTCGATCTTCAAATTCATCGACTCTCGTTTGAAAGTTTCCAATGGTCCTAGTTGGCTACGCTACACGTCGATCGAAGGTACAAACCGTGGCAACGATCATTTCTCCATGTCGCGTCGAGGAGAAATATCGCAGGGAGCGTCCGTAGGGGAAGATTCGGAGCGATTTCGATTCCACAACCGAGCGGTTGCGCGGAAAGCGCAGAAATTTATACGATCGTTCCGGGAACTTGTACAGCGTTTCGCCAGCAGAGATCCAAAGGCCACGATCTTTCTTTCCGCGGGCCATACCGGCGATACCGGCACGCGCTAATAAAGTAACGAGAGGAGGGCTCCTTTGAAGCCCCTGCGTCGCTGTAATTCCTCGCCTCTTCTCGTTTCTCTCCTTGTCCGCCGCCCCGCCTCCGAAAATAAACGGGCCGCGTAAAACGGCGAACCGGATGACACGTTGCTGAAAATACAACCGCGAGCCACCTCCCCGTTTTTCTCCTTTTGCGCCATGAGAGATGATACTTTGTAGTAATTGCGTGGCAAAAACCGACCCTGGTTTTGGGGCAGGGAGAGTGAGGTTGGAATGGAATTCTTCTTCGTGCGGCTAGAATTCGTCTCGCATTCTTTCGTCATTTTTTTTTTTTTTTTGCTTGCGAATAAATAAAGGGCGAGGTCGGGAGAAAATTTGGAACACGAGCAGTAATTTCAGGAATAATTCTGTTTTTTTTTATCGCTGAAAGTGATTTTAGCGGAGGTAACCCAGAAAATGCAACGCTGATGCAACGAAAATTAGCGACTGGTTGATTTGGGTCACGTGATTCGCGAGGAGGCGTGGTGTATACCTCAAGTAGGAATATGCCGTTGTCTGGTACCGAGCGATCGCGCCTGTAATTTGTTTTCTATCGATTCAAATGTTTGCATGTCAATAAAATTTTATGGTAAAAAGTCGTCTTCGTTTCCTAGTGGGAACGATTTTTTATTTTTTTATTTTTGGGCTAGTTTCTGAATAATATTTCTGCTTGCGAAGCAACGTACAATATCAGAGGATGTATTTATACAGTTTTTACTTTTCGTTGGAAAACTTGTACTGTTGGATATACTGTAAGAGTCAATAATTGAAATAAATATTGTATTCGAAAATTTGGTAAATCTCCTTGGCAAAAGATACAATTTCTTGGTAAAGTGCGGGGAAATTGACATTTAATGGAAAAAGGAAAAGAGCGCGAGCTTTAAAATTTTGGGCAAGAGGAGTTTATAAACTGTGTATAAATATTCATAACAACTCAAAAGAGATGTCATAAACATTCCGCTCTGCTTTAAAGCGAACTTTCGCGTTCGAAACCTACTCGAGGCTCAATTACTCGACGCGAACAATCGAAACTCCCGGTTCTCACACTGCCGCTAATTAAAAGACAATTCGCGCTTTCTTCTTTCTAATTAAGAGAGTATCGAACGGCAAACGGAATGGAATTCGACTCGCTCAGTTTCACGGAACGCGCGGAAGGCAGCTTCCGCGATAATAAAACCGTCGTGGCACGTCTAACAAGTTCGGAAAATTAGTTTCACTCGTTGCGCGGAAGCACGTATTCCGTTTGATCGATCGGTCTTTGTGTTCGCGACATTCTTGCGAATGCAGTTGCACGTAAGAAGCGAGCGCGAGTTTAATAAAAAAAAAAAAAGAAAAGGAGAGGAAAAGGAGAAAAAGGAGCGTAAGAAGCGAGGAGGAGATCGTCACGGAAGGAAGATTGATAGCAGTGGTTACTGGTTGCTTGGCAGCCTACCAATCTTGGTTGCTAAGTCGTCGACACTTGTTTCTCCTTCTTTCATTCCTCGTCTGCCAACTTTTCAAAGTCGAGTCTCCACGACCGACGAGATAGCCCCGTTCGTAGAAGAAGCGTCTCGCCGCGTGTGTTCTCGAAGAGCGAACCGTGAGAAAGATGGGCCACTCCTGGGAAACAGAGTAAATCGAGATTCGTTGGGAATCGAGTCAGCGTGAGATGCGCGTTCGTTAGAGGCGCGATCTACCTTGGATTGGGAAACGATCTTTCTTCCATTTTTCGATCGGGAACGAAAGACGTCGATCGACTGTCAAAAATTCACCGTTTCACGGAATTTAAGTTCTTTCGTCATAATGTTACACAGTAGCGAGAAAAGCCACCAGATCCTAAACTTTAACTGCTTCAAGTAGGTAGTTGTCGGAATAATTTAAACTTGTTACGAGCAATTTTTGCCTTTTTTTTTTTTAAATCTAAATTCACCGCAACGGAACGCTCGAACATTTTCCGATTTTGTAACTTGAGAATTGTGAATAGTAGAAAGAAGATTTTCAAGTAAAGATTATTTAATGTATCCATTAATTAGGCGAAATCTTGAAATTACGAAACAGCCCCTTTTCTTCAGAATTTCCCCATTGAGAATCTTCGGGAAAAGAATTGAGAAAAGGCTAAGCTCTCTCGTGCAGCGGGACAGCGATCGATCCGGTAGTTTCATTTGTGCAAACGATCGAGATGACGTTGGAGGGATTTTCAGTTGGACGAGGAGGAGAGTGACGTGGACGGCAACGAGGCCACGCTCTGCAAACGGCAGATTAAAGGATCGTTGAACAGCACGTGGGCGGTCTGTCGCGTATATTCCCGTGGTGTATGCATTTAACATTAGGCCCGGGGCGCGTATGCACGAATTGCAAGCCGGCGAACCACATGTCGACACGGCCGCATCTGGTGGCCAATGAACGGGCGTGTAGCCCGTAAATGGCCCGGAAAAAGCTCGGTGTCGCTGTCTGGCCAAAGTATCTCGCCGTTTTCCCTCCGCTCTACCCGACCACCCTAATTACCCGGCAGAACTCTGGCCGCGCTCCTCCGGATTTTCAAACGTATCCTGCATTCAGACGAATAATCGTTCCGTTCGGGCGTTATATAGAGAGATTTGCTCCAAATGAATATATATTGCGAGATTTATTATATAATATA
>KQ435739.1:88250-100223 GCA_001276565.1 Melipona quadrifasciata
TACATAATACGAGAAGCTATTTATTTTAATTTATAATAAGATCTTTGCTTCGTTGCTGAGAATACAATACATTTTCTTTTCTTTTTTTTTTTCATTTGTAACCAACGTCACCGCTGTCCAGCTCAGATTTGAAGCGACTTTAAATAACGAATTTACAAAGAAAAAGGAACAAAAGGTATAAAAAGAGCGTGTAACGATAAATCCTTGTTGAGGTTTGTTAAAAATTTGTGGAATTGTGCGTGGCAGGGTTAAGTCGACTACACGTTAAGAGGATACACGAAACACAGAAATACCCGAACTAATGGTACCTGTAAAACACTACTTAACAGATGAAACTAATCTCTGTCCATCTCTGTTGCCTTTTAAATTACTTCCCCAAAGACACGAATCAGCATAAATATTCAGTAATAGTGTTTATTCATGAATCTCTTTACTAGATATCCTCGTATTAGAATAATACATATTCATATTAGTTAATCGATTCTCTCGTGGATGACGTAGAAATTCTTGATCGTTTATACTTCACGTTCGATTGTTACTGCTTGATTTACCAATGTCAGCTGTTTCGAACCGCGAGTCGAAAGAGGGAAAGACTAGAGAGAGAGAGAGAGAGAAACAAAATATTCCGTTTTTTCTCGCCTTTTTCGCTGGCCATTTCAAGGCGAAAAATTGTTGCGCGTCGCGGCTGCGCGTAGGAAGCCATCGTTCGACGAATGCATAATTTCGAGATCGATATCGGCTGCGTTGGCACACACGCGTGTTCACGTGTGCGCGGTTGCGCAACACCGCGGACAGCCACAGAGAAAAGGGAGTGAGGGCTTTCGCGTTGTCTGAACCGGATGAACACCGATGGCGAGACCGGCCACGACTTTTGAATGGGCCCCGCGGTCGCTTGTAAGTCAGGTGACTCATCTGCTGCGTCTGTCGCGGCGATCTACCGCGCATGCGCAACGCTTCGTGCCACATCCTCGACCGATTCTTTCGTTTCCGAGACACTGACGGAATTTGACGTTCCCAACGCCAATTTCTCTTCTTTTTATTAGCAATAAAAAGAGTTTTTGCAAATGCGAAATAAGTAATAAGGGGGCGGACCAAAAATCATTTCTACTAAAATTAATTTCTTTCCTTTCAATTTGAAATCGAAAAAAATCACGTTAGAAGTTGGATTTAATTTGAAATTAATGAAATTGGTTTTTTCTCAAATTTCGATGTCTCGTTGAAGGAAAATAGGCGGCGAGGAAACTTTTGGCTCGACCTGTAGGTGATTGAAAGAAAATAATTCAACGTTTTTGAATTGTTCATTGGGTCGGCATACGTTCAATACACAATACGCTAGGACCGCAATTTACAATTCTTTGCGGAAATTTGATTGGTTTGCCTTAACCGTGTCCGGCGGTCGTAAAAAGAGATTATGAAAATGAATGTAAATTTATTGTTTTAGTTGTTTTGCGAACGACGGAGCGGCAGGTTCATTAGCGGTAACCTCTTTAAAATTACTCGCGCTGCATGACTAAGGTTAAACCCGCGAAGGAAAATGGCTCTAATCTCATGTGTATTCATTGCACCATATTCGTAGTTCATGCCTATTCATTCTTGCAAATGGAGCGCCGAAGGCCTTGCGAACACTGTTTCGAACGTGAATACAGTCGCGTCCAAAATGACGGGACATCGTACCTCGATTTTTCGTGCTTTCCGAGAAACGAGTGACACGTGCCGAGAAATTTTGTTTTCGGAAAGGCATCATTTTCTCAGTAACTACGACTATATTAAATTACTCTCCTCGGACGTTATATTATTCAAATCAGTATCTGAACAAGATATTAAACAAGTCAAGTTTTAAATTACAGAATGAATAATCAATGAACGAAATTGATTTCGGTTAATTGCTAAATAAACGGAATAATTAATCGCAATTATCGCGTTGCAACAACACGGTATTTTATTCCGTGTAATAATTTTACTACATATATATATATATATAGTAAAATTATTACATGTATGTATATAAAATAATACATGTGTTATTATCACTGAAAGTGATTTTAGTGCGGGTAACCCAGAAAATGCAACGCTAATGCAACGAAAATTAGCGATTGGTCGATTTGGGTCACGTGATTCGCGAGGGGGCGTGATGTATACCTCAAGTAGGAATACCGTTGTCTGGTACCGAGCGATCGCGCCTGTAATTTGTTTTCTATCGATTCAAATGTTTGCGTATCGATGAAATTTTACGGCAAAAATGTCGTCACAACAGTTGCTTCTGGGTCTTTCAGTGAGACGAATCATACTGGGGTACAAGTCGTGCAGTGTTTTGTTCAATCGTTACATGAAAATTTATATAAAATAACGAGTTTTATGTAAATCGTTGTTTCCTTCGCGAAGACCTGTTATTTTCGCGTCTATCGTTTACAACGGCAACGAATTTCAATGAACGGGCAAACAGACTCGGTTGTGGCTGTTCGGTTCGCCAGGAAGTTTCCTCCGGGCGAGGAAATTATCAGGGAATTCCCAGTGTACGGCAATGAAAACGCACAGTGGCTGTGAATTTGTACACAGGTGGACGGCGATCTCGAGGCAATTAGAGATGGCTATATTCGTTTCAGTTTAAGCTTGGCTCGCTCGTTTCACCCACTAGTTGCGGAACTCGGATAATTATTGTTGCCAACTAACTTTCCGTTTGCGCGATCGCGCTTCACCTCCTCCCCTCCCCTCCTGCCTTTCCACCGACCATAAATTTCCGCGAATTCATATGTCGCATGAAATATCGTGTCTTCGCTTGTCTCGCGCAACGTGCTCTTAACGACACCGTTTTCCTTGTTCTTTGGAAGTAGCAGAGTTTGATCGAAATGTTTCCTGGTAATATACGTGATTGATCTAGCCATGTATCAGTTGCAAAACACTGTTTCACGCTGATACGAATTAATCTGATCTGATTTCATTGAACGCAGTGGAGCTAACATTGTTTATTTATAGTATCATTAAAAAATTATATAATATTATTTATTTGCAACCGGATTTCGTGGGAAATTACTGGTCACACGAGCGACGATCAATCATCGCTGTAACTTGGTAAAAAACAATTCACTCGGCAAAGTATCTACTTTATTACAGTCCTCGGTTCGTTTTTCTCAAAGTGTAACAGAGAAAGGATTTTTCAAACTCAAATTCAAACGTCTGCAGAAACGTTGAGAGATTTTTTGTGCAGTTAGATCGGACCGTGGACTCGAAGATTCAAGTTAAATTACGAACATTGAAGTTCAATTTTAAGGATGTTAAAATATTTAATCCCAATGTGTATTCAAGGTTCGATAAAATGTGGAGAAATCCACCTTAGTAGTAGAAACGTAATATAATATAATGAGTTAGTATCATGTTCTGGATGTATCGTTACAGTAGATACGATTTCGTAAATCATCTTCAACTTACAAGAGTAACTTTTTTTCGTACCGCGCGCGACCTGTACGACGATCGCAATGGTAAGTTCGATGAAAATTGATCAAAAGAAAAAGAAGAGAGAGAAGAATACAAAGGTACGCAAACATGGCTGCACAATGAAAGAAACGCAGCAGGGCCAACTGGTCTGGTTCATCGATCGCGGGGGAACATATCCAGAGATTAATTGCCCCTCTCGGCTCTCGCCGGTCGGAAGCATTTTCCAACGGACGGTCATCGATCTTGCGGATTTTACGAGCCGTCGCGGGATCTCCTTGGTCTTTGAAACCGCTGCTTTTAAGGAGCTGCTCGTAAAGAGCCGTTCGAGGCGTTCGATCCTCCTCCTTGGCTCGGTCGTCCGAGCTTTCTGCCAGGGAATTTTATCGCCAACGATCGGGCAGCAGCGCCTCCGCGTTGCGAATATTGATGACGGGCTTGAGACCCGCTCCAGCGGGAGCCAGCCCGGGGGATAACCTGGCTCGAACTGATTCGCATTTTACTCGCGAATCCATCAGCTTCCCCTTAACCTGTATCGCGGACTGTCTCGTGCCGCGATTCTCCTCGCCTCTCTCTCTCTCTCTCTCTTTCGTTGAAACTCGTAGTTGGGAAGGAAGTGCACGTTGAGTATTTAATTAACGCGATGGTCAATTCCAACGTTGTTCAATTTCGTCGAGGAATTTTTAATCCCCAGGATTTGATCGGAGATTAATAATTATTTAATTAATTTTAGTCAATTGCGCAGGATTAATTCGTTCTACGAGTTGCTTTATTTGTGTCGAAGTCTTCTTATATGATTGAACCAATCGTGCAGTGTAACATGCAACAAAGTTGCGTTAATGAACGCGATGGTACATTGGCAGGATCTCGTCGAGGAGTTTTTAAATTTTCCAAAAAATTCGTCGGGAATTATTTTGCTTCCGTTAGTCGTGCAGAGAATTTGTTCTACGAGTTATCTTGTTCGCGTTGGAGTATAATTGGAATGAAAATAAATTAACAGTGAAGTCAGTGTACAGGTGATAATAGATTTTTATTTTTACGCATTCGTGGAAGATTTGAAGGTGCAAAGTTATGCGAGTGTGCAGCGCATACTCGTCTATAACAGTAGTCAAGTAAAAAAAAAAAAAGAAAGAAGGATATTTAACATAAACGAAAATATTCGAAACGTACGCGATGCAACACTTTTTTGCTTACTGAAATATTCTCAGTCTGTTAATATAATTAACAAATTGATAAATTTCGTTTGTGTCGTTACGAGCTGTCGTCGCGACTTCTTCTCTTCTATTCGCGCACGCGTGTTCGAAGAAAAACGACGCATTTAAAGAAAAAGTTTCGTTCCAAGGAGAACGAGAATTCCACGAGAGAGGGAGAGAGAGAAGTGTTCTCGCGAGCAAGCGATCCGATTCGTAGGTTACGACTTCTTGATCCCGAGGGCACGCTACCCCTTCGAGACTGTCGAGTGTTTGGCAGTAGTTACCGTGGCTCGGTTCCTCTCCCCTCTCTCCCCCCCGCCGCGTCTCGAGCAACTTCACCCGAAACTTCGTCGAACTAGTTTCTTCTCCAGTTCGTCTGAAGATCTTGGAATGTGCCAGCCCGTGCAAACATTCTCTCTTGCCTTACGATAAATTGACCAAAAAGGGAGTTTCCCTTAGGATATGTCGGAGGAATTTAATAAAAATGTCACGCTTAACTCGATGCCGGACATGAAGTGTTAAATAAAGCGACTGTTTCCGCGTATTAATTAATGTGTGTCACAGTAATTAACTGTCTATCGCTATCGCTCGCATTAGTATCGTGCATAGTAAAAAGTTTCAGATATCGTTTGTTTTCAGAAAAATTTCCGCAAGCCATTAATCATTTCATTGAAAGCGATACTTTAAAAGAAACATAAATGCAGATGAACGTACTTTGTAAAATAATATATTGCAATTTGCTTAAATAGTTTACAAAATGATATATTGCAATTTAAATAGTTTACATTGGGGACGAGAGAAATCCCTTTTTGAGGGAAAGAAGATGATTGCTTGTGGAAAGCTTCGTAACCTTGATCTTTTCTATCTAATTTAAGCGTCGCTTCGACTTCGAAGACGAACGACGTAACGATCCGTCTTTCCCGATGGAAGATCGATCGGCCCCGAGAGCTTGAAAAAATACACACGTTTCGCGGAATTGGCTCTTCTCGGAAGCTGTCTCAACGATCGAGTATAAAACTGGAGAGCGACGAAAAATAAAGAAATCGCGAAGATGAACAATTTTTGTTTCGTCGAAGTTGAGCAAACGAACTGATGTTAGGACAGGATTCTTCGAGTTATTTTCGATGAAGGGGATCGTCGAGTTCACAAATTGCTTGCTAATTTTCCCGCGTTACGAAAGGATCAAACTGCTGGCGATCACGCGAGAGGCAAAACGACGAAAAGAGACATGTACGCGCGGTTCCCAAAGAGCCCAGAAATAAAATTCCTTGCGAACCATGCAGTGATCTTCAATTTCGCGAGAGTGACGCTCCAATTTCCCCGTTGTGGTTTAAACCAGAGGTTGCTGACTGGCGGCCCTTACCCCCACCACTTTCCTGATCGCTAGCGCCATCCCCTCCACTGCGTTGAGAGTGTCGCAGCCGCAACACTTGCGTTAGCTATATATTTACACGTATATAAGTCGTTTTCTTTACTGTGGCTGCCAAAGTTAAAGTAGTTCGTATGGCAAATACAAACGCTGCAGCGTGCAACTAATTTTCACAGTGAAGGAACTGGCAGCTCGTGACGGGTGAAGAAGTTCGCCGCGTCTGGTTCAAACGTTCAAACAACAAAGTTCGAAGCTCACGTCCGAGCGAACAACGGGCCCAAAAGCTCAAATTTGAACGCCAGTTCATGCTGGAATGATCGTAGGACGCGCACGAACCACGGAGAAATCGCGCGGAGGTCGCCGGTGGTTGGAAACTCGTCGATATCTATCCGTGCGCCACCTGCTACCCGCCGTTGGCCATCGTTCGGGATCGCACCTGCGTGCACGCTACGGGACAAACCCTCTCTCGTACGTGCTCGCAGACGGAAGGTGTGCGTCGGAATTCGACGACGAGAACAGCTGCTCCCGGGGACCTTTGGCTGGTTCGGCCGATTATACAATCGTCGTGGCGCGGCCAGAAGAGACAGGCGGGATTCACAATCGGACGCGTACGTTCGGCCATTTAAATGCGTTATTCGCGTTCCAACGCGCGTTCAGGTGTAGTAGGGCGCGTTCTATGGTATAAACACGGGCTCTCGGATTCGTGAAAGCGTCAGGTCGTTGGCCAAACGAGTCTCGAGGCTTTTTATTTAGGTTTCAAGGTTCGTGATTTAATTGGATCTTGGATTAGATCTTGGGTTTTGTTGGGTTTAGGAACGTGATGAAAGAGATTTTAGGTTTGGGAGATTTCACGTTTCGATTATCACGGTAATTAACGCTAACGATCAGCAAGCCAACAGGGTTCGTTAGCGTCGTACGTCAGATCAGATTTCTTTGAATATTACGGAAAATGCAGCGTATCTGTGAACGATACGAAATTTGAAAAATTCCCCCAAAAAAGGGGGAATACGTTATCCGAGAAATAAAGGATAAAAAACAATCTTGTAGCAAACCTTTACAATAAAAATAATACTCTACATGAAAAAATATGCCGGAGACTTGCGTTATTCTTTTAATTGAAAGAAACAGAGCAGAAGCAAAAATCTGCGCAGAAATCACAGTGTATTATATTACAATGTTACAATTCCAAATATTTTTGTACCTTCGGATTACACAAAAATCTGCCCACGTCGGAAATTGTGGAATCGTCTTTCGCGCCATTCCATAACTGCAATCTTACTATTGAGAAGAAAATCGTAGAGGGGGATCGTTGAAGGGAATTGGGCGATTGGAGGGAATCGGTAGGCACGATCGAATAGTAATTTGCACAGGTGGGCCGATAATCGACGGCCCAGCGGAGAGGGAGGGAGGGCGGGAGGGAGGGTACGCGAGGTTGATCGGTGCACGGCAGAAAACCGAAAGTGAGATTAGCTTGGTTCCGGCTGGCAGGCCGCCAACTTCTCCCTCACCTTCCACCCCCGTTTGCTCAGTGCCCGGTTTTATTGGGCTCACGCACGCACGCACGCAGACAACACCGGTGGATCTCGCGCGACCCGCTATTCCCGTACATCCGGGTCTCGGGCTCCGACGGATATATCGAAGCACAGATACCCGCTCCTTCCCTCTCGCGCTTCGCCTTTCGTCTCGAATTTATCTGCCAGACTCGCGTCGTTCTCCTGCTTGATGCGCCTGTAAATTATTACCGTCGTCGCTGTTGTTTTGTTATCGCTATCATTGAAAAGGCTATCGAAATTACGGCAACGACTTACGAAAAAAAAAAGAAGAAAAAAGTTTCGTCGTTCGAATCTGCAGAAAAAATACACTCGTCTCGTATCTGTAAAATTTCTGAGAAAAATGACAAATTGGGTCATTTTGATAGTTCTTCGATAGCGTCGAGAGACTCTGGAGTTAACGAAATGAACGTTTAATGAAACGAATTCACAAAACCGATCGATTTCGCAGGGTCAAAGAACTCGCTTCGCGAGAAATTTCGCGGGGCCTCGTTAAAACATACTTCTGGAAACCGTACTTACTTTTCTCCGCTGTTTCTTTCGTCGTTCGCCCGTGAACGCGACTCGCCGAACAGTCGATCGATTCGACGATACCTTCGTCTTTCACGGCGTTCTCTCCAAGTATAAATAGACGGACGCGGAGGTTTCAAAGGCGGCGGAATGCAGCGAAAACGTCGGAGCGGAGATTCTGCAGCTCTTGCCTCCCTTTGGCGGACGGCCGACGTTGCTTTGAACACCGAGAATAGAGCGATCCGAAATATTTTCGGGTCCATTGAAACGCGTTGTTCCTTGATTCTCGCGAGGATCGGAACGAAACGCGCGCGTTCGCGATTACTCGTGGCTGTACTACTTGCGCGGTCGAGCTTTAAACTTGATGGGTATTCCAAGAGGAGATGAGACTTGTTTCTGTTGCAATGTAGACTGTAGATGCAGCGACTTGCGTAACTCTAATCGTCCGTGACGATTAATTTGATATTATTTATTAATTTAAATTTTATCTGTCGAAATCTGTCGAGCCTCCTCACGTAGGTAGACTGTACGACCCAATTGCAGAAGAATTTCCAAATTTAAACAACTTTTTATTTATTTCTCCATTGTGGATAGTCATTTTTCCACGTCTCGCTGCGTCAATTTGATACCAAGTGGCCGATCAAGTTAAAAGAATTATTTTAATACACGTATTGAATTTAGTATTGAATTTAATTTAATTATTTTAATACACGTTCGAAATGGCAATCGTCGTTTAATCCCCAGAAATTTACAAATTTAACTGATATATTCGTTTCTCCATTGTGGATAGCACGCTAATGGTAAAATATAGTGTATTTTAATAAATTAAACACTGTCTCCATTCAATCTACAGTAATTTCCAAGTTTAACCAACATATTTATTTCTCCATTGTAGATAGCCATTTTTTTTTTGTCATTGCGTCCATTTGACACCAACAGACAGACTTAAAGAAAAATATTAAAAGTGCATTTTAATACAAGATGTAGTGTATTTTAATAAATTGAAGAGTGTCTCCATCCAATCTACATATTTATTTCATAGTCATTTTTATCTTTGCATCAATTTAATAGGGACAGATCAATTTTACCTTTTAATACAAAATATAGCACAACTGTATTTCGATAAACGACCAGAACTGTTTAAAGACTGTCTTCATCCAATCTGCAGAAATTTCAAAATTTAACCAACATATTTATTTCTCCATTGGAAATAGCCATTTTGCCTTATCATTGCGTCAATTTGACACCAACGGGCAGACTCTTAAAAAAGTATTAAAAGTGCATTTTAACACAAGATATAGTGTATTTCAATAAATTAAAAACTCCATCCAATCTACATATTTATTTCATAGTCATTTTTCCTTATCTTTGCGTCAATTTGATACCAAGGGATAGATCAATTTAAAATAATGTATTAAAAGTGCATTTTAATAGACTTTTGAATACAAAATAATTTTTAATACAAAATATAGTATATTTATAGATTAACACAAGTGTATTTCAATAAACGACCAGAACTGTTTAAAGACCGTCTTCATCCAATCTACAGTAATTTCCAAATTTAACCAACATGTTTATTTCTCCATTGTAGATAGCCATTTTCTTTTATCATTGCATCCATTTGACACCAACAGACAGACTTAAAGAAAAATATTAAAAGTGCATTTTAATACAAGATGTAGTGTATTTTAATAAATTGAAGAGTGTCTCCATCCAATCTACATATTTATTTCATAGTCATTTTTATCTTTGCATCAATTTAATAGGGACAGATCAATTTTACCTTTTAATACAAAATATAGCACAACTGTATTTTAATAAACGACAGACCAGAACTGTTTGAAGGCTGTCTTCATCCAATCTGCAGAAATTTCAAAATTTAACCAACATATTTATTTCTCCATTGTAAATAGCCATTTTCTCTTATCATTGCGTCAATTTGACACCAACGGGCAGACTTTTAAAGAAAAATATTAAAAGTGTATTTTAATACAAGATATAGTGTATTTCAATAAATTAAAAACTCCATCCAATCTACATATTTATTTCATAGTCATTTTTCCTTATCTTTGCGTCAATTTGATACCAAGGGTTAGATCAATTTAAAATAATGTATTAAAAGTGCATTTTAACAGACTTTTGAATACAAAATAATTTTTAATACGAAATATGCATTTTAACGCAATATGTAGCGTATTTTAATAGATTAATGTATTTTAATAAACAGCGAATATTTTTAAAAAACGACAGTTCCTCGGCCAGAACTCCAGAACTGTTTGAAGGCTGTCTCCATCTAATCCGCAGAAATGCCTCGTAACGAAACGCGCGCGCAAAGAGGCCCCCATTAGAAGGCAGACGAGAGGCGGGCGATTTGTTAGATCGTTTGAACACGTTTGTCGACGACGTTGCAGGGGTTAAATAAAAACGCCAACTGCCCCCGGCGGGCAGTAACGGTGATCGGTGGCAGGCGCGCCACTCGATCGCAGCTCATTAAAGGGCGCATCGTCCCGAGCCGGCTAAAATGCATCTGCACGCGCGTCTCGCAGCTGCGCGCGCGCGCGCTCTCGCGCGTGCATTATGCATGCACGCGTTGCCGGGCGACGATGCAGAGAGCCCAGGCACGCCCACCGTTTTCGCACTCGCGTTCGTGCTTCTCTTCTCGTCTCTTCTTTTTTTTTTCCTTTTCTTTTCTTTTCTCTTTCTCTCTTTCACTCCTGAACTCGACTTTTATTTCGCGCCTTTGCCGCGCGCGCGTACGTTCCCGACGTTCGTTCACCTTTTCGGGCAGTTTTCACGGGGAACCGGGAAAGCGTGTAGGGCAAAGTGCCGCTTACGGGCAGACGGACGATTTCTACGCCGTTTACGCGTCCGCGAGTGAAGATTTCTACGCCAGCACTCCGCGCGATTTTTCATTTTCTGCTGAATCTCAAACGACGCACCGGCCATGCATTCTCCGTACTCGACGTATTTCTATACCGTTAACGCTAGAACTGTCAACGAGCGAAGGGTAAAATTTCCGTCATTGGTGACGTTAAAGTGGAAGAAGCAGAAAATCTTTATGCTTGTGAAAATGATGAAAAAAAATCGTGTTTGAGAAACGTGAATTTGATTTAAAGCTAACAAAATTAGTTTTTTCTTATATTTTGAAGAAACGAATAGACGGGAGGAAACTTTTGGCCCACCCTGTAGAAAGAAAGCGCGATTCGTACAAAGTGTGACGCAGGTTAAGAAGCAGCAGTAGTCTCGTCAATTAATCTCTTCTCTTTTCTCTCTTTTTCAAATTTTATTTCGGTTGTTTTTACACGGTTTCCATGGAAATGCCGTTTCATTTTCGATCGTCCATCGGCGAAAAAAATAACCCTCTCCCGCCTCGTGTGCAATTTAGATTGCAGTGAAACGTGCACGCATGGACGTTGCAGTCGAGGAATAAAGGCAGAAAGGGAGAGGACGGGAAAGCGCAGGAGTCCGAGTATTCACAAAGGCGATTTTTGTGAATAATGCACTGGGTGTGTCGCACTTTATTAACGCTCGGCTATCGCGATTACGTTGGTGAGATTTTTAACGCTTTCGAGAATGTTTGCTGGAGTTACAAAATCTAACAAATCAGTAGCGAGTGGTATTTCGTAATTGCGAACACTGTTTTAGACGTGAAACGTTGAAACGTTATTTATTTTCGTTCGACAATTGTCAAAATTCAAACACACTGTCGCCAGAGACACTAGATGAAGCTTTTTCCTTGCAATGACTCTTCAAAATTGTCTCCGTGAACTTTGAACGACAAAAATTCATGAAATCCCAGTTCAAAGGTCAACAAAATGACGAGGAAAAATCGTACATCAAGTTTGAAGGAGTTGTTGCAGAAAGGAGTCCTCAATCTAGTTGTGACAAATTTAGAAAAATTTGTTAAATATTAAGTAATTTC
>KQ435739.1:100438-112223 GCA_001276565.1 Melipona quadrifasciata
GTACAGACCAGGGAGGGAGAAAATGTAACGAGTTTGACGTTTTATATCTTTCTTTTTTCTTTTTTTGTCTCTCTCTCTCTCCCCTTTTTTCCCAGCCCGTGTACGTGTTTCCTGTTTGCTTGCTTTTGACACGCGATGGAACGTAATGTGTACGATGACCGGCAGAGATCGATATTAATTTATTTACTTGGGAATGTGCATACATACACGTGTGTGTGTGTGTGTGTCTGTGCGTACGAGTCGCGAGTTAAAATGGCCGCGCCGCGGAATTTGCCGGAAGTTGTTGCGCGATATGAACGGCGGATAATTAATTCGTTATTCCCGCGATAATTTCACGCGAGTTGCGTTATTCTGGCCCGTCTAATTCACTGCTTCTCCTTCTCTCGTCTGTTCAACTAACTAGAATTCCGAGGACCGTTGTTGAACTCCGTGCTCCAGCGACAGATACCGCGGGTTTTAAAGCGCGAAACTCGTATCAAAGAAACTTGTCGTGTCAGAGAAGGGTTGTATATATTTTGCGGAAAGTCGCTCGATCTTTCGCCGTTGTGAGTTTATAAAAATCTCTGTTTCACACTTTGCCAAAGTGATTGGACATTTCACATAGACGTGAAACAGTATATTTTTCTTAAAAAAGGATTTAAATAATTTTTATTGAAGCGTACAAGTAAAAGCTTGTATGCTTCTCTATTCTTTTTTTTTGTCTTCGATGTTTCTGTATTTTACACTCGGATTTTCCATTCTTCTTTCACTTTGGTATCTCTGAAAGTTCACTTTAGTCCTTGGTAGTTGCAAAATTTGTTAAAATTCCGACTAATTCCAGTTTCATCGTCCAAGCACGCGATGAATATTGAATACAAATTAAATTATTCAAATACACGATTACGCTCGAAACACGCGGCAACCTTCAAACGAGGTCTTCGTGTCTCGTTCTCTCGAAGAAACCAAAAACAGACAGAGGAGACGCGAAATGAGAAAGTAAAATTCCTCGGGTGTGGGAGTGTGGTGAGTAAGCGTATGCCTGCGCTGGACCTGGATCGATCGGAAAGGCTAGACGAGAGAAGAACTCGCACACCGGGTATAATAGAAAGGGTCTTGTCCTAATTGTCGAGATCAGCGCGAGTGAGTCAGACTGTTTTGTCGCGGAGGTAGACGGTTGTTCGCGAAGAGAGACCTCCGGGAGGATCTCCTCCAACCACCAGCGTAAAACGAAGCGTCGAGGCGAGAACGAGACGGACGAAGGAAGTTGCGTCACAGACCGGTGAAAACTGCACGTAGGAAGCGAGGGATCGCGAGAATAAAGTAAATGATAAACCGAGTGAATCAGTTGAATCGTGGGCCGTAAGCGCGACGCTCGGGTATTCTCAGGCTATACTCGAAGCTTGGCCTTGGTTCCTCGAGAACGCTCGTGCGAATTCACCGCTAATTGTAAGGGGTAAGTGGTGATTTTTTTTTAATATGGTTCGATTTTTCGATAATGGTCATTTCGAGTATTCTTCTCATTCTCTTTTTGTGCTCGTTGTGCTGTCAGGTCTATCAATTTCCTGGATAGATTTTTGGAATTTAGGTCGAGTGAGTTTCTGAGATTCTTCTCGACAATTGTGCACCCAGGAAAAAGAACCAATATCAATATATCGTACCAATTATTGTAGTATTATGTTAAGATTTTTTGATCTATGTGTATGAATGTTTGAACGTGGTTGATACGATGATATAATATAATGACAACAGTCATAAAATCCTCCAAGTTTCTATATTGAAGATTTTTGGTCAAACTTTGTTACATAGAATATTTTATGTGTGTACATGTTTGAACGTTTGAATACAATATAATGATAACAACAATCATAAAATCCTTCAAGTTTCTCCATTGAAGATTTTTGGTCAAACTTTGTTACATAGAATATTTTATGTGTGTACATGTTTGAACGTTTGAATACAATATAATGATAACAACAATCATAAAATCCTTCAAGTTTCTATATTAAAGGCTTTTGGTCAAACCTTGTTACATAGAATATTTTATGTGTGTACATGTTTGAACGTTTGAATACAATATAACGATAACAACAATCATAAAATCTTTCAAGTTTCTATATTGAAGATTTTTGGTCAAACTTTGTTACATAGAATATTTTATGTGTGTACATGTTTGAACGTTTGAATACAATATAATGATAACAACAATCATAAAATCCTTCAAGTTTCTATATTGAAGATTTTTGGTCAAACTTTGTTACATAGAATATTTTATGTGTGTACATGTTTGAACGTTTGAATACAATATAATGATAACAACAATCATAAAATCCTTCAAGTTTCTATATTGAAGATTTTTGGTCAAGCTTTCTTACGTAGAATATTTTGTGTACAAATGTTTGAACGTAGTTCAAAGTAACATAATGATACAATATAATATAATAATACAGTAACAACAACCATGGAATTTTTCAAGTTTGTCCATTGAACTTCGCGTTATAAAATAATTTACAAGCACGGACAATCAAAGAGAACAATCGCAGGTTACTCGAATCTTCCTCAAAGAAAAAGAAAAAAACAGTGCAGCGAAAACTCGACGTGCGATACAACCAATGCCGTCCGAGTTGCGACGAAACTATACTGTGTAAAAATTTCCTTTCGCGAATTTCCGCTTTACTTTATCACGCGCAATTGCCCGATACCGCGATATAAATATTTCTCGCCGAGCGGACGATCGCGTTCCGCGACGCGAGATCGAAGCGGCTGGAATCGAGCGAGGTTGGCTCTCGTTTCGAACAATGAGCTGGAAAGTAACCAATTAATACCGGTAATGCCGCGCGCGCCGACAGAAATTATGATATTTTCATTTTCGCGGAGCGCACAATGCGGGGAACGCTCTCTGATTTCCTAGCAATGCGCGCTCGCCCGCGTTCGTTATTAATGTTAATTAATTGGTTTCGAGCCTTCCCCCGTGTCTGTGTGTTTGTGTGTATGTGTGCGCGCGCGTGTGTGTGTGTGTGTGTGCGCGCGTGTTTTGAGACTGGCCTGACCTGGCCTGTGCAACGTGCGCAAACGAGGAAAAAGTT
Source organism: Melipona quadrifasciata (assembly GCA_001276565.1). Classification (NCBI taxonomy): domain Eukaryota; kingdom Metazoa; phylum Arthropoda; class Insecta; order Hymenoptera; family Apidae; genus Melipona; species Melipona quadrifasciata. The sequence goes on from KQ435739.1 coordinate 103,501, forward strand.
GGCGAAACGCGGCGCGGAGCGAAGCGGCTGTAATTTATAAATGAAATTACACACAATGGAACAATCCGTATTGTTGCGCCGAAGGAATTATTTATTCTTCCCAGGGCGGCCCCTGCGATGCGATAAATGCATATTTAACCGGCGAACGTCGGCGGCCGGGAGGCGAAAATCGTGCGCGAACGTTTCTAACAGTCGTTGCACAACCGTTTCCTTCAGATCTCTCGTCTCGGCTCGGATCGAATCTTCCGCGGCGAACGAAGAGCGAAACAATGAGCTGTTTGTAACACTTTTTTGTTCATCGACGCGTCGCGAGAGCCACGAGATAACGCATTGTTTACGCGCATCGTTCTCCGTCTCTCCGTCTCTCCGTCTCTTCGAGAATTTTTGCCTTCGTGGTTCGAAGTTCGCGGCAGTTGCGACTTGCGATTCGCAACGTTTGACGAGGAAGTTTCGCCACGTTTGTTCGGTTTGTTCGCATTTGTAAAGTAATCTTGGACACGAAGCTCGTAGTATTTCTTTTAAAATTGTGATGTTTGAAAGTTTTTTCTTCTTACGTGTGAAACGTAAAATTTAGCAGAGTGTAGTTGAAACATGTACAAATACACGATAAAAGAGAAGGAAGTGGAAAAATACTTTGATCGAAGATTTTCGGAATCATCAGGATGATATTTTAAATAAAATTCGTATTTTTATCGTAACTGTATTTAGGAGACGTTCGTACCGTTTATAACGTTGTTGTATAACTTACAATACTGTTTGTAACAGAATTTAATCAAAAAGCTTGAAACATCCAAAAAAGATTCGAAACATTCTTCGAAGAAAAAGAAAGGAAAAAGGAAAAGGAGAAGCCCGTAAATAGCTAAACTAAAAGTTCTCAGAAGAAACCATCGACGTATTAAAATTAATACTCTCGATAAAATTCGTACATCGTGGCTGCTTCTTATTTACGAAACGAAGAGATACTCGAGACACTCCTCCGGTGTCTCTGTCCGTCGTCGAAGATCCAAAGCGCTGTTTCCTCGAAAAAAAAAACAGAGAGAAAAGAGAGGAAACAGAAAAAAAAAAAAAGAAAAGAACGAAAAGGAAAGAAAACGAAGCGTGCAAAAGAGGTATAAAAGTAGTCTGATGGAAGGTTCCAAGAGCCATTAAAGACGCCGTTTCGTATTTACGAGGGATCCTCTTTAAGGTAGCTACGGGATTGGGGAAAACGGGTCGATAACGCCGTCTCGAAACAACCTCCCCCTTCCGGTAACCAACCCCTCGTGCATTGTAACTACCGCGCAGAGCCTTACCACGCGAGGCTACAAAGCAACCAGAGAGAAACACACACACACACACACACACACACGCATACAGAGGGGATGAGAGGGAACTTTGACTGAGGGATGGGAACAGAAGAGAAGGAGGATGCTCATTCAGAGTGGGCGACTGTGTTTATCGAAAGGGGTTGCTCGCGACCCCGCAAACATCCCCGAACGACGTCGCTTCCCTCTCTGCACTTATATTCAGCCACGCGCTCGTGCGCGAATATCCAACTCTGGCCAAACGCTCGTAAATTGCGTTTACCGGCTCTTTATCTTTATATATTTCGAAGGGAATTCCCAGTCGACGAGAATACGAGAATCGGCAGCGAACTCTTTTCCTTTTCCATCACTGAAAGTGATTTTAGCGGGGGTAACCCAGAAAAGTGGCGGGCCCATTCAGGTGCAACGCTGATGCAACGAAAATTAGCGATTGGTCGATTTGGGTCACGTGATTCGCGAGGGGGCGTGGGATAGACCTCGAGTAGGAGTGGCGTTGTTTTCTATCGATTCAAATGTTTGCACATCGATAAAATTTTATGACAAAAAAGTCGTCTTCATTTCCTAGTCAGAACAGTTGCAGTTTTTTTTATTAATCGGCGTGGAATTGCCAAAGTGTTCAAACAGTTCGCGAAATACAGCAGAATACATGTCGCGTTTAAAGACTCGCTTCATCTTGCTCACTTTATTTTTATATCTGGATAATGAGAGATAAACAGCTGGTAAGAAGTCGATCAAATGTTTTCACATTTCACTGACGCCGCGTAGAAAGACTCGATCGTCGCGATTCGATTGACCATTGAGGTTCAAAACCCATTTTCAGTGTCTGAAGATATAGAGGATTTGAGATGAACCTAAAAAGTTTGGAACACGTCCAACTGCAGGGATATAGAAACTGAGAATTTGAAACTTGAAATCTAAGACGTACAGAGATATTAAATGATGTTATTGAGATGTAGAGATTATAGTCTATCATACTGTGGTACATGTGCCATATTATAAATACAATTATATCACAACCATGTCATACCATAGTACATGTATTTACACTCGCGAAGAAAAACACCTCGTTTTTCAATCTTTTCAAGTAAGTTGCCAAAATTATAGAGCTAGAAATTAACCAACAATTTAAAAAAAAAACGCCTAAAAGTCGAATTCGAACGGCAAAGGAATTTGTATCGCCTTCGCGATTGGAACGCAGGAGCACACTTTAAGGAGAATTTGGAAAAGACACGGAAGAGAATTTTCGATCGTCTCGAGCGTGTTTTTCAATCGTCGCAAAACGCGACGGTTAAACACTCGGGGAGGGAAACCAGTCACGAAGTGGAGGAGGAGAATTAAATTCGATTTGCGGCGAAATAAGTCGGCTCGGTGGCGGAATTTCGTGCACGATCGAGAAGCGGAGCGAGATTGGCGGTCAACCGCGGACGCTGAACCGGCGACTTCGATAATTTCCCGGTTTACGCCGTAATTTCGCTACGATCGGCCCGCAAATTCCCCTCCGCTGAAAACAGGGAGGTTTTCCTTCTGCCGGGCGCGCGCGAGGCGACGAAAGGGGATGGATCAATTACGGCCGCTCTTGGAGATCGAGAAACCAATTCGAGAAGATTCCGCTAGTTACCGTCGCGGTTGATCTTTCCATTGTTTTCGACGACGCACGGAAATGGATATCGAGTGCACTCGAATCGTCCGACGTCCCGAACGCTTTGCGGAACGGATAACCGATAACGAACGAAGAATCGTTGCTCCAGACGATACTTCAGATGTACTCGTCGATTACGCGTGTTGCAGCCTGGCGAAAGAAAATTATGCAACGATTCGTCTCGTTTCAAGGTACGACGCTTAGGTAGTTCTGAATTTATTTCTTTTTTTTTTCTTTTTCAAAGTTGGGAAAGGTACTTTTACTCTCGGGAATTGTCAAAAGCCGAACGTTTCTGGGAACGTGTGGAAAAATTCTCTTCGCAACTCTTTTCGAGATCGAGAGTCCCCTCTTTGCAACGAATCGTTAAAACTCGCTGTATAATTTCTTTCTCTTTTTTTTTTTCGCAGTTTCGTTGAACTTTGAAACTGACGACGAAACGTTAGGATTTCTTCAACTTTCGTCGTTTAACCCTGATATTCAAAGTTCAATGAAATAGTGAAACGAGTAAAAGTCGTGCTGCGAGTTTTAAGGAGTAATATTCAAAGTTCAGTGAAATAGTGAAACGAGTAAAAGTCGTGCTGCGAGTTTTAAGGAGTCGTTGCGAAGAGGAGAGTTTGGTCTTCGAGATGGTGGATTTAGCCATGAAATTTCCAATTTCATTAGTGTCACGCGTCTAAAATATAACGTAGAACTTGATTTTGCGGTTTTGTAATGTCGTAAGTCGTACAATATTACGATACTTCCAGGAAGACTATCGACAAAACAGGAAAGAAGTAATTACTTTATCATTATTAATTGGCCAATTATTGCAAACGATTGTTATTCCTATAAATAACATTTGTACATTGTTGTTATAAAGATCCAACATTTAACAACGCTATGTACAAATGTTATTGTTCGAACAGATAGAAATTTATTATTATTTAGTATTATAACTCTAACATAAAATGAGAAAACGATTACAGTTGCACGTAGGAAAAATTAGAACTATCGTTATTGAAGCTTTACAAATAACTCTACAGTTTTATTACTTTAACTCGGTCGAATCATTCAGACTCTTCTGTTTTTTGCAATGATATTAATTTAAGGATATTCCTGTCGGAATTAATATCAATTTCTATTCGGACAGAAGCGTAATTGTACAAGTTGTACTCACTTTAATTATCGTTTAAATTATAGTGATTCGTACGGTTGTTTCAGCGTTAATTCAGGTATTTTCGTTTCTTAATATTTTTATCAACCAACCAGAGTCGAGTGTATATATGTGTTGAAACCCGCTGTAAGTATGTTAAAACCGGTGTGTTGGGAGATCAGGATCAATCTGTCGTGGCACGTTGTCCACTGTATGTCTGTGTGTGTATGTGTGTTTGTGTATGTTTGTGTATGTTTGTGTATGTTTGTGTATGTTTGTGTGTTTCGAACAGGTCTCTCCGTCTCGGTGTGCAATTATTTTTCTTACTCTTTTTTACCTTTTTTTTCTTTCTCGACTTTGCCAGAACGACTCAACGTTTCTCTTCGAGGTAACTCAACGTTGTCCAACGTTCGACAACTTTTACCTCCGGTACCAGTTTAACACCCGTTGTCCTTTGCTGAGCACACGCGTGAACGTACGACGAACGGACTGTGCTCCCCTGACAATTGGAGATTAAACGACAAGCTGCTGGCGAAAACAATTTTTCGACCAAACGATTGAGATCTTTGACGCGCGAAACACCGTTGCGCGTGCACGCGTTTGTTTGAGACAGTTGGAAAAATAAAAATTCCGTTCACCGAGTCGAACTCGAGTAAACGTTGAAACGTTTAAACTTTGCGTTTGGTTAAAAATTTGATTTCTCGCCGAGGTTACATCCATTGCATTGATTTAATAACGAAGCTGAGCTTCAAAAGCCTTGGGACGGATGTTTAAAAACCGCAGCAGCGACGAACAACAAATACATGCGCGGAAGTGTCGATAACTTGATAATTTTACAGAATGAAAAATCTGTAGAGTTGACCAACAACATTTCGTCATCTTCGTTGAACTTCGTCTTTATTGTTAAAAATAAAGAGTGCTCCAAGACGCGTCATCGCGTTGACCTCTGATATTTGCCGGAAGCTGTGTCCAAGCTTCGGCAAAAAGAAAAAAAAAAAAAAAAAAAAAAAAAAAAAGAAACGACAAAGCAAGCAACGAGACAGATTCTTTCTGTTTGATATTGAAATCGAATCGATGGCGCGAGTTATCGCTTCGTTTGCGATTGGACGGAGGAGTTGTTTTCGAAATTTGTCGCGATATTGGAAGTCCGAAGGTTGCCGCGCTCGGAATAAAATTAAAACACAGATAGACGCGCGCGTGACGCGCGGAAAGGTCTGCACATGCAAATTCGAAATACGGCGTTTAATTTGGTATCCGCTGATTCAGTATTTGATCTGGTATTTATCGTGCATTTGGTGTTTAATATTTACTCGGTACTTGTTTTTTCAGTCTCTCTTAGATTTTTAGCGTCTCTCGACGAGAGCTCGTGTCATCGGAACGTGTCACGGATAAAAAGAGACAAAATGGCGGAGAATCTCCGCGAATATCGACGCGGCACGCTCGGCAAACATTTGTCGCCGAACATTTTAACCAGTTTCTCTCCCCTTTTTTTCTCTCTCTATCTCCCCCCTTCCGTAAATTCTCTCCGGGTTGCGCCCGATGGATTCCCCCCGTTTCTCGAATATGCTCGAATACGCGGCCACGGAATTTAAAGCGGCACTTTTCTTACGATCTCGAGACTTCTACTCGCGAAACAACGATCCGACGATACAGTCCTCGATGTCACTGTTGCGATACTCGACGGAGAATGAGACAATTTCAGTTGGATTTATTTAAAGTGCCAATTGTAAAATCGATAGGGTATAAGGACAGTTTAATAGCATTTGCAATCTACGATTTACTTAAATCGATGAACCATTAATTTTCAATTAATCGTTCGATTTTCGCTGGAGTTACGTTCAAATAATAATTCAAATGTAGGCTTGAAAGAAGGATTTAGATGGGAGAAGAATTTCACGTAAACGTGATTAATAGCTTCAATTTAATTTGACAGCATAGCAAACAAAACTAAGCAATTTGAAGAATTTTTAAATAGTACGAATATCATCCGCATCATCCAAAAATATTGATAGAAGAACTTTACACGAACATCGTCCATAGTCTTGTTAATAATAATTCGTATTCAGAAAATCTATTTAAAATGATCTATCAAAACCTGTTAATTATCCACACCATACCCAGTCAATTCAATTTTTAGAAATACAAAACCAGATAATTATCCATACCCAGTTAATTCAATTTTTAGAAATATAAAACCAGATAATCATTCATATCCAGTCAATTCAGTTTTTAGAAATATAAAACCAGATAATTATCCATACCCAGTTGATTCAATTTTTAGAAATACAAAACCAGATAATCATCCATATCCAGTCAATTCAGTTTTTAGAAATATAAAACCAGATAGTTATCTATGCCTAGTCAATTCAGTTTTTACAAATACAAAACCAGACAATTATCCATACTCAGTCAATTCAATTTTTACAAATATAAAAGCAGATAATCATCCATATCCAGTCAATTCAGTTTTTAGAAATATAAAACCAGACAATTATCCATACTCAGTTGATTCAATTTTTTGGAAATATAAAACCAGACAATTATCCATACTCAGTTGATTCAATTTTTAGAAATACAAAACCAGATAATTATCCATACCCAGTCAAGTCAATTTTTACAAATATAAAACCAGATAGTTATCTATGCCCAGTCAATTCAATTTTTAGAAATACAAAACCAGATAATTATCCATATCCAGTCAATTCAGTTTTTAGAAATATAAAACCAGACAATTATCCATACCCAGTCGATTCAATTTTTAGAAATATATTCAAACGAAGCTAAACAGCAATCATGCACAAACATCCGCAGTCTGGCTACAGGCAATTGAATTTCAAAGAAATCCACACGTTTCGACGAAGCTGTACAACATACCGATGCAACGATATTCACCGGAGGTCGCGTTTCGTCGTCTCTCGACGATTCCTCCCTCGTTTTGCTGTTTCCTTTTTTTTTTCTCTTTTTTCTTTCTTTCACCCTCGTTCCGCTTCTGCCGCTCGGCTGCTCCAGTGACCGCTCCTCCAGCCGTTTTTCTCCCTCGCCGGGGGAGAAAAACCGTGACGCTTGATTTATGCGGCACTTCTCGAATTACCAAGTTGAAATTCTCTCCTTGGCCTTGTTTGCCAGCGGGTTAGACGACAGAGCGGACTCGATTTTTTAACGGCAGGCCACTTGACAAATCCGCTGCGAACGTCTTTCGGCTTTCGACCTTTCCGACCTCGCGACGAAGGAATTTTCATACATAAGATGTTACTCGAACACTTGTACATCAAACACTTTGCTCGTTTCATTTATAATAATTATTGCAATCGAGTTTAATTATTGCAGTCGATTGCAGGATACGTGACACATATACTCGTCTAATAAACTTCGACTGATTGCACGTCACATTAATGAATCTAAACATTTACGATCGACACTTATGTTCAATTCATACGATAATAATTCACACGGCACGCCATATCTTCAGACTGACTTCAAATTAATTATCCAGCTAATAATCTTTTAATTAATTAAATTTAATCTTTTAAAATTGATCTCTAATTAATCTCTTTCTCTTGCGAGCGGACGTAATTCTGCGTAAATTCTGTTGTCCAACGTAATTGGAAAAGTGTGAGCCGAAATATTTATTATCATGCAATCGACGGAAAAAAAAAGGAAAAACGATATTTACTATCTGTCATTAGCGATGTATCACCAACGAGAACGTAAAAGTTTCGAACGTAGATATACCCGACAATCACCTGTAAAACGTTTCGAGTATCGAGGTAGGAAGATCGATTTCCAAAGCGTCGAACCACCTCTCAATGAGAGCGGGAGCGTGAGAGAAGCCTGGCCACGATATTGCAGCTGCAACAGCGGCAGCAACCGGTTTGATAATGACGTGTTGAACGAGTAAACGAGATAGGCCGGAGAATGCCGGCCTCGTCGAGGGTGAGAGACGCAGCAGCTCCACGGAGTTGGAACGATACCGCGAAGAAAAGAGGGGAAAAAGAAGCAAAAGGAGGAGGAAGGAGAAAGAGAGAGAAATTGGCACACGGCAAAAAGAGAGAGAGAGAGAGAGAGGGGGGGGGAGACTCTCCGTGGTCTCTGGCGGCGCATATTGAGCGTCACGACCGTTAAACCCGAGCTATCCCTATACTTGTTTCCCGTTCCTGCGGACGAAGGAGTCCGAGGGTCGCTCGATCTTCTGCGTCTGTCTCTTTCTCCCTAGTTTGTTATATACATTATATACATATTACATTGTGTACATTGTGAAAGTATATTTCACACTCGACAACTTGCACCTCATTTCTGCAACAAATTCTGCTAATCTTTCATGTAATTTCAAAGACTTTGAGGAAACATCTGTTTCTCTCAATTCGCACCACGAATTCGTACCATCGCCTTATATCGTGAAATAAAGAATTAACGGAGCTGTGAACTTTTTGAAAATTTTTCGCAGAAGTTTGTTGGTTTCGCAGAATTTCTTTACTAATAATATTTCGCTGTACTAACTTAAGAACTGTAATTATGTACTGTGTCAATTTATATACAAAAAACATGTAGGTGAATATGATAATATCGTGAATTAACACACGTTCATAATTACAGTTTTTAAATTAGTATAGTAGAATATTACTAGTATAGAAATTATTAGTATAAAAAT
>KQ435739.1:132532-146716 GCA_001276565.1 Melipona quadrifasciata
CACGAGGACTCGCTTCTCGCGAAACAGCTATGCACCGAATCCGTGTACCTGCCAGCCCGCGAATAAAAGCAAAGCAAACGCATCCGTGATGTCCGGTCACGAAGTCTGGCGAGAGAAGGAAAGAAAAAGAAAAAGGAGAGAAAAAGGAAGAATTCACTCTGGTTCGTGTACCGTACCAGCCATTACAAGTCGTTAACGCCAACGACGGAGATGCTGTGTTCGGGATTCCTCCTCTTTCTTTTCTTTTCTTTCTTTTTATTCGTTTCCTCTTGTTTCGTTGCCAAAACGAGAGAGAGAGAGAGAGAGAGAGAAAGTAGGTACCAAACGTTTCGCGAAAACCAGGTTAATTCCCCGATTGCGTAACGCCAGCGAGTAATAACCAGCGAAACATTCCATCGCCTCGTTGCTTTCTTCGCCGCGCAATTTCCACGGAACTCGTTCGAGAGGGGAATTAATCGAGTTTTCAGTAAAAATTGAAATGCATCGGTATCGTTTTAATCTCGGAAATTTTTAATGAATTCTCGTTGCTGGTTGAAGGTCGAAACATCGGAGCGGCGTATGTCAAGGTCTCTCTGGTTTCGTAGTTAACGAAGTTGTCGCCGCGTGTGCAGTTCCAAGTCACGTACGATACGTGGAAAAATGCGATGAATTTCGCGTGGAAATCGCACGACCTACAACCCGGCATTCATCGTTGCGCATCTTGTCTGTGCCAATTTCCATGTTAATGCTTGATAATTTGATCTTTGCAATTCTAGTAACTCTGAAATTTTTTACGATGGAATGTATATTTGAAATTTGCGTTGTAAAGTTGGCGTAATGCGCTACAATGACGTACGCATCGTATGCGCTACAACGGCGAATCTTTCGTAAGTAGCTTTTTAAAAGCAGAAAAAAAAATAGGAAATTTTGACCCTAAAAAAGGGAGAGAAAGAAGAAATCGCGATATCGCGTTTAATGGACGATCGCTTCCCGACATCAGGCGTCTTGGCGTAAAGTTCCATCCGTAAAAAGCGCGATAACGAATACCTCTTATCCGACCACCCGTACCGTTGCAAGCCGGCGTATCTCATTCCAGCGTGGCTCGCAAAGCTTACGGTATCGATTCGGTGTTACAGGGTTACAGCGTTACAAGGCATCCGATACCGCATCGGATATCGCAAAACCAGCACGCAGTTCAATTAGGATAGCAATTACGGGGCGGGTTGCTAGTCCAGCAATTTCGTCACTGAATCATTCCTATTGGTTTCGGAGTATCGTTTAATAGCAGTTTGGGACGAATTCGATCGATCGGATCGGTCAAAACTGATCGGCGCTTCTGGCAATTGTTCCGTGATTTCGTTTGATACGAGGAATTCGATATCGTCCAAGTGCAAGTGATGAAAAATTATTTGAGATGTTACAGCGAGAGTAGGAAAATGAAACCTTTGTTTTGAATTATTGTTCCTTTTCTTTTCTTTTCTTTTTTCTTTTTTTTTTTTTTTTTTTTTAATTTTTTTTTTTTTTTTTTTTTGTCAAATTTTATTTGGCACGTTAGAAGGATAAGAGATAACAATTCTACTAATATAGCATTTTTATTTGGGGGATAAAAAGAATCTAAAAAAAAGTAAAAAAAAGTAAAGAAAAAAACAGGCGAATCTTGAAGTGAAAGTGAAGATGAAATTAACTGGTTGAGAATTATCTCATAAAATACATTTGTGGCGATCGAATCTTCGGTGGAAACGCGCTTTCTTTTTATCTTTCGTCCTTCCAGAAGTAATTATTGGATTGAACAAAAAATATCTACGAATTCGGCAATAAAAAGGGAATAAATTTAAATCGTTTGCAAGTCCAACAACGTCTCAGTGGACTTGAACAATCGTAGGAAATTAACGAAGCGCCGTTGAATTGATTTCCATCGAAATCCAACCCTGTTTAAATATGTAATAAAATTCTCCCGCCAGGGCAGTAAAAATTTTCGTCGAATTTCTCGGACAGCGTCCGATCTGATGCATTAACCTCTCAAGCGATGCATCACTATTCATTTCGCTTTTTCAACGAGGTATGTAGCAGAGATAGAATCGCGAATAATTATCCTGGTTCAAAGTGTCGATCGATCGAGTTAAAAATCGTTATTTTCGTCCAACAGTTTTAGTACGATTCGACCGAATTGATTCTGTTCGCCAAATTTAATTAGCGACCGATTGGCACGTCTATTTTAACGAAGCGCTATAAGAAGCACGTGTGCACTGGATGTCCCGTTTTAATCAATAAATGCAATTATCTCTGAATCTAAAGACAAGCCAAGCGTACCAAATTACTGCCCTCTCCAAAATCAGAAAGAAATGCATTTGTAGGAGATATAACGGACACACGCATAAATTTTCGATAAGATAGACACGAACGAACATTTTATTTTACATTTACCACATTGTTACCGCCTTGTGATTTCGAAAGGAGATTAATCATGCACGAGTGGGGTGGGGGGAAAGACGAGAAGATCCTGTCCGTGATCAATCTTCAACGAGGCATTCGCGCGACCGTAGTTGCGCACGAATTCCTGCGCAGAAGCAGACGCGGTGACTCGTGTACGCTTGGAAGCCGGTTCGCCGCTTCCAGTTCTCCGCGCGATTCTTCCCGCGTCTGTCGTCGCGTCGTCGTCTTTCCCTTTCTTTCGATCGCGGCGTCGCCTCCGACAGAACGCGTGAAACGTGCCCGAAAAGACGCGACCGAAACGAGGATCGTTGACCTGCGGGAATGCTCGAACCTAACCTAGAGCTACATATATATTTTCGTCGCGTTGACCTATCCTTGATCTCTCGTCGGTCGCAGCCAGTGTTCTTCGATCCCGCAGTGTGCTCGCGCTTATGTAAATTCGCAGAGATCGCCGTGGTGTTTGTTATCCGGCCAAGTGTTGCTGCATTATTTCGAACACGGCGGGTTCCACTTCGTAACGATTTACGACGAAACGCCCGGTGGATTTGTTTGGACAAGGCGGTGAGGTTGGCATAACAGAAAGTCGGGAAGAGAAGATTCGCGCGATGTAACGATGAAAGGCAGACGCGAAGCGTAAACGAACTGATAAAACACCGGCGGTCGAGGAATTCGCTTGGGTATACGAATTTTCAAGCGTCGGTTGTGTGCGCGCGCGGCGATACGGATCGCGCGAGAACGTACGAACGTCCTCGGGAGTGATCGGGCGAGCTCGTTGATCTTCGGGAGTCTTCGTGCGCGCTCGTAACAGCCACGCGCGAATCGCCTATCGGGAGTTGCTCGAAAATCGGAAACGTCGCGCGTTGTGTCGCTCTTGCCATCAGTTTTCTTTCTTATCCCGGGAATAATCGCCGAGAGTAATAATGTCGATGTCTGGTGAATTCAGTCGAATACGATCGAGTACGGTCGGCGTACGTGTGTGTGTTGGAGCAAGTGTGGCGTAAATCGAACGTGTCGAGTTTGTGCTAAGTGGTAGCAACCGTATATATTTTGTGACGTGATGATTATTGGCGACTAAAAGGGATTACCTTCGAGTGGAAACCTAGGTCTGGATTCGCAGGTAATGTGCTGCACAAACTCTTAATGCCGTTCGATCCGATTAAAGTCAATGCGAAGCCTTTGATGGCACGCCAGCAGGAGGAAACAAGTGACAAGTTTCGTTCTGCTCGCGTTGAAAAAAAAAAAAAAGAAAAAAGGAACTCGTCCGTCATGATCGGTTTTTGCTAATTATCGAATCTTTATCGCTCGACCTAACCTTCGCGCGGAATAAATTTCTTTGCGAGTGCGTTATCGTGTCTTCGATAATCGCGACCTTGACTCGGGAATTATGTATATTAGGAATACTAACTTGTCGTCGAGTTACGACGTCACGCAGTGACGTACATAAACTTAAATATTACACTCGAAGGTTCGTGGATCATGGCAATTTATTGTCGGTGGTTTCACTCTACACGAAATTAGATCAAACGACTTAATTTTTGGTAATTTATCGTAAATCATATTAGGTCTTTCGTGTCATTTGAGACAGGTATCGGTACACTCGCATCTTATCCCTTATCGCGATTCCAGACAATACGATCGAGCGTAATCGCATTCGATCGACTTTCGATTGTTACCAAATTAACCAGCGGAGCTTTGAGCTCGAATTAAGATCACGTGCACGGCGGAGCACGAAATAAAAACAGCCCCGAGGACTGGAAGTGCGTACACGTACACGTGTGTATATATATATATGTGTGTGTGTGTGTGTACGCACACAGGCTGCTCTCCTACACCCCAAGTTGAGCGAAGAAACGGGAAGAGCAGCAGGTGGTGTTTGGAATTTAAACACGGTCAGGATAGCTGCCTTTTCGAGTAGCCCCGTTTAAATTCCATAGATAAAAATAGAATTCCAGACACCAAGCGTCCATTCCGCCCCCCCCTTTTTTTTTTAAATGAATTTTTCTTTAAATCGTACAACATACGAATAATATTTTAATTTAATTTTAAAACGCAAAGTCTGCGTGAAAGTATGAAAAAATATTTCTGTCTTAAAGCTTGTTCAAGTTTCCTAGTTTTCCCTGTTCAGCGAAGCACTGTTCTAGTTATTTAATTAATCATTCATCCAAAACTATTCCGGCTAGAATTCCAACTTATTCGAAATAGTTTAGAGTTCCGTGGTGACTATTGGAAGGATTTCATTACTGTGAAACAGTAATCTCGTAAGACTGGCACCGAGTTCTAGGCGACGGGAACTTTTAATCCCAATTGATCTTTCTTCTCCAACTCTCTTGGTTTTCTATTCGCAGTATATTTTGCTTCGCAAGAAAGCAAGAGTAGTTGAAACGTATTTCATCTTCGTTCCTCTAACTTTGCCCTCTAACTTTCGCTAGAAATTTTCCCAGCGTGCTCCTTTCTTCTTCTTCTTCTCCTTTCTTAATTCCTTGATTACGCAAACATATATATACATATATTCTCAAAATGGCAATAAAGTGATCTGATAAACGTACGTGATAAATATTCTCAAGGAGCAAGGACGATCCAAACGTTCCAACTTTGCGCGCCAAAACCGCGAGCCAATGTGCCCCAATTCACAATAGACACACCTACTCCCACGTCGAGTTCATTTAACTCGGAACAAGTTGCCTGGAATTGCAAAGGCAATTATCCACTGTCTCGTAGTTGCTCGATCGACGGTCGTTTTCTGATAAAGACATTAACTTCTCGAACTTGCTTCGCCCTGGGATAGGCATCCGTGTGCTTCTTCTTCTTTTTCTTTCATTTCTCTCTGGTTACCAACTCGAAATCCTGCACGTCCCTGGATCAAAAGAAAGAAAAAGGGGGGGGGGGGAAAGAGAAAGTAAAATAAAAGAAGAGCGGCGAGGAGGTGTGTTCGATGCTGCAGGGTCTCACACATTGACGCGGGCACGGAACGAGGAGCCCCGGAGGAACCCAGAAGCGGTCGTCCTTCGACGAAATAATTGCGGAACACGAGCCAGCTCGCGCGCTCTCGCTTGCCATTTAATGGCGGTATTCGCCGCGCGTACACCGTGCAGTCGTTATCCTCGATTTATGGCCAAGCCTGGCCTGAATCCTTATGCGGCGCGTTCGGTTAGGTACAGGTCCGCGGGAAAGGATAGCGGACAGTTTAAAGGAAGAGCCGGAGGAAGCCATAAGTCCGGTATGGCCGTTACTCTCCATTTAGAGTGGCGCCTCCGCCGAGATCAATTTCCACGGGCCTCGTCTCTCGAGAGAAAGCCGAGCAGTGCGACGCTCAATTTCGTACAGCTTCGATACTATCGATTAATTTGTCTTTTCGACCTTTTTCGAGAGAGAGAGAGAGAGAGAGGAAACATTGAATGATTGAGAGTTGAATTGTAGAGACTCGGTCGATTATTGATATTTGACCTACTTGTGTGGAAAAACAGAATGCAAGGGAATGTGGAATAATCTGTGGACACAGATTAAGGATTTTATGTCATTCCTTATGTTCTGAAACAAGAAAGGTGAATTTACAATTTTTCTAAACGCCGTACATTTTGCCGAATCGTATTTGAGCTTTAAAATAAATTGTATCGAATAACTTACACAAGAGTAGAATCAATGTGACTCGAATTGAGCTGTTCCTGTTACTTTTCAATCCCGTAGTAACAAAAAAATTTCGATCGACGAACGAAATAAATCCAGTTAGTGGGATTAACAGGATTGAATTCGAACAAAAATCCACGAGTAACGATCGACTAGGGATTTGTTTCGCGCGTTATTCCCCCATTACGGTCCTTTATTAAAAATAATTATAAATTAATCCCAGTATATTCGAATGAAAATAACATTCAATGAAACGAAACGGGCGTTAAAGTGAAATTGTGAAAAATTTGGGAAACTTTTTTCAAGCGGCAGTTAGCCGGGAATTATTTTTAGCGAGGAAGCAAGCACACCGATGAATTCTACTCTCCCTCTCGACTGCATTTCCAAATCGTCGGGAATTTTCTGGATCGCGGTGCTCGTTTTTCCCTCCCCTCCTTGTCTGAGATACACGCGTGCCCGAGCAAGAACAGTTAGAAAAGTTACAACTCCGCCGTTTCGCGAGGAAATTTATTTCTTTCCCTCTCGCTTTACCATCCGCGAACGCGTGGCGTCGCGTTCAAAGCGCGTATTTATTTCATAGAAACCGGGTCTTAAATCGTCGCGACAATAATTTCCAACGGGGCTCGCTTTCCAAGGGGAAATCTTAAATTTCCATGAAACGTTGCTTCCTGTTAGTTATATACAGTTGCTCATGAAAGTTCGAACGGCTCTTCTGAACTTCTTATGAATATATTATACGCGCGTTGTATGAAACGTTTTATTAAAATTGCGAGACTAGTAAATCTTGAAGCGTTTTATTAAAATTGCGAGACTGAGCGAAATCTCGACTGTATATTGATATTATAGCGATCAAGAGCTGTGACGATTGTCAAGTCTGAAAATGTGGATGCGTAGAAATTGCAAGATATTTAATAGAAATAATTATTAATGTAAAAGTAATTAAAAGTATAAAAATAATTATTAGTATGAAAGGAATTAAAAGTGTAAAAATTATTATTAGTATAAAAGTATTTTACAGCTAAAACTTACTATGTCAACGAGCCTCGTATATTCAATGGCACCATTTTCATTTTTGAACTCATATGTAAAAGACGTGATCCTAAATTTTCTGTTATTCAACATTGGTACCACAGATGTTCAGCAATTGAAAATCTCTTTCATTTTTGTCTTCGGTTCCACATCGGTGTTATTATTCAGTACGATTTTTCTTTGCACTTTGTGATGCGACGTTATCGTTCGTGTCATTTGCTCACTGGTCATTTTGTAAAATCAAAGTGAAATTCTCGGAACGGGAAATTTTTTTACAAATTATATAAATCGTACATTTTCAGATTGATCTCAAATTTGATTAATACCATCACGATCGCGTACCAATGAAATTTCAAAACCTAACATACACGCGAAAGTTCTCGCAAATTCCCACAAACGTTTCAGTATTTTCATAAGCTAAATTTTCCGGGTTAATCCGAAATCACGGAAGTCGTAAAGAAATTTTAAAACGTTTTATAACACACTCTTAAGCGTGTCGCGTGCATACAACGATATGCATTTGGCCGCAGTAACATCCGGTTTCTGCAACACTCGAGCGTCCTCCGTACTCGAGTTTTCTGAGACTTGCCAGCTTCCAAGCGCTCGTTTCGACCAACTTGCCGAAACACTGAAATATGAAAGTTGGACGAATCTCGTCTAGTTTCGATACGAGTGTTTGTCGAGAGGGAGCCTTGAACTCGAAAGTCTGCTTTCAAGGATAGACCGTATCAGCTAGTAGATACCAGCCAGATACAGGCAGTCCCTTGTTCCTGCTCGTGCCACTCCGCATTCTGCGATCTGTCTTTATTGGAACGAACGTCCGATCTTAGTTTAAAACCTTCGTTTCAGTGCTTGCGCAACGACGTCCGCGATGCGATCGTTCCAACCGCGTGCGTGCGCTGCATTTCACTCTCCGTCAGTGAGGGATGCGTTTGCGTCGAATTTGAAACTTTCCTTGAAGTTTAACTTTTAGCATTTCGATTTCTTTCCCGGTGTTTTCTACCAATTGATATTAAAAAAATTCGAAATTACTGACTTTCAGCTCTTTCAACGTCCAGTTGATTTAACACGGACAATGTCAGATTCTCTTTTTTTAATTAAAAATACGTGCAAAGTGGTCTAGTTGCTACACAAATGTATTGTCTGAAAAGTTAAATCGTAAAATCACTCCCAGTGTCATAATCATATTTCCTCCGTTTTATCTTCTTCTCATTCAATATTTCTTCCTTTTAAATCATTTCTAGTATCGAAGACGTCGATGAATCTTTTATTCCTCTATTCACGGTGACCTCGTCTGTCACTTCGTTTGAGCGTCGAATGCTTCTAAAGAATAAACAAATCAATCTCGAACCCAGGTCGATCGATGTGAGCGTTGAAGAGTCGAAGCTTGTCGAATTAATTTCTGCAGCGGGGCGTTCGAAAGGTTCGAGGTCCTGGTCTGTATCGAACGCGAGTAGAGAGGCCCCCCAGGGTTGCGCGGACATTGTGCAAACAGAAAGCACCGGGAATGGGCGGGACGGGTTTCACGGTCGATCCTCGAGGAAGCCGAGAGATAGGAGAAATAACAATGGCGGGCAAGTAAGTCCGTGGTAAATGTTTGCCTTTCCTAATTAAATGAAACTCCACCTTCTTCCTTTCCATCGTGTGCCCCCTTTCAAACGGGCGAGCACGGCGGAACGCCGAGACGATGCGCTCCCGGTGAAACCATCTCACCGAAAAGAAAGGGGAATCGAAACCGAATAAAGGAGTGTCGAGACGGAATACCACGGAGAGAAAGAGAGAGAGAGAGAGAGGAAAGGTGGATAATTTTTTGCGCTAGGAGAAAAAGTTTCGTATATCTTTTTCGCTGCCACGGGTATAAAAGCTCAAGGAAGGAGCGACAGGTTGATTCGTGAGAAAAATTTGGAAACCTCTCTCTGTCGCGGTACATTAGAAGGAACAAATTCGATTCGGAATCTTGTTCGTTGCGACACCAGTTACATACCCTTTAAATGCAGCGTGAATTTAACGTTGAAACTTCATTTTCTCTATTCCGCGGAATTTTTCATGTAACGAGAATTGGCTGGTTTTATTGACTAGTCGAACGAAATTTTTTAATCCTTTTTTTTTTTCTTTTTTTTTTTTAGATGTAAGTCAAGTTGTTGCTGCTTTAGTAGTAGATCAAATAGATTAAACGTTATCGTTTGAAAAACAGGAAAAATAAATTATAATGTTATACATAATTTTCTCGAATCGAGATAACATTCAAATTGAAAGATGTTTCGCGCGGAGCGCGAAAGAACGATAAAATTTCTCCCCAACAGTCCTTGGTAGCAACACGCAGCTTGATCGCGAGAATAGCGCGCTGTAATTAAACTGCGGATTTTCGTGAAAAATTGAAAGGTACGTGCGCAGCAGTACACGGGCGAAACAACGTGCAAAACTGTGTGAAATGTTCAAGACGGCGTGTTGATTTATTTATTCATCGCAGTACATTTATACCGAGGGGAGTAAATTTCAATTTTGGTTGCATTTCTTGATTCGTGGAAATCTAGAAATGCATGGAAATCCGCAGTCCGGGTTTTTTGCGTGGCACGATCGTTCATCGTAGCGGTACGCCACTGTACCCGATGGCCGGCAATGAGTCACAGTTAGCTTATCGTGCAGAAAGTAAACCAGCGAGATCCACACTTTTTGATACCCAGAACGCATATCGTCCGGCGATATATTTCCCCGCACGTCAGCTTCTAATTAAATTCCGACACGAAAATATAATAGCATCGTGGTCGTGGCGGCCACGTGAACACGCGATACGTCGTCCTCGTAGCGCTCGAAAGTCGAATAAGCTTGCACGTTAACAATTCGAACATTTTTCGGTTTTTTCTTTTTTTTTTTTATATTTTTTATATTCGCGATCCTGAATTAAGGAAACGATAACACATTTTCCCTGAGGGAAATGATAGTTCCAAGAGATACGTATTATTTTTATACAAATTTTATAAATAATCGTACTATTTTGTTATTTCGTACAGTTTTGTTATTTTGTGCATAATCGAACTTTTCCGACTTTTGTTTTTTACAAATGCTTAAAATATATTAAAGGATATTCTTCTCAGAGTTAATATCAATTTCTGTTTGGAAGAGAAAAGTAATTGTATGAAACTATTTATTTTAATCATTATTTAAAGTAGAGATTCGCATGTGGGAACGTTTTGATACAATTGTTTCATTGTTAGTATTTTCATTTGTCCATTTATAATATTTTTGTTAACCAGCTGAAGTTGAGCGTTTCATTTTTTTAATTTTGACTTTACAATTAATAACTTAATAGAACAAATAACTTAATATAATTAATAAGAACTTATACTTGATAGGAGTACAACAAAGTATAGAAAATCTGGGACTATTTTCTCGGAACACCCAGTATACAGGTTCACCATTCCGTGTAATTACATGTACATATGTACGTACACCCACGGTCAGAAAGGTTAGGGCAAGTACATACTATATTTGTGCGATAAATATGAATTATAAATTATACACAATAAATACAATGTAAATTACACGATATAAGAGTATAAATTATATACACAATGTACAGTATAAACTGTTGTGTTTACAATAAATATATAATTAAATGTAATACAAAATATACAATAAAGACGATACATTAATATATCGCATTACATATTGCGTCATTGTATTATAATACGTACATACATAATAATACATTTTACTCACATTTAATTTCAAATTAAAGTCAAAACACAATGCATACAATTAAATATAATATAAAATATAATTAAATATAATATAAAGTATAATTAAATATAATATAAATATAAATATAATGTAAGTATAAAATATAACGTAATTTATACAATAAAGACTCTACTGACATATTCTATCGTTACATTATTATATTGCATTGTATTATATAACAAAGTACGTGCACACGATAATCTACGACAAGTAGACCGAATATTAAAAATAAAAGTGTCCCAAGACTTTTGAGCGGGAGCATACGTAAGCACATACATATGTACGTACGTGCGTGTTTCATGCGCGCAGCCAAAGCGTAACGCTCGCGTAGCGCCGTGATTAGACACGCCACGAACTTCGCAGAACCGGTTCTCCTTCTCTCTCTCTCTCTCTCTCTCTCTTCCTCTCTTTCTTTTTTTGCTTTTTCCACTGGCTGGCATCTGTTCTCCCTTTCTCTCTGCCCGATTCGATTATAGGTCGGCGAGAGGAAGGGAGGAGGATGGCAAGGGACAGCAAGCAGACTGGCAAAAAGACACGGTGTTTCGTTCGCTTCGCCGGCGCGACTTTCTCCTTGCGTAATCGAACTCCTCGGGACTTTCTTCTTCCACTGGTGACCGAGCTTCTGGAAAATCGATTTGCCGGCTGATCCCCCCTCCTCCTTGCCCGATTGTCCCCGTTTTCTCGATTTACCAGCGGCTGCCGGCTGTTTACCAGCCGCGGCGCGATTGACTCGTCGATCTGCGGGAGAGAGACGAGCAGGACGCGCGGTGATTCGCGTTTAACGCCTGGGAATTGAAATCGAAGCGTGAAACTCGCACGGAGGAGAAACGAACGCGGGTTCCTGCGAAGATTCGTAGTCTTGGAAGTTTAATTAAAAACGTAGAACTTTGATAGAATGAATACTGTGTCGTTCGATAAATGTCATGAGACGAACTTGCACTTTGAATCTCCCGCGTTTCAACGTTTATTGAGAATTGAAAGTTACGTGCGAAATGCAGAAACGTACAAAATATCCGATAAACGGAACAGATTTGTCAGGATAATTTTTTAAAAATCGAAATAAAGAGAAGGCGCTCGACCCTCGAAAAATTTGACCGTCGTAAATTTTCGGAAATTTCTGGGAACAATCGGTTCACATTTTTACCCGAACCGCGCTGACGGTTTCAGCGCTCACCGTTGGAGGCGAATTTTTGTTTTTTTGTTCGTCGGGGAAACGAGGCATTTCTCGTTCGCGCAGCAATTAGAGCTATTACGTGGCTCTAGCCCGGGTAGATAAACGGTGTTACGTAATAATTCAACATGCTGGTTTTTTAATTTAACACTCGGCGGACGAGTTCCGAGAAAGTTTACTGTTAGATATATATGTATATATACGTACGTGCAACTGTGTAAATACACGGCTGGAGAAACGGAAGATGTCAAACAAATTTCTCTTATTCAAAATTGAGTTATCGCGATAAGATAACACGTTCCGACGTTCCCGTTTTATCGATAGTTTTACTTCCGCGTTCGCTAATGTTGTGATTGGCGGTACAGGGTACGATACTACTAGCGCCACGCGAACGTTAACTACTAGTTACTTACGCGACGTTCGTGTTTCGTTGTTTCGTTAGTTATTTCATTTTAATTTATACTTTAACGATCTTCAGCGTGAGTTTATCAATCTTACGTATATTTTATTTATGTCGTTCGTCGCTGGATGTGGTTATATGTCTCAGAAATATTCGCAATTTAATATCGCCAGTACCGTGAATTAGAATTATCGCGGTGTCTATCGCGTTTGAATCACAATGACGCACCTTGTGCGTCCATGCCGCATACATCAAACGTGACAATTATCGCGCTAGTTAACGATATTACCAACTGGCTGGTCGGTTATGCAAGGAACGCAGTCCCATTTGTTGCGGTTATTCCCAGTTACTCGCGACTACTATGAGTTAAATATTCCCTCGAGTAGAGTCAGAGAAAAAGAGAAAAAGAGAGAGAGCCAGAAAAATGCTGGATTTTTCCAACGCGAGTCGCGCTTGCTAATTTGACGAAAAACTTCCCTTATGAGCGGACGTCCGTCAGACCGCTCTGTAACATCGCGTAAAGTTCGTATCACCGTGGCTGGAAATTAATAATTTTCCTTAATTAATCACTGTGCCGGTGGTAACGACCGGCTGGATCCCGCTTCCGCGAGACAAACGCTTTCGCGTGGAATACTACGTGAAATGAAATCGTACGTTGTACGAAATAACTGGAGAGCAATTGGATTATCGTTCAGGAACCTTCGAATCTTTAAAGAAGGAGTATAGCGTTCTTATCGGCGATATATCACTTTTAGTGTTAATTAAACTGATCACTCCGTCAGCTGAATCAGTAACGAGTGATTAAAAAATAACTCGACCGATTGATTCCACCAGATTTAACAATTTGGAAAGATTCGTTTAATTTTTTGAAATTATCGGACTCGTTGAACTTGAACGAATTGAACTTTAATAAAGGAGCTGTACTTAGCACTGTTGGAAAATAGTTGTCGATTAATTAAACTCGTCACTCTCCAGTTAAATCAGTGACGAGTAATTAAAAAATAACCGACCGAGGGAAATCTGGCAATTGTGTTCAAGCATTCAAGAATTTATTTTTCAAACTTGAAAATTTGATGAAAATGTAAAGAAATTACTAATTCAATTCATTGTAAAAATTTACGGAACATTAAATAGTAGATTATATGTTAGAGTATAGTCGTTACACATTGAAAATATTGTACGACCAATTAAATTTATGCACCACTGTTAAATGACGTAATTGCGAAACGATTGAACGAAAGAGCTATGAGATAGAGTCGAAAGAGACAGGAAGCAACGCACATTCGAAAGAAATATCGTCTCCTCGTGTATATATATACACGGAGATACAACATCCGCTGTAAAATTGGAAAAGCACCACGCTCGTGAAACTCATGCCCCGTATCACGGTCAATTACGTCCGCCGCTCATCTGTACGTTATCCTATTATTGTACTATTATTGAAAATGCATACACTGGCGCAGCGTTGCGACTAATAACACACTTTCGTCCATCCAAACAAAAAGCCGCATTTAACGTTTAACGTGAGCTGCAATTACAGAAAATTAGCTCTACAACTTGCGTCCAAATCTATCATTTCATCTGCGTTTACAACGTTTCATAATCTTTTATCATGTTATCGGTACAAACAGGAAACTTAACATTCCCTTCGTGGTCTGCAATTCGGTTCCACTAAATTCTAGCTATTCAAAAGAGCAAATTTTTCAAAATTGTTAAATGATACAGTAATTAATAACTTTCCGCCTCGAAGATGTTCTTTGAACCAATTTTTTGATAAATTCATTTTATCACTGAAAGTGATTTTAGT
>KQ435739.1:168849-181139 GCA_001276565.1 Melipona quadrifasciata
GACTTCGGTTCAGTGAAAATCGAGTTTGAAAATTCACCAAGCGCACTTCGGTTTGGGTAGAACCAGGCGAGGGTGAATAATCGACAGAAGTGTATGTAAGAAACGTGAAAGCTTTGTATTCAAGAAAACAGAATATTTATTTTATTTTATTGACGCACTGCAAAATTAATTGCGAACAAAAAGACGCAAGAATAGTTTTCAAAATTTGAAATTAAAGTAAAATAGTCGCAATCGACTAAATCTTTTTCTCTTATAAATAAACAGAATTCTGGTTCTGATCAGAGAGTCAAAAAGAAGTACTTGATACATTTTTCGTAAATTGAAAAATGTACATTTCGACATGCGAAATATATAACTTTCTACGTTGTTACAGTCCAAATTTTAACACGGCCAAAGGGCCTAAACGAAAAAGAAAATGTTACTCTCCCACGAAATTCTACCGTAAATGTAAAACCACAAACGTATCAAATGACACGAGCGTGATCGTCTGCCGTGGTGTTCTCACTTTCTCCGTCGAAAGAGAGAACGATGAAAATCAAATGCAAATGTCCAGCGACGAAGAGAGTAGGCTCGTAAAAAGAAGAGGAAAGAAAGAGGAGGGAATAGCAGCACAAAGAGAATCGTCTGGTGATATAACCGCGTTCCACGAAACTCGATTATCATACAATGACGACGGTGCATGCCTCCGCGTTAATTACGCGATTAGGCGACGTGGCTGGATTGAACGATTCCAAGAACCAGGCTGTCCATCTCGCCAGAACGATCACACAGCTGTCTGTGTCGGTTCCGAAAGGAATCCATTAACCGGGGCAAGTGAATGACACGTACGCGTGAAATGCTCGGTGATAGGCATCGCTCTCTGATCCATTCGAGATATCCTGCGATTTGAACAGCTCCGGTGGTTTTGAAAGAGTTTGTAATCCTGAATGTTGTGTATTTCTCAATTTTTAAATTATTTAATTTAAGAATTTAATTTAAAATTAACGAAATTAATTTTTTCGTGTATTTTGATATTTTATTGAAAAAAAAAAAAAAAAGAAAAAATTAGGTAGGAAGAAACTTTTGGCCCACTCTAATGCTTTGCATTCATTTATGTTTATTCAATTGCACGTTACATTCGTTTCTTTCGTCAAATTATCAAGAATGATTTTTCTTCTTTTCGAAGGAAATTTTTCCTTTCCAATTTTTTAAACTGAGGATTGCGATCTTTTGATCGTATCGAATTTAAAGCAGGGAATATTAAGTGAGAAGCGATTATGCAAAACGTCGTTCATAGTCTCGCTACTTATCTTATAGTTTCGGCAAGTGACTTGAAGTTGATGTCTGTACTTCAGTACGTCGTTTCGACGTGGTATTTCTGTTCAGATGCCGTGCAATTTTTATACAAAACACTTCTCGCGAAGGACGCGTGCATAGCTACGTATAAAGTTGTGCGACTGAGCATGTTACATAAGTCTGTTGAACAAAACTAAACTTCCACTCGCAGAAGTCGAACTTGTTTTGAATTCTGATGTTGCCGATGAAATACGTGTTAAAACTTTGTCAACTTATTTTCTCCATTGGTGTCGAATCGAAGAACAAAATTAACATCTAGTAAATTTCTATTGAATTGAACATCCTACTCTCGGGTGTGGATATTCCAAGAAAAATGTGTCAAATTAACAGAAGGAGCGAATGAAGATTCAAAGTACGCGATAAACAATTTCTCGTTGACGGAAGAGTTTATGTCTCGAGTACTAAGATTTTCATTCCAGTAAAGTGACAAAAAAAAAAAAAACAACTGCACGACTTGTACCTCAGTACGATTCGTCTCACTGAAAGGCCCAGAAGCAACTGTTCCGACTAGGAAATGAAGATGACTTTTTGCCATAAAATTGTATCGATATGCAAACATTCGAATCGATAGAAAACAAATTACAGGCGCGATCGTTCAGTACTAGACAACGCCCCTCCTACTCGAGGTTTAGCCCACGCCCCCTCGCGAGTCACGTGACCCAAATCAACCAATCGCTAATTTTCGTTGCATCAGCGTTGCACCTGAAGAGGCCCGATTTTCTGGGCTACCCCCGCTAAAATCACTTTCAATGATAAAAGTAAAAGTAAGTTTTCGACTCCAACTATTAACGCGTGATACCTTCTCGCGTCTAGATTAGATTGACCTATTACATCCTTATAATTTGAAAATGATACTACTGTAATTAAAAATATATGCGTGTATGTCGAACATTCGCGTTGGATAAAAAAAAAAAGATTTTTCCCAGCCGTAGAGAATTAACAGTCGAAAAAACAAATGAGAGAGAAATGTAAATCTCGCAGTGTCCAGTTATTTACGCACTATACATATTTACATACGTATATGTGACCCTCTGTACGGAACAGGAAACAATAAATTCCAGGACACCCTGTAGATCGATCGATGTCCCGGAGAGAGCTATTCGCAGGGGGTTAGGTCAGCCGTGCAGGTTCGTAGCCGAGCCAGTACGCGTGTCGTCTCTTCTCTCGCTCGTTGCCGCGTTCATGATCGCGGCCATAAAGCCCACAGCTAATAACGATCGGCCGCTCGCCCGATTCTCCATTACCGTACGATCAATTAAACTCGCCCTGCACACGAGTCTCGCGTGTCAAACGAAGCGCGGACAACGGATCCAACAAAGGCGGCGAACTTTGAAATCGAAAACCGGAGCGCGTATTTGTCGTTTGACGGCGATCCCCAATTTCGTCCGACATTGTTGCGCGAATTTTTTTGGGTGGCGAGTTATACGCGACGTGGAAATTTCACATATTTCGGGGATGGTGTTGATCGGAATTTTCAAACTTTGTTCCCAAAGTTTTTCGAATTTCTACAAACGTGGATCGTAGAATGATAATTAGAGCTTTCATTTTTTTTGAGATTTTAGAGAAAGCACAAGTGAATTTCTCATTTATCCTTGTCATTTTGTCCTTTGCATCATTCGAACCATTTTTATACGAAATTTATATTTTTACATGAAATTCATCTTGGATCCTCTCTTTCACATGAATACGATCTCTTAAATACCAAAGATAATTGCACAAACTTTTAAAAGTTTGAAACGAATTTTTCGTCGTCGAATAGTCACAGAAAAATAACTGCACGACTTGCACTCCAGTACGATTCGTCTCACTAAAAGGCCCAGAAGCAACTGTTCTAACTAGAAAATGAAGACGACCTTTTTGCCATAAAATTTTATTGATACGCCAACATTTGTAATCGATACAAAACGAATTACAGGCAACGCCACTCCTACTCGAGGTTTAGCCCACGCCCCCTCGCGAGTCACGTGACCCAAATCAACCAATCGCTAATTTTCGTTGCATCAGCGTTGCACCTGAAGAGGCCCGATTTTCTGGGTTGCATTAAAATCACTTTCAGTGATAAAAATCCCTAGCTATAAGAACACTCCCTTGGGAGAAGATGGCGCGAAAAGTTGTTCAAAACCTGGTGCAATTATCTTTATTATTTAGACGTGAGATCGACGATTTAGATCTCGTGTCCATCTGCGAGAAAGGGATCGAGGAGACGATGTTCGTTGCATCAGCTGGGTAGCGAATATACACTTCGACGTGCGTAATTATCATGCCAAAGACGTATCATCGCGCGAGAAAGGCAAGGATAATTTATCAACGGATCGTCGGCGGGGAATCTCGATCCAAAACTCGCGGCACGCGGCTCGATTTACGGCTAAACGCGCGTTTATCAATGACACGTTGATGGGAACCGGCGATAACTCGTTCGGCGAGATGATTTACGGCCAGTGAACACGGCGGATTCTCTCCCTCTCTTTCTCTCTCTTCTGGAGGCACTTTTCATTCGCAACGCGTTTTGCACGTTCTGGCCGGTGATTTCGGCGCGTAGATTCCGGAGTCGTCGTACCGTGACTGACCGGCCGCGCCGTGCCGCGCCGGTGAAGTCGTTTTTACTGTTATGCTTTCAAGGCCGTTAACTCACGCCCACGGAGGAGTTCAGATCCGCGAGTAACGCTCCGCGATGCAAGTCGGCTCCTCGCACGTGTGTATGTACGTTAATTCCATTATCTCTCGCGCGGACGACCGAGCGTGCGTGTATGCAAATCTTTGCAATAATTTTTTACACGGTCTTGCGAATGGAAATTGTACGTACGAAGTTTGACGTGTACAGTGCTTGAAGTCGATTGTGCAGAGAGAATTGAGGAGATTCTAAATGTTTGAAAATTTACATCGGGCCGTGGTATCAGTTAGTCGTGCCATTCTGAGTTGTTCCTTTCCGGAGGATTTATTATTACAGGAATCTGATCTTATATATTTGGTCAGCAGATCGACGACTTTTCTGTATTTTTTTTTATTCTTGAACGTTTGCTAATAGCGTTTGTTACACATTATACAGTAGAGATTTTGCTTCAAGCATTGCAACTTTAAATGTGCGAAATATTAAAAGTACAACTTTTTGTAATGTGTGTTTCGTCACTTTCTAATCGAAAATACAAATTCGCATGAATTTCTCCAACAAACAAAATAATAAAACCCAATTAACTGCTCATCATTGAATTTTCTACCAATTCGTAGCCATGAATATGCATATTTCAATTCCCAGTCTCGGAAATATAAATTTGCGCGAACCAGCAAAATAACAAACACTCGAAAAAGCCAATGCTCGGTGCTCATTTTATCATCCAAGCTGCCCCCTCCCGCTCGTCATCGAGAAAAGAGTTTGTCATCGGCAAAATTCAAAATAAGATTATCAGCCGTGAAAATTACAGAACGAGCGACAATATTGTCGGTATTGGCAAGCTGACTTAAATTTCACAATAACCAGTGTCAAAGCCATCGAATTGCATCGAGCTTCCCTCTATGTTCGACCATGTCGAGGGTTGTGCTCCTGACATTTTGTGTACACGCATTTCTCTCTCTCTCACACAGACACACACACACACACACATACGCACGCTTTGGGTTCACCTCTCTCGATCAGGCTGGGTGCGCGAGTGGGTGCATAGGTGCATACTCTGTGGCTCGTGTAGGAGGTGGGGCATTCAAGCTTTATCGGTCGTAAACACGCGAGTAATTATCGTGGCCGGCCATCTTGGCCCGCAGACACGTCACATCCGGTCACTGACCATTCAATCGTTGCGATCCGAACTACGGCTAATAAATAATTCAGAAACAATGAGGGAACATCTCTCGCCTCCGCTGAAAATCCAGCTTGAGCGCTGAACTGTCGATTGCGTTAACTCCGCAGCGTCGATCATTCAGACTTTTCGATCATTTCCATGGTATCGCTTCAGTGGCATTAATAACCGATGATCGGGTCAGCTTTGATAATTTTTAAATTGCTAAATACGAGCGATTAAATTTGCAGATATGGTCATACGTTCATACCTACGAGATAATTACGATTTAGTACCAATTTAATGATTTAGTATTGTTGAAGTAACTTTGAAACACAAAAGGGTGAAACTGAGAATTGGCAACGAAATGTTTCTGATACACATTCGCTTCGATTCATGATCATTTTAGCACAATGTGTTCCAAACAATACTTTTTTGTAAGATTGTAAGACCAAAATGAAAAGAGAGGTTGAATCGGAAATAATTAAACTGCAATCTGAATCTTTTCAGGGATATAGGAAAGATTTATTATCAAATCTCTTGTAATTTCCAAAAATTAAAGTAGAAATACTTAGATCGTATTTGATAAAAACTCTCAATTTATTAATGTCTTTTAAAATTATCTTTCAATGTGCAAAACTTATCTCACTGTCGCTGGATGTAACGGAACGAGAAAGATTTAATGAAATTTAATAAAACGCAAGGGTTTAATTAACACGATCTGAGACACGGAGACTTTGACGCGGCAGAAAATAAAAGGGAAACTCTAGCAGATGATTGGTGTTCACGAGAGGGAACCGTGAACCCTCGAGCGACTGCCCTTTCGGAAGGGTAGAGTTCAGAAAAACAACAGAGAATATATAGAGGAATCCTACGGTCGGAGAAGGGTGAGAAGCAACCCCTGCTCCGATGAATATCGACTTGGCCAGACTTGCCTCTGCCTAGGGATCAGATTAGACACGACTGACCGAGTCTCGTGGCCATTTAAACGCTTTGTCAAAATCCGAACGTCATCACCGCTGGCTGCGCTTCTGCTCGAGAGCCCCGAGAGAGAGAGAGAAAGAGAGAGAGTTGGCTTTGAGAATTGTGAGATGAATTTAGTTCGGTGAAATTACAAGTGGCGCAGGTTGTAATGTAACATTACGTAGTCAGATCAACAGTGGAACTACCGACGACTGAAGCAGAAAATTTCCGACAGAGTCGTTGAAGTAAAAGGGACAGAAAGTCTTTGTGACACGATAGGCTGCACAGGCTTTTATTTATGTATTTTACGAAAAATGACACACTGAAATATTCAAATTTTGACCATTTTGGTAATTCCAAATAATAGTTAATTACAGGAGGCGGTGGAAAATTCCAAAAATGAAAGTTAAACGAATCGCCAAGAGAATGTTTGTATTTATAAATTGTGCAAGTCGACGTTGACCAAGCGAAAATACTTTATCTTTGTAATGATATTAATTAATATCATCACAATTAATTATTTTTATAATGTCATTATAATTAATTAAGCAGATGATCGGCTTGAATGTAGTGCGATTTATATACGAAGCAAGTGTCGTGAAATTATCGAGGAAATAAAAGTATACGAGTGAGAAAAACAACATGTAATAGTACTGTTTCAAGCAAATATATAAATCTCTAAATATTAATAAATGTACTATATTTATAAGTACTATACTAAATATACTGTACTGTATCAACACTCTAAATATTAATAAATAGAGACATCTATTGATACGATAAAAGCGCATAAGATTTACATATACAATTATTTCAATGATCTCTGCGTAAATAATGTTTCTTGGTCTTCAATGATACTACCTACGCGCAGTGAGAAGGAAGAACTAATTAAAAGTATAAAAATGAAAATAAAATGTAACACAACGGTGATTCGTCTCACTGAAAGGCTCAAAAGCAACTGTTCTGACGCCTTTTTTGCCATAAAATTTCGCAATCGATACGCAAACATTTGAATCGATACAAAACAAATTACAGGCGCGATCACCAGACAACGCCACTCCTACTCGAGGTCTACGCCACGCCCCCTCGCGAATCACGTGACTCAAATCAACCAATCGCTAATTTTCGTTGCTTCAGCGTTGCACCTGAAGAGGCCCGATTTTCTGGGTTACCCCCCTAAAATCACTTTCAGTGATAAAATGGTACAAATGGTAAAAGATTCGTCTCGGAGAGATCTTTGCGACAGAGTTAGAGACTCGTGAAACCTCGTCGATCGTCGAGAGGTGAATGAAACGAGAGAAAAGGAAACAGAGAGAAAGAAAAAGAGAGAGAGAGAGGGGCAACGAAAAGAAGTATCATCGGGGGAAAATGGTTTTCTCGAGGTTGGCTCGCGGTCTCGTCTTGCACGAGCGCGCGGTTATTTTCGGGCCGCTCTATTTCCGTTGGCGCTCCCTGCAACGCGCGCGCGCGTCGGAGTTTGTTGATAAACTTATTTCGCGCGAAAGCGGGAGGAGGAGGGGAAACGGCGATCTCACGGGTAAAAGACTGCGAGAAACGACACCGGAGACCCGGGTACAAATATAAAAAGGATTGGCCAACCGCCAGAGACCTCCTCCTCTTCCTCCTCCTCCGCCTCCTCTTATATATTCTTCCGAGAGAAGAGTTCTCTCGCAGGCCCCATGCCAAGCTCGCCACCTAATTTATCCGTAAAACGACTCAACGCCCGATCGTCGAAGCTTCGATCGGACCGATCCTCCGCGCTGCTCGAAGCTTTTGCTTTTACTCCGATCGAAGACTCAGATTCGATAGATTCGCGTGGCCTTCGAACGAATCTGTTCGTTCTCGTTGGGTACACTCGACGAGAAATTAGTTATAGGTTTTCAGCAGTATTCACCGAATACAAAAAGATACTGTGTAATTTGACGAGAGTGTTTGAAAAATATTCAAAATATTGGAAAGTTCATGTGAATCATGCGCTTCATTTTCTTGTTGTCCGGCAGTTTCTCAAATTTCGCCGAGAATCTGAAACAAGTGGGTATCTCTTCCGTGCAGTTGGAAATTTTTAACGCGGTTAAACGTGACTTACACGATGATAATTAAGATCTCGAGAATTTTTGTAATTTAACGTCACCAAACTGACCAGTCGAGAGTTTCTTTTTTCATTTAAAATTTCACTGTCGATGGGAATCAAGGCTCCGCGTCGACGTCTTTCTTTCTTCAGTTTCTTCGCGTCGCGCAACTCGTCGTCGAAAATTAAAGCGGCGCTCTTCGCGGAGGAATCGATGATCGGCGCCGAGGCGAAGTAGGTCAGCCCTCGCGAGTTCGATTTCCTTCGCTCGCGTTTCAAGTGGCTCGTCGTCGAGTCGATCGTCAAGTTCGTAGATTTCTCCCGGCCGTTGAATTGACCGTTCGTAAAATCACCAATGAAAATAAATTAACTTCGGTCCTTGACTCGTCGAGCTTAGTTGGCGATGGAGCGTCGATCGCAGATTCAATTTCGCTGTAATCAGTGATGAAACGTTGAAGGCAAACGCGCGATGAACCTTTGGTAATTTCAGACGCGGAAAGGAATTTTTAATCGTTCGCTTTCCGCTCGTTCTCGCGAATCGCCTGCACGGGAGTGTTTCTTCTCGTCCGTGCGCGAGAGAGTCGCAAGAAACAAAAGGACCAACGCGAAACGTCGGCCAAGAAAAGGAAGACCTTCCGTCGGGGTAGCTCGACGAGTTCGTCACGTGTTGCCCATACGGAATCGGTTCGTATTTTTTCAAAATCTCGTAACTCGTCGGCCTGCTCGTTGCTTGTCACAGGGTGTTTCGTGGCCGGGAGGAAACGCGTCGCCAAGCGATGGTCGACGAACCGAGCGATCAGTGATTCTCAATTCTTACGCCATTTTCGTATCGACGTATCATTTTGATCTGCTAAACTGTCAGAGTAATTGAAACCGTTAAAACGTTGTCAACTGCAGCGAAATTTCACTTGATGAACTCTCCGAAATAAATTACCAATTCACGAGTTTTCTACTGTTAATTCTTGGTATTTAAACGTTGGCACTAGGAATCGTTAGTATCCAGCGATAGCCAGTGGCCGGACCGAGGTGCAGCCACGTCGGGAGAGTTACATCGTCGGAAAATTTTTCCTCCTTACGCAGTTTATCTTCGTCGTGGCAACGTAACTTGCGTTACGCAACCCACGCGGTTGGGTAATCATTAACTGTGAACGATATTCCCTCCCGTTCCAATTGGATTTCGTGATTATACCGTGTAATTTCCCCCTCCTCCCGCGATTCCACATGTTCTCACCGTACTTTCGTTCTTTTTCGCCAATGCGCACTTCCCTTCGACGCCGGTTCACCACCACGTCAAACCTGCACCGCTCTGTCCGTGAGAATAGTCAACTTTTACGTAAAACATTACGTTGTAATTTTACTTCGCGATCGTTCTAAACTGTATAAAAATATAAAGTACAATATTGCACAGTGTATGATATGGTACAATATATAAGGTATATCATGATATAATTGTGTAATTATATATTACATATTGCAATCACATGTTATATATATTAATACAGTGTATGAGTGTACAATATACAATATTATCCAATGTATATAGTATTAATATACAGTATTATGTTAATATTAATAACAATATATAAAGTACAATATCGTACAGTGTATGATATGGTACAATATATAAGGTATATATCATGATATAATTGTGTAATTATATATTACATATTGCAATCACATGTTATATATATTAATACAGTGTATGAGTGTACAATATACAATATTATCCAATGTATATAGTATTAATATACAGTATTATGTTAATATTAATAACAATATATAAAGTACAATATCGTACAGTGTATGATATGGTACAATATATAAGGTATATATCATGATATAATTGTGTAATTATATATTACATATTGCAATCACATGTTATATATATTAATACAGTGTATGAGTGTACAATATACAATATTATCCAATGTATATAGTATTAATATACAGTATTATGTTAATATTAATAACAATATATAAAGTACAATATCGTACAGTGTATGATATGGTACAATATATAAGGTATATATCATGATATAATTGTGTAATTATATATTACATATTGCAATCACATGTTATATATATTAATACAGTGTATGAGTGTACAATATACAATATTATCCAATGTATATAGTATTAATATACAGTATTATGTTAATATTAATAACAATATATAAAGTACAATATCGTACAGTGTATGATATGGTACAATATATAAGGTATATATCATGATATAATTGTGTAATTATATATTACATATTGCAATCACATGTTATATATATTAATACAGTGTATGAGTGTACAATATACAATATTATCCAATGTATATAGTATTAATATACAGTATTATGTTAATATTAATAACAATATATAAAGTACAATATCGTACAGTGTATGATATGGTACAATATATAAGGTATATATCATGATATAATTGTGTAATTATATATTACATATTGCAATCACATGTTATATATATTAATACAGTGTATGAGTGTACAATATACAATATTATCCAATGTATATAGTATTAATATACAGTATTATGTTAATATTAATAACAATATATAAAGTACAATATTGTACAGTGTATAATATGGTACAATATATAAGGTATGTGTAATATATGTATCTATGTATTCATGATATAATTGTGTAATTATATATTATATATTGTAATCACATGTTATACATATACAGTGTATAAGTGTGCAATATACAATATTATACAAAGTATATAATATTAATATAATATTAATATACAGTATTATATACCCAATTATCTAATTATATATTGTATATTGTAATTATACAGTATTATAGTATAACGTGCAGGTGCAAATATACTATACAATGTTGTATAGCGTATACAACATTACAATACGATACAATATACCTATAATACAATATAATATATAATGCACAATATATGATATAATTAGGTATTACATTATGTATTGTACATTCTAATTGTATAATATAACACGCATACACTTCGTTATATTTTTGTATTTTACCTAATTGCTCGTCGCTTAATTCTTTCGAATTTCATTGCACGTTCGAAAGAAAAAGGATGGGAAAAAACGTAAAAAACGGAATATCGACGGTGCTCCCTCCGTT
Organism: Melipona quadrifasciata; assembly: GCA_001276565.1. Taxonomy (NCBI): domain Eukaryota; kingdom Metazoa; phylum Arthropoda; class Insecta; order Hymenoptera; family Apidae; genus Melipona; species Melipona quadrifasciata. The sequence goes on from KQ435739.1 coordinate 180,103, forward strand.
GGTTAATCGTCCGTCAAAACGTGGAAAATGAAATCTGGCTGGTACTGTCGCCGGTGAAACATCGCCCGCGGGCCTTCGCTTTTTACCTGGGAAAAAGATTCCTGCGAACGTGAACGAAAATCCCGGCGACGGGACGCGCTGAAGAGGGGGGTAGGGGAGGGATCCAAAATGCAAATAAAAATTTTCACCGTACGCGAAAATTCATATCCCGCCTGAATGCGTCGTATTTTTTTCGTCGAGCACCGCCGACGATCCTCCAACGTATAATTTCGTAACTTTCAATATATACCACATAGGGATGTGTATATATATATGTACACACACATATTGGATCTGAAATTTTCTTCCCTTTCAGCTGAAAATTCGCCGCTTCCGCGTTCGTTTTATTTTTCACTATTATCATACGTTCGAATTAACCGCGAAATAGTCGTCAGTGTCTTCACTTGGATTCAATTGCGCGATCATTTTCTTCAGATTTATGGACAAGATATCGCAGTTTGTTTTTGAACGAAATATCTACCGTCGTTCAATTTCTGAATTTTAACGCTTAATTCTTGTTGAATTATCTGCGCGATTTCTTGAACAATATTTTAATTTATTCAACTTTCATGAATATTGGGCTTATTCTGGGCAGAAGAAGATTTTTCTTTAAAGAATCGTCATACCGAAATTTGAAGTTTCGTCTGAAGTAAAACAAGAGCCATTTTTCACGACTGTAACTTTGCCAATTTGAAGAGTTCCTCGAATGTCAAATAATTTTGGTAACACCGTTTGTACAATCTGGTATAGGCGATATTGAAAAGGGAGAGTAGAAGAACTCCAGTTTTTCTGGGGAGAGATTTTAGTATTCTCTTGCATAGATCATAATAATTTGTAACAGTAACTTACAATAGTATAGCACATAGTATTGTAAATTTAAATTACATTAAGTAACAATAATTAAACGTATATATAAACGAAGTCACATGGTCATTTAGTTGTTAAAAATTATTATTAAATCTATTCAATTATCATTATTAATTTATATCTCTGAAAAT
>KQ435739.1:187624-213827 GCA_001276565.1 Melipona quadrifasciata
AGCCGAGCTGACTACCGAGCTAGGCACGGAGGATAGCGTGGGTAGCGTGAGCGGCGCGAGGGCGGCCAGCGTCGAATCGGTGGTCGAGCTGCTGGAGTCGAGCAGTCAGGACTCAGGCTCCGTGCTGGAGAGACTGAGTCCGCTTAGTGGCAGCGGCGGCGGCGGCTCTGGCAGGCAGAGCCTGCTCCTGGAGCAGCAGCGGGAGCAGGAGCGCAACCGGCACAACGAGAGTCCTGTCATTCTAGCCGAGAGACTGAACAAGCCGCCACCGCCGGTAGCTGGTCACCATCATCACCACCTGCAGCAGTACCATCAGCATCACCATCACACGCCGTCGCACCATCATCAGCAGCAACGTTACTCGACCGGTAGTCCGGTGATACATCATCACGCGCAACAACCGTCGCAACAGCAGCAGCAACAACAACAACAACAACAGCAACAGATACCGCATCCTCATCAGGTAGCTAGCAGTCCCCATCATCATCATCAGCAGCAGCAGCAGCAGCAACAACAACAGCAGCAGCAGCAGCAGCAACATCAACAATCGCAGCAGCAGCAGCAGCAACAGCATCATCATCATCATCATCATCAGTTGGCCTCGACCAGCCTCCTCGAGGTGCAACAGCAGTCTCACACACCCAGGGGCGGCGATGAGGCCGGCCTCATGGAAGTGGAGGCCGGGGCCGGGATACCTGGAAACGGAGTTCTCGCCGGTGTGCCAGCAGCGGTCGGTATCCGAGCAGTGGGCACCGCGGCTGGTAGCGGTGCCGCGAGTGCAGCCTATGGGGACAGCGGTTCCGACAGCGGGGTAAGCTCCTTGAGGAGCGCCGGCTCCGGCGACGAGAGGAGCGGCAGCAGAAGTTCCGCGCTCAGCATAGACGAGACCACGAGCTCGTCGACGCCGACGGCGGCCACCACGCCTGCTAGGGTCTGGCACGTGCAGAGCGTCCAGCATACCTCGTTACTCATGGCGCATCCTCAACCACCTCCGAGCGCCGGACCTAGTTCCGCGGCGGCAGCAGCCGCGGCTGCCGCTGCCGCTGCCACGGCACCACCGGTCGGTTACCAGAGCCCCGCGCCGCCACCGCCCGGTCATCATCATCCCGCCGTCGCGTCCGAGATGCTCTGGAGGTCGCAAAGGTACCCGCCACTGCCGCACTCGTTGCTCGGGCCCGCTCAACCCACCACCGAGGAGATCGTCGAGAGGGAGAGGATGATTCGGTGAGTCTCCATTTTCTTTCGTTCCATTATCATTGTAGCGCGCGAGGTTTACTTGGTTCTTCAAACGACGTTTCGTTTAATTTCTTGGCTGATCTCTGTACGTGACGTTTTCGAGGGAAATTTAAATATTTTCAAACGTGCGAGCGATGAATCGTATTTTCTGCAAGTTCGTACTTTCGAGGACACAGTTAAAAAGTGCAAAATTTTCTACAAATACGCAAAAAAATCCCCACTTCATCGAGAGACGGAGGATTTCATCTTCCTCCGCACTATGCTGGTAGAACGTGTACTAATCGATCGAATCGGTTTCAATTCCCCGCCACGCCGTGACGACCGGACTTTGCTATTTAAATTTTGCCTCGCTTCGTTCCACCCTCTGAAACCTAAACTAAAGTATCTCGTCCCGCTTGAAACTTTCGTACGCAACCTCCCAGTAAATCGGCGCACTCGTTGGACACAATCTTCGAATTCGCCGGGCTTCGAACGCCTCGCCGCCCCGTGTCCAATTCGACAACGACGACACCGTGACGGGGCGATTTTTCGACTCGCTTGGCTCGGTTTCAGTAGCCGCGGCAGTTCTTGCACCTTGCGTGCATTCCGGCTGGTCAGGAAACGCGAAACGCCATCGTGGAAGAGCGCGCGCGAACGTCTCTCGGAGGGCAGCTGCGTGCGCGTTGTTTTCTCGCCTCGAAAGACCGGCTCCGGCCTTTCGAGAGTCTCGTTCTTTGTGTTGGCTGTTTCTCTCGCGTCACTGCCGACTGCAAGAAGAGAGAGGTGACGAAAAACTGGGGCCAGTGGAAAGGTGGACGGGTCGTGGCGGCGCGTCTTCTACGTTTCCGGGGCGGCAGCTGCTGCGACACGCTGCCAACTTCCGGTTACGGTGATCGCGATAGTGAACTCGTTACCGATCGAACTCGTTTCTCTCTCTCTCTCTCTCTCTCTCGAGGCCTGGTGTCGCTATCGACGACCAACGACCGAAATTCCTCCGCCTTCGGGTATAAATAAAGCGAACCCAGATCGGCTCGCCGACCGATCGAGAGTGTCGGCGAACTTTGCTCTATCGAAGTCGAACGCGTTCGACGATGAACCTCTTTCCATCTACGTTTCCTTGTCGATTCCTACCGAATATCGTCGATAATTTTTGTAATGATTTATCGAAAGCACTGCACATAGTTTGCATTTGTCAAGCTTCAGTTTGAAGAATTGAAATGAAAAGCTTTCTCTTTCAAATCGAGAACATGATTACGATGTTACAACTCAAAGATAAAGAATGTGTGTGTGCTGTGTGTGTAGTAGGTTTCACTTATCGATGAAATTTTATTATTCTTATTTTTCGTCGTTTGTTATTCTGTTATATCAGATTTTGACAAATGGCGTCAATTTGAAGCAGAGTACGCAACGAACTGAGAATATACTGTTCGCACATACGATCGAATGTTTGATCCTTGAAGAAGGATTCCCATAAATGTATCAAAATTTACACGCAGAGTATGAAGATGACGAGCTGCTGGTAATTTTACTTTCACGATTGACAAATACAGGACTCAAAGTGACGCTTTTAAGTGAAAAAAGACACATTCAGCGAATCTTGTGATCGATGCAACTCTAGGCTTGCTTAACAAAATAACTCTTCGACTATTTTAAGACACTTCTTCTCGAGTTATATTTTGCCGAAATTCTGTTTACCACGCGCAAGCACGTGTTCCAAAAAGCGAGCGTCTCGCGCGGAGGAAGAAACGAGGCTTACCGATCGCGCACGTTCTTCCGCGACATTGGTATTGAACAGCGCCTCCCCGTTCGTTTGTTAGTTCGTTCCTGATAGCTCCCCGATGAAAATAAACCAATCTTCGAGTACATACCGCAGATCGCTTTCGGCCGCCGTTTATTTACGTCGGCGAAAGCATCAAATAATCCCGCGAAACCGTGGACGATGCGTGTGACGTCGGAGAACGTCGGCAGATGGGATCGTTGTCGCGTAAATTTTCGTTTTATCGGGGGTGTCGAAATCGTGTCGTTCGTCCTACGCGCTCATTTTTCTCGTCCATTGTCTCGACTTAACGACCGACCGTCGTCACTATAAGAGTAAATTGGCCTAGGTAGCCCGATAGGTTCTGATAATTCTCAGCGCTTCAGCTCGCACGATTCGGTCACAGAAGTTGATTTGATCGTAGAGAATCGGAAGAATCGACTTGTAATTATACCCAGCTTCCGTTCGCTCCTTTGTTTCATAACGATAGAGTGACATTGTAGGTGTATTTTAGTTTGTCACTTTTAGCTTGTCCTTGTTCAATTTATTTTCCACTTTTTATCGGCCACGAGAATTTTTTTTCTTTTTTCTTTTTTTTTTTTTGAAATACATTTTATCGTTGATTGTTTGATCCATCTTGTTTTGGACTGTATCGGAACAATGACGTTTTGTCGTCACGAAGAGATATCGTTACGTGAAATTATATTGTATGAGAGAAATTCATTACGAGGGCTAACAATATTTATCGAAATTAAATACATAAAATAATTTATAGTTTTAAGGTTTGGCTTTGCTACTTTCCTCAGATGAAATAAATCTTGTCGTGCGTTTCCTTGAAAATGAGGGATATAAATGTTGAATGAAAATATAATAAAAATAGTAATAAAAAAAATTGCACGTTTTACTTCCAAGTGTAATTAATTGAGAAAGTCATTGTTTCTTCTGGCAAATTTGATCGAGCTTCGTGACCAACTCCAAATTATTCTCGTATGCAGGAGCTAATTTTCAAGGTAACGAGCGAGCGAATTTCGAGAAAAATGCAAAAGTGTAATGTAACTTTGTTGCAAGAATCAACCACTCGCGAAACGAGCAAGTAATCCCCTCGATGGGATCGAAAATGATCCGCCATAAACCTCCTACTCCGCCAAGTGGCTTTCGTGTACGCTCTCGCGGCCGCGCGAATTCCACCCTGTCCTTGGATAATTTTTCTCGGCGAGATCGGGATAGACGGTTCGCACGAGGTCCTAGATCCCAGCCCGGGATTGCCGGCTGTACGTATCGTATCGCCTGTGTCACGCGAGATCTTCATTAGCTCGGGGCGAAAGATATTCGTGCCGGCGGTTACGGAACGCACCCCTCCCCGATAGTTTCGTTAGTTTTCGTGCATCGCGGAACACCACCCCCGTGCAGCGCCTCTCGCCAACACACCTCTTCTGCAACGATCTTTATCGCCAGGTGGCGACCCCGACACGAGCGGTAACTTGAACTGTGGTTCAGCCGAGATTCCTGGAAACGCGTTGTCGCGCGATTAGTCACCGGGGAGAGTTGACTTAAGAGAGGGTGGTAACGCGGCGAAGAATCAATTAACGAAGAGTTGGAAAGAGAGGAGAGTGTCACGACGTATCTTGTTACCTCTTTTCGAAGAAATGTAGATTTATTTATTTATCTGTTTATTACATATATTTTATTTTATATTATGTTTTATATATATTTTTTATTATAAAATATATATAATTATATAATTAATATATAATATATTTACATATTATATCATAATTCGAAGGAAGCGAAAGATACAGATGCAGAAGCAAAAAATTTGAAACTCAACTGGCGAAACTACAATCGAACGAAGCGAGTCAATCGGGCCAAGCATTGACCACCACGATCTAACAGACTGCAATAAAACATCGCGTCCTACGTTTAGTTTCGCCTCCCTCCCTTTTTTTCTTCCATGGCACAGCGCGTAACCTCGCTGTTATTCTGCTCCAGATACGAGGCGATTACGTGGCTCGGTTCGGTGTAACGAGCGCGATTTAACGCTTATGCAACTTCTTCTTTTTCTTCTTCTTCTTCCCTCTGAGACCTTTCCGCCAAGCAGAAACGAGAGGCAATCGGGCGGCGACAGAAAACTGGCATTTGGGCACAAGGTCAGACCGCTCCACCGTTGCTGCTCGCTCACCTTTTTTATCATTCTTCGTTTCTCGACGTGTACATCTTCTTCTTCGTTTTCTTCTTCTTCCTCCTCCACTTGTTCTTGCGCGTGTGACGCGAAAGACCTCGTCTGAGACCGTTCGTTCGTTCTCTGGAACCGGTACGCGGAGGAATGCTCGCCAGGAAGCTATAAAAATACGCAGACCGAGCCGGAGTGGCAAGAAAAGACCACCAGGTCTGGTTCTTCTCCCTCGTGTAACTCACCGGTGGCGCACCAGTCTCGTCAAAGATCGCATTTGCATAGAAATATGGCCTCGCTATAGTCACCGGTGGTCGTTGGTAGTTTTTCTTAAATTGTCCCCCCGCGCTGCCTGCCTTTTCTCCTTCTCTTTTTCAGCCTCCGGGTCTCAGCGCGGCTTCGTTCGCTGGAACGGGTCCTCTCGTTTGGCCACCTTGAAACGCGTCGCCCCCGTTCACGCTTCCTCGCGCGGAACGTGGATCGTTTGATCCTTCGACGTCTCTCGCTTTGCTTCGTGCTAATCAGACATCACGCCTAAATAAAGTTCAACCAAAATCGAGGCGGTGATCTAACTCTCGGAGAGGATCTGTCGAATCTCGAGACTCTCGAAGTTTTCAAGACTATTCAAGGCACTGCCTCGAGAATCTCGACGCGTCGTCAAATATCCAATTGCGATCGAACGTGTCTCGTCGCTCTCGAGGCGATTTCCAGATTTCAAGTCAATTTCAGACTCGTCTGAACGCTCTCCGCGAGAGACTTGAGCTTCGAGTTTGTGTCCAGGCTCGGAATTTGCCGGAATTCGACACAGATTGCCCATCGCCTGCGTAATTGCGAGTTCCAGAGAAAGGAGTATGCAGGATGAGAAGAAAGAAAGAAAGAGAGAGAGAGAGAGAGAGAGAGAGAGAGAGAGAGAGGGAGAAAGAAGAGGGGATATTTTGCACGCGTGTGCGTGACCAGCGTGCAAATGGTGCACGTTGATGGACGTGTGCCACGTGAACCGCATAACGACTGGCGATCATTGTCTGCGTTTCGCCCACATGGCCTTTGAACGCGTTCCTCCTGCCCGCCAGCCCGCGAGAGGGACGATAACGCGATGACCTCGAGATAAATTGCTCGTCCGCGATGTTCAATGGCATCCCCGAGCGCCTGAACCAACGAAAGAAGAAAGTCTGCGCGTGATGGATACCAATTGGTTGCGTAATGAACTCATTCGAATCGTCAGAGAGGCGAAAAGGACGGTCGCGGCGGGACCACGTTCAACGAACGCGCGCCATTCTTTTTCCCTCCTCGAGCCTTTCGTCCCGCTCTTTCGCGCGCCTCTCTCCTCTAATTTCACCTCGTTTAATTGTAACGCGCAGACCCTGTGATTTCTTTGATCAGTCGTTCGACTCTGCGTAAGACTCGAGCAGTTTTATGGCTCTTTATGCCGTTTGATGTTTTGAAAAGGTTGATACTCTCTGTGGTTGATTTTTAAATTTCATCCTCTTTCATCTTTTCATCTTCAATCATTCTGAAATTTCAACAATAAAGATATACATAAATAATCTAAATTTACAGCTACAAAGATATACACAAACAATCTAAATTTAACTTGAATCATTCACAGAGTCTTCGGTTATGTAATTATTATTTGTAGTATTGACTGTGTTAAGATTCATTTAAATTGCATTGCAATAATAATACACAGTGCATGTTCTATAAATTTTTTCAATTTTAAATGTCCGCATTTTATTTTATAACGATACAGATGCACAAATTTAACGTGTCGAGCTTAACGTGGTATTTACAATGGTACTCAAAATCAGACATTATTGTAGTATTGCACAAATTCTTCTGCCATCTTCCATCGATTCGCAATCATTTTATCCCCCCTTTTTTTTTTATTCATTTTCACACGACATCAATATTCGCGTCGATATTCATTGCGCATTAAAGTAATACAAGCGCTGATAATATAAAATGGCACTCTCAAGTACCATCAAAATATAAAACGTCCAGTTTCCAACGATGCTCGAGTTTGTTTGAATTTTTTCGCCGTTCCCATTGAACTCATTGCCAGATTATAACGCCGTGAAAGCGAACGACGTCCAACTCGCAGTTACGTACGACTATTTTCGCGCGGAATGGCGGAAATAGCCGGGCGTTCGCTCCCCTATCCGGTACCGTTTGCTAGTTTTACCTCGATAAAAACACGCGTGGAAATTCAGATTTGTCTTCGTTTTTTCTTTTTTTCTTTCCCTCTCTCGTTTTTTCTTACGACCACGCTATTTTTGCGCCAACGACCAACGCGAGAAGTTACTGCGTGAAACAATGCTTATTGACGTTATCTGGAACGTGTATCTACACTCGTAGACCTTTCATAAGCGAAACGTAACGTATGTACAGTTTCCTCTGGTAGCAGTGCGCGCTAACAAACGTCTTTTTCTTCGAGCGGCAACCACGTACGCTTACCCGGCAAAAAAATCTCGCTGTGTAAGTCTCGTCTCATCGTCGCTCAACAAACGGCTATTAATTAAATTACTCAACTCCGGCTATTTATCATTACCGAGAACTCTAGTTAGCAAACACCGTACACGCGTTCCTTCATTCCTCTTAATGAGAGAATGGGAAAACCGTGTATGGCGTGTGGAATAAGAATGAATTTTCTTTTTTTTTTTTCTATTCCTTTGCGGAAAGACGGCGTTCTTTTCACAATTGCAGTCAGAGCAATTGAGCAAGTGGTATAATTTGAAAGTGAATCGTGCAGAATGTGTAATAAATAGTTTAACTGACGTTCGCTCTATCTAATGGTTGATAAACTTCTCACTCTGCATAAATCTACATTTATGCACGAACAATTTTCACGTTGGAGAGTAAATGAATCTTGTACCAATAATTTTTAAGCATTTTTGAAAATTTCCAAACGCGACAAATATATTTTTCCACAAATTTTCTAAGTGTATATAATTTCTTAAGCAGTAATTAATTAATCCCTAAGCAGATCACTGTGACTTCCTGCGATTTTAAATTTACGGATCAATCCAAAATATTGCTGATTATCCAACGAAAGACATTCGACAGAAATTGTACAAAAACAGGGGGGGAGAAAAGAAACGCTGAACGAAAATGGCCAAAAGACATTTTGCGAATAGTTTAATAGGTTGAACACCGAAAGGGAAAAGAGGAAATTCAGCAGTGTAACATTTTCCGAAGGTTTCGTTCAGCTCTATTGAGTTCTCTCTCTCTCTCTCTCTCTCTCCTGCCATCGTCGACAGAAAAATCAGCGTTGCGCCAATGACTTCCTATTTCCTCCTACGTGGGCTTTATTCGGGTCAGTGACTTAACGAGCGGAATCCAGCCTCGAGACCGTATTCTCGGCACGAAATCGTGTACACAAATAGCCACGGCCGTATAATAATGCGCGAGATATATAGCCTGCTCGGCTATAATTGAAGCGACGTGTTCTGGTAGAAACGCTCGGATCAGACATAAATATTTGATCCTGAAACGGTTTGCGCCTGGTTCTACGACGCGCTGCGAAGCGTACGACAGCTTCCCGATTAACAATTCCCCAACGCGTCTCTCACCTGCTTCAATTTTAATTAACCATCTATCCGGACTAATTAATTGAAAACTTTACTACACGCTGCATTAAATGCGAAACCGGTTCTCGTTCGGTAAAGGCAGAGGCAAGATTCGCCCGTCGTACGTGCAAACAAAAGGAGAAACAAAAAGTGAAAATGTCCAGACGTTTATGAATTATGGATGATAATATTGTAATAAGTCGCGATACTATAACGTTGCGGTTGTATTGAGCAAATAAAAAATGAATTTGTACATGTGTGTGCTGCATTAGGAGAGTGCCGGTAAAAAGAAGTCTCGGAATTTTGGACATTTTGGATCTTAATTAATTTATATTGTATTTGTTTCGAAATTCAGTCATTAATTGTATAGTAAGTTTCGTGATTTTCTGCTCCGATTTATTCCAGTAAACTTTTGTCTTACTTTAAATTTGCGTCGGTGTAAAGATAGGATTTCCTATAAGCGTCAGGCACATGCGCATTCGATACATGCGCATCAGACGTCTGCGCATCGACGCGCCTGATAAATAGCCTTCTTCTTCTGTTCTAACCTCTTACAGTCGTGTATTACACGCCGATTTCTGCCTTATTTCCCCGTTCATCTCGCACACTAGAATATTCGACTTACTAATCCTAACTGCGTATTATATTCCCAACAATGAACCATCGCTTTCAAACAAATTCGAAAGAAGTTCTCGGCCGGAGTAACGACCTAACCTCTAGGCCGCGCAGCCCGCGAAACGAAAACGAAGCTTCTAATTCGAGAGACCATTAGAAAGATGAGCGCAACTACGAACCCTTTGCGTCGTCACGGATAGAGAACAGAGAAAGAGAGAGAGAGAAAGAGAGAAGAGGGCTAGGTCGAGGCTTTTCACGAGTGGAAGAACGCGCAACGAGATTTGCGTGGCCGAGAGCCATAAAACGCGTCACGCACACGTGATGCACGCGCGCGCTGTTCCCTGCTCGCGTTGTTCCCGTCGTGTTCTCCTCGTCCGTGTGTTGGAGCGAATAGGTCGCGCGCGCGCGTGTGTCTGTGGCTGCGTGTTTCTCTCTCCGAGTGGCTGAAGTGGCGAGCCCATTAGCGTGGATCATAAAGGTCCTCAACCCAGTGAGTCACCGCGGGTCAATAATTACTAGCAAGGGCCGCGCGATGCTCCGTGTTGCTTCCCTCTGGGGAGCTCGTCTCTCTTCTTCTCGGTGCATTCGGAACGATCCATCACGAAGCGAAGTCGCTTCAATTGCCACGAATGAAAGAACGGTGTCAAGATATTTTTCTCTCGTCGCTCTTTCGACCTGTTAACTGCCTTCGACGACGATACGTTGCCGTCGAAAGTTTGCTATTTAAATTGGCGTTTTGAGGGGAACAGGTTCTGACTCTCAACTAGTACGTGTATTGTAGGTTGCGTTACATCGGGGAACGCTCAGTCTCGTTTCGTGTTTCATATCGATGTAGTTAAGTGAGATTTTTAATTATTAGGCTAATTCGTCGATGGTGCAACGATTTTAGGGTATTTCGACAATTAAACCGACATCTAGAATAATTTCTATATAAATTAATTGCAACTCCAGGAATCTCCACTTTGAATGTTCACGTCTATCAATAAATTTCAGCACCGAAATCGTTAAATTCCCCGTCCCCGGGCCAGAAAATATGAATTTTCAATCTCGCAGCAGATGCAAATACTGCGTGTTTAACCAGTGCACGCGTCAATTAATTTTAGCTGCACAGTTAACAGGTTAATGACGGTCAAACGTTTCGTCAGTGTCTGTATCTCCAATAGAGATACGCAGATATTCGTGTAATTTATCATCCCACGTCAAAGGGGAATACTCGCAGAAGTTTTGTGCCGGTTTATTAAGGAACTTGTCGCAAGGTCGGACCTCCGGTCCTCGGATTTTGATTAACTTGGAGGAAATGCCGTCATCTGGCTCACGCGTATTGGCACGATGCGTGCCGCACGCGATCCTTATAACAGGTCACGTCGTCGACGAAGGCGACCAGCTCCCGATGACGTGTCGCTCACCGGCAGGTGCACGTGAAAACGTGCACCGGGGGCATTATATTTAGAAGCCTCGCGTCTTTCCCTTTTCCCTTCCGTCATTGTTGGAGGAAACGTAGCACGAATCGCTGCCATGTGCCTCGTAATGCCTCGAAGATGTTTCACGACACTTTATCCTACTTCTGTCAAAAAGTATGCAGCAAATGCACACCGCTGCTCAAAAATTTGGAGCTTCCTTCCCACAGAACCATGACCATTGTACGTGAGAAATTGCGAATCCAATTCTCCAAGAAATAAGAACTTAATTATAACCCTGTTGGAACCTAACCTAAACTTAATTTAGACCCAACCTGAATTTTTAACCTGAATCTGACTCAAATCTAAACCCAGCCTAAACTTCAAAACTCAGTATGAAGCTTCGATACCGTAGGTTAATATCGCGAATCAAATATGGATGAAATATTGTATTTTCACCTTTGTCCAACATCGACGTCGTCTCTGAAAAAAATTTCAAAAATATCTACAAAAGGAGACCGCGTGTATATCAGTCTCGCATTCATCATCGTTTTATTGTCCTTTTTACGCCGGTCTCTGATCCCATTCAACAAAGGCGAATAAATATTTATCACCGCGGGACACGTGGCTCGGCTATTTCCCGCGGTACGTGTCGTTCGCGCGAAAATCCACCTTAAAAGCTTTAGCTCTCGAACAACTGATGCGGGTCCATTTTCATCATCCATTGTCGACAGTTCCGATATAAATATCGTTGGGAAATAATTGTCCGTGCCAGATCTTGGTTTTATTGTTTCTTTTTTTTTTTTTTTTTTTTTGACGATGCTAGAGTTCGCTGCGATTTTTAATTTTATTATCTCCTCGAAAAGGCTATTTTAACATAGTACATTTTTGATAAAAACAAAAGAAGAATTTCCCCACTTGCAATATTTTCAACGAGGATCCTTTAATTGTTAAATGGAAGGAACTTTACGTCACGAACATTTAGCGTCCAAATTTCACTCCCAGATAAAAACACTCGCCGATGAAAGAAGAAACTTTAAAATTCCTCAGTTTTAGCTTTTCGATTTCGACGCTCGCTCGCAGAGGGCTTCGAACCCTCTCGGTCCAGCTCTTCCCAACGAGAGTAACCGACGATTTTTTACGAGGGAGGTAAAAAGGAAACGATCCATAAAACGGTGCGCGGCCTCGCCAGTTGCGTCTCTCTCTCTTCGGGGCCGAATACCTCGGCCTGAAATCGCATAAACTTTGCAACAAACTTCCTCATCGCGTTGGCTCTGCCTGTTCGCGTTCCGCCAGCCAAGTTAACGAAACGATCGCATCGGGGAGAAGGTGAAACGCGCCGTTTAATGGCTACAAGCTTTACGACCATCGGGCTATCTGGACTCTCAGGAATTTTTTTTTTCAACTTCCCAACTGCGTAGATATTATTTCTGCCGGTGTCAGGCAACGTCCTTGGTGCGGGAACGAACTTTTGGCCACGGAAACTCCTTTACTCGCAAACAGGTGGAAAGACTCCACATATATTTATGCAAATTGTTATTGTTTTTTTTTTATTCGAAAAATACGTAGGTAGCTTCATTGATCGTCGTCATTGATCCAATTTCTATTCAGATGAACATTATCTGCCTATAAAATGAAATTCTATTCGATTATTAACCTCTTGCGCCGGAATGACGTGCCACGCACGTCGAGAATTTCTCCCAAATTGCAACATTTTCTCAGTTTTAAGTATATCTAAATGTAACCCGGACAAAACAAATAATAAATTCATTACTTTTCAATCATTTCTATCCACCGATATCATACCGACGAGTTCAAAAGAAAACGAAAGCGACGAATTATTGCATACGATTCGGTCACTCGTTATGGTCCGCAAATCCAGTTGCCCAACGCAACGGGTCAAATTCGTGCTTTCGCGGATATAATTGAATCGACAAATTCAAGAACCATGTTTCGACTCTTCGATATCACTAGTCCAACTTCAGATAACGACTATGGTCGTTTCAGGGATTCAGAGCCCCGAGCTTGCAACTTCTCCGAAGCCGAGAAATGAACTTGCTCGTTGCGTAAACCAGCTTCCACGTCGCTACCTGACCCATTCCCACGAGTGTTCCCTTAATTTGCGAGCCTCGAGAACGAAAGACGTTCTGCGTTCGATGAACGCCGGTCCGACCATAACCCCCACGAGCCGTCGAGATCGAGCGGAGATCGAAGTTTTTCGCTAGAACGGACGCGAACGATCGCCTCTAAAAATACACGCTGTAGCCCAGCTACACGTCGAGGTCGCCACGGACGAACGGGAACGATCGAAGAGCCGTCGCGAGCAAGGGGAAAACCGCCGAGACCTCTGTCGCGCGCGCACACGCTCGAGGAGAAACGAAGTGCATACCTGGTGAGACAGATCTCGGTGGATGAAAAGGTTAAAGGAAAGGGAAACGAACGAAGGAACCCAGAATAGGGTAGATTAGACACAAGTAGATTCGAAGAATTTGCAAAATGCACGCCTAACTCTTTTTGAAAATTCTGCCCGCTTTGTACGAAACTAACATTTACCGCAGTAATTTCCAATGATGAATTGCACCGTGATGATACGAGAAATGTAAAACTTCGAGAATTAAAAAAATATCGTACAGTTGTAATTTTAAGTATGATTTACGTTTCATTAAAAAAAAAAAAAATGATAAAACGTAGTACTTTTGTAAGTAGTGGAATGTTATCGAATGGTTAGGAACATTAAAGTTGTTTTATACTTTATTCTCAAATGCATGGGTAGAGCTACGAAAAAGATCTCTTGATTTTTGAATTTTTATACAATTTTCCGATTCATCATTGAAATCTGCTACCTTTGTATGTAGTAAACTGTTTAACAAATTTTGATACAGAAACAGATTTTGTTAAAGTATCATTTCAAGTGCCGATATACTTTTTTCGATTCGCTATATACGCTGCTCGAATGCTAACGTGTTTGTGAGTAATGTTTCTAAATTGTCACAAATATTTTACATTGTGCAAATAGTAGTAATCATTAATAAAATAATAACGGATATATTGTAGACATTGCGTAGACAGTATTTTGTTGATATATTATACATCGCGGCATCGGTTTGTACGAATTTGTCAAAGAGCAATTACTGTAACGTAATTGGATTTCATCTGTTCATTATCGTTTTCCATTTATATAATAAAACGAGCCCGCCTTTTAGATAAATGAATATCCAAACTTTCGTTCAAAGAAATTGAATTTTACTATTGACGATATTCGATTACTCCAAAATATTTCAATGATATATTTCTCCGACAAAATGTCCCACTGTAACCAAAATACAGTATCAACGTAACAATACGTTAATATTTATTAATAAAATGTCATTTATAACAGTTATTTCTTCATAAGATCAAAGTGTAACAAACAAACGAATATTCGTTCATTTCCATTCACATAATACCAGCTGGCGTTAAACTGAATAGATTCGGTCGTTCAACAAACGTGATATTTCGTCATACTTTCCCCGATAACAGATTTCTACCAAAAGCGTCGTTCGAACAAATTGAATTCCAGCGTACGAAACGAACACTTTGATAATATTTCTCGACTTCTCCCGAGAGATCCGGCGCCGCGAATGAAAACGCAATATCAAGAGCGGAAGTATTTTCCACGTGGGAACGCGGGACGTGGTATTGTCGAAGGAACGAGGCGATCGCTGGATGCCTGCCCCTCTCGACGTCTTGTTTTTTCTAACCCGGGGAAAGATAAACAGCAGACGCGCACCAGCGATCTCGAAATCGAATTCAAACCCGTCCTCCATTTATCTCTCTCGATCCGTTTTTCTTTGTACTCGCGACACGCTCGGCAACTTCGCGTCCCCTTTATGGCCGCGCCAGCGCGGTTTACTGACATCGTTACGACCGGGTTAGCCTCGGGAATCGATTTGGATTTCACCGCCGGTCACGATTCCCATTTCGTTTCCCTCTTTTCCACCGCAGGCCGGCGGACCACTGTCTACCCACTCGTCAGAGACGAGTTAAGTTCTAAATATCGACGTGTTTTGCATTAACTAGAGTGAACTGTGACTTGTTCAAACGAATAAACGTTAAAACGATCTCCTTCCGAAGGATCCAGGCATGTTTAATTTTTACACTCTCTTCGGTAGCGTGACTGCCTTTGTAATCTTGTCAATAGTATTGTTTAATCGTCGGGGACATGTTCGATTCTCTTTCTGAATTCTCACAAACAGGATTTCGTCAAAATGTTCGTTTCGACACTAATTGTCCAGTGAATGAACATTAGATTCCTCCTTGATTGATTTTTACAAATCTTTAATTTTCACACTTTTCGATAGTGTGATCGTCAGAGACGAATTAGATTCTCTTTCCGAGTGTCGCGAACAAGGTTTCGTCGATGTGTCAGTTGAAGCGAACCCCCTCTAAATCCCTCTCTGGACTTTGCTACTGCTTTTCGTCGGGAGGGGGGAAGAAAGATAAGAACGATAAGAATCGTAAAGTTGTCGGAAGATATCGAGAGGCAGAGCTCCTGTTTTCTCGCGCGCAGTTAATTTCCAGCCAACCTGACGCGCATCTTCTCCGCCGGCTCGAAGTCGTTTCAAACGTTCGGCGAACAGCAGCTTCCAAACCGGCGGAAGTTGTCGAAGAAGTTGGCTCATCCGGCCATCCTGGCAATCCCTTCTCCCCTTTTGGGCGACGTGGCACGCGCTCGGAATCCAGAATTTGTTCGCACACAGGCGAATGGAAGCGAAGAGGGAAATGGAGAGATAGAGAAAGAGAAAGAGAAAGAGGGACACGCGGAGCAGGAGGGTTGATGCCTAGCACGTTCCAGCGGAATGCCTGCGCGAGCGCCGCTTTTGCCTTGGCCAGCGGAATACCAAGTGGCGTGTGCCTCGAAAAACTTCGCGTTAAAGCGAGATAGAACGATCCCCACGAAATTGCCAGGCCAACGGAAGCGAAACTCCGTTTCTCTCTCTTTCTCTTCTTGTTTTCGTATCTACCCCCTTTGATATATACGCACAGTGGCTCGTGAAAGTACTTGGACGTTCGTGGAAACTCCCTCCTACGAGTGTGTTACAGTGCATCGTAGTTTTATTTCATCGGCGGTTGTCCCAGCGGCGTAACGGGAGTATCGTGGTTGTATTCGAAGTAAATTTGAGAATGCAAACCTCGGGATTGTCGATGATTGGGTCGAAAGAATCGTACAACGAGATTGACCACTGTCATTCTACACCCTAATTTTTACACCTGCTTGCGAACTTGCAAAGTGAACTTGCTCGGGACGCAAGGAATGTAAAACATGGGATTGTGAAATGAAAATATGACGCCTGGAAGTTACGTTAAGAAATGAGGATTAGTAGTGCCAGGTGTAAACGGGATGTAGGATGTTAGATAAAATGTACGAATTATGGAATGTGCAACGAAAATTAGACCGAGAGACGTCTATTGGTGATATTGGATGAAGAACACAAAATTTTGCTGAATAAGGAAATTTAGAACCTATGTTCTGGAAATTAGGTTAGAGGATGGGACGTGGGATACTAAATGCGCTGTATGGAATATAGAATGTGGAATGGAAATATAAACTGAGAACTTACTATGTATCTCACTGGACACTTACCATGTATATACACTTACTATGTATCTCACGTACCTACAGTAATGAATAAACACTTGAATGAACTTCCACTTAGAAACAACAAGTGACAAGACTCACCTCTTCGTAAATACATTTGCCAATGTTAAAAAGTTCTCGTAGACCAGCTACGGTTATCGGAACATTCTTCGCCGATCGCGAAATCGTATCTTCTGAACCGGAGGAAGAGAGACTCGTACCGTATATGAGACGTTAAAGAGCATCGAAATCGAAAACAAGTTCCGAGGAGCGTCAGCCTACTTTCTCGTGGCGTAGAATCGTTTCCCCGCGAGTGGAAGATGAAGCGGGGCGATAAAGCGCCGTTATGTTAATTGGCCCGGCGGGGCGTTGCGTCCCGAGATTAATTTACCCCAGAAAGATGGTATCGCCGCGCCAATTACCGTATCCAGAGGCCGTAATTCGTTGCGCCAGTGGCGTGCAAGTTTAGGTCGCTCCCTCGCCTCTCTTCCACTCTGGTCTCTCGCCGATTCCTTCGTGACTCGCACGCCGTCGTTTCAAATTCTTTGAAACGCGAAAGGTTGAACGTTGCATCGAATATCGGGATTTTATTGACGGAGGTATAACACCAATTACTAGGATCGTTAAACGTAGAAAGCGAATGATTGTACAATTATGGAGCGAATATATGTCGATCCCTGTGTAGACATAGCTCGATGAAATGTTGCAGTGGAATTCCAAACGAAGAATTTTAGAATGCAGGTCTATTTGTCTGAACTTTGTCGTGGAATAAATAATTCACACGGGGTGTTTTCGATTCGGTGAAGAATGCTATCCCAGAATTTTTTTTTTTTTTTGATAAAAATGTGAGGAATTTGGAGATGCAGAGATGCAAACGAAGAAGTACAAAATCGTTCTTTATAATACACGTAACATTGACGTAATTACACAATACGCCGGTAAAACAATTTCTTACGTAGTTCTGACTTGAAACACGAGAAAGTTACGCCCACAATTTAATACCTGAATCGCGGGAAGTTCAACTTTTTCCCTCGAGGACGATCGTCGATCAAAGTCATCATCAAGCGGCGATAGATAACAACAAACAAACAAACAAAAAAGTAGAGGAAGACGTGGCGAGATTTCCTGCAAAACAGCGCGAGATCGATTCCCGGGTAAGCCGACGAGAAAAAGAACGGAACACCGTCGGACGAGAGTGAAGATCAGCCCGGGGGTCAAACACGGTCCGCTTTCATCGTGAGCCACGAACCTTTGCGGTTCTGCCCTCTTCCTTTTTCTCTTCCTTTCCCTTCGGATCCAGGTCCACCGTCGTCGTCGTCGTCGTCGTCGTCCCGTTCCCCCTCACGAGACTCTTTTTCTTCCACACTCGCCCGGATACACACCGTAGTTATGCGTTACACATACAGTCAGACTGCATAATACATAATGTCCGAACCCGTAGGTAGGCGCTACATGGTCAGGTAAATGGGGAGTTAAACCTGTCGAACCGGTTTCTCCTCTCCTCCCCGCCACGCTGTGTTCTCCTCCTTCGTCATGTTTTCTCCTGCCTCGACAGGCCAAACGACCCAGCGATCCTGTCTCTTCCCTTCCACCTTCCGTGGGCCGCCTCCTCCTTCCCTCGCAACAGATAGACCATCGGCCATCGGCATCGTACGTCAGCCATCCAACCGCGAGAGATGGGTAGCCTTTGTCTCGAGTCGCTCGAACGTTTAACCCTTCATTTCTGCAATTTGGTTTTGTCTTTGCATCGCGTTTCGGTGATTCGCGACGCAAGCAAGAAGCCAGTCTGCCGTTGGATTTAACAGAGCTTGTTTAGACGTTCGTGAAGCGAATTAATCTTTGACATTTGCAGTTGTTGAAATTAGAAAAAAAAAAAAAGAGAGAAACTTTTATAACAGAACGGACTGTACGAGCTTTTACTTGTGTGTTTTATGCAAAATTATTTAAACCTTTAAATTTTACGTCCATGAAATATGTAACGAAAATTATAAATTGGTCGTTTTGAGCAATTTTGGCAGTTTAAGTCAGTGTTAAGGGGCAACTTGTCCGCCAGTTGATTTTGACGATTTGGTTAGTGGTCCGAGTCTTTTTTTTTTTTATCAACATTCTGCGTCGTTTGGAAAGAGAAGTAAGTGTTTCTTTCCTTGGTTTTTGAACGTGGAGCAGAATAGACTGTTAAAAGGAAAAAATTGGTCATTTGTATACCTGATTCATTTATGTAAGTGAAGAACTCTTCCTCAAAAGTCTTTGGTTGTAATATATTAGATTGCAACACATTACTCTTGGATTACAATATATTTTATCCTAAAATTGAAGAAAACTAAACGCCAAATTCGTTCAATCCGACAATTCGTACACAACGCACACGACGGTACGTTCAAATTTCATCAAATTTGCAAAAATTTCGTCTCAATTAAGATAGAAAATAAAATTTCATTGAATCTACAAAAATTTAAGCGAAAATATCTGATTGGAATTTAATTGAAGTTTGAACGGAAACAGAAAATATCTCAAGGTCTCCAAGCAAAGTGTAACATTGTCCTCGTCTATCAAATGGCCGTCGAGGTAGAGAACAGGTTATTAGCTTTTTTTCAGCGAATCTTTCGGCCGGTGAGCGTTAGTCGTGCGGTTTCGAGGGATCAAGGAATCCCGGCCTGAACCCATTACACCGGCCCGGGGCCGTGTGATCTCTTTGGCTTCTCCGGTCGAACGAGGACCGAGAGTCGCCAGATTTGCGGCCAGGGACGAGCCTACGGGGACTTTCCAGTCTCCGTTCTGGCGAACAGATTGCACAAACCTCGACGGGTGGTGTTTATACGGCGTTGGAAAATTTGGTAGATGTCCGGCTGCCTGTAATTTCTCGCCGGTTAATGGATGTTGGAACGAACAAACCTCTGATCTTCAAACCGATTTTGAAAGTTGCGAAACTGCGTTCTTGTTTCTTCTCTCGGTACGATTGAGCGCCATTAGGGACATCGTTGATCACTTGGAGAGATGCACCGTTGGGTGCAAGAAGAGTTTTACAATCGCTAGTAGAAGAACTTTTTTACGAGTATGTTATGAAATATTTTGTGTTAGTCAAGTTTGAAATTAGTCTAAGAATATATGTAGAAGTTACATTATGTAAAAATTTTGTAGTAAAGTAAAAAATTCGTTTCTCCTACCAAAGCAATAGCCTATAACAAATAGCGTATTTCAGATATTTCATACAGTTGCTGTAGATTTTACGTCTTAAGATTTCGTATGAATTTGTAAACCCTCCAACTACAACGTTTCAATAGTTGAAGCATATAATTTTGTTAAAAACCATACTACACTCTGTACGAAAAGTGATAAATTCCACCTTATATGAATTAAAATCCATGTCATTAATCTGTTGCATTGTATTTTCACAATCTGCAACGTTATTAGCATGCCACATCGTTATCTTTATCAAACGAGCGTGCCTTAAATTATCTCAGTTTGCTTTCAAGCGTATATTGTAATTTATTTTTGCTCCTGACAATCGTAGTCGGCCATTAATACACGAGTATTTCGTTACGGTCCGCAATGGAGTATTAGGCTTTCGTTACGGTCCGCAATGGAGTATTAGATTTTCGTTACGGTCCGCAATGGAGTACGTATTAAGTTTTCAATTCTGAATTTACCAAATAGAGGTTGGTGCAAAACGCGTGGAATCGCTCCACGCGGCAAGACGCGAAGAAAGAAACTAGGTAAACGAGTTTCATCCAATTATCTGAAACATCGTTAACCTCGAGGAAAAACTCGCGGACCTGACCTGGCCGAGGCGTGACTCATCATCGCGAGTTACGACGTGCACGCGTGCAAACCGGCGAACCGGCGTAACAGAAGTGAAACTGTTATTACGTGAAAAGATTGGCGGTAACTTTCTGGCAAGCGAAAAGATTGGTAACTTTCCATAGACAGAGGCTCGCTTCCCTTCTTTGTCTTTGACAAAAGGTTTCTTCTCTCACAACAATCGAATGCTCGAGGAGAGGAAGAAAGTAAGAGTCGTACAAAAGTCTCGAAACGAGTGCTATACTCTGTTTCAAAACTTGTTACGAAATATTACGAAATGCGCAATTTAAAAATTTCATTATCCACGATAAATATCGGTTATTAAGAATGAGAAGTATCCTAAGACTTCTGACGGTGGAATTACATATATATATGTATATACTCTGCTTTATAATTCTTTTGCAAACCTCTTTCCTCCTAAACCGTTCGAACGATAATGGAATTATACGGTATAATGGTATTTTACAATGGTAATCCGATTCGCGTGGATCTTCGCTTGAGGACGAGGTTCGAGGTCCTATCTGGCGATCCGCCTCTCTGAAAGCAGCAGCCCTCTTCTTGTGCATAGTGTTTCTTGTCCCGGGCGCAGCTTGCCGGCCAGCAGACCCCTTTTCTGCTTAGGAACGCACACGCGTGCTCACCGAGCACGAAGCACGACACGAGCAAAACGAACAAAACACCACGGCGCGACGTTTGTGTTCTCCCTTTGCGCGAGTTCCTTGCCTACGTTTCGACCACGTTTCCTCTCCTTTGTGCCGCCCTGGCTCTCCTTATATAGCATTCCCGGCCCCAGCATCTTTGAAAATGTATTTCAACCCCTGTCTCTCGGCCCCTCGAACTCTCAGATCGTCGCATTTATCCCTGTTTTTAATATTGGGATTGTCAGACTGCGAGAAATGGACGATTTTATTATTATTTTTTTTTTTTTTTTGTCAAGGGAAGTTTCAGGGATCTATTTCAATTTCGTTTTTGGAGAAATTTTAGAAACTCCTACGGAGTAAATCGATGTATCTTCGATCATTCGAACGACTTTTATCAAATACATTAATAGAGAATATTTTTTTCTTTCACAAATTGAAGACTACCATCAAGAAGACCATTTGAACGATTTCCTTCGCTCTTGTATGTCGCTCAGTTTTAATTTCTCTGGTTGGTACCAATCAGCGATGGTATTTGCAATATCGCAAAATACACCGCCAAAACTACTTTCGAGTTTCGTCTCTGCGTTGCCTCGGTTATTAATCATCTCGGGTAAAGATTGTTTTTGGAGCGTCGGTTCTTCGACGCGCGTACCCACCGACAGAAAAAGCAACTTGCAGTCTGACTGTGGATGATCGATGGAAACGAAAGAACGTGACCCACAAAGTGCAGTTTCGTTACACACCCCTCCCCTCCATCCTCCCCTTTCCGGCCGCGTAATTCCAACGTGTCTCAATTCACTTGACCTTAACCTGATGCTCGAAAAAAAAAAAAAAATGAAGCCCCGACGCGACAGCGCTAAATTGCCTCTTTGTTATCTCTCAATAATGGCCCTCGCCTCGCCATTCTAGATCCCGGTGTCCGACAACTTTTTCACAAGCTTCGTAGCAACGAAAAATACGTTCGAGAGGAGGTGTTCGAACTTTCCAAAGTGACTTAAAGAGTTCTTATGAAAAACGTGAAAAACGTGAGAGCGTGTCAGGTGTCAAATTTTCCAAAGAGAAAGAGAAAGGTTGTTACTTGTTGCAGTGCTAATCCTGTTCGTTCCTAAATTATTCCCTTAAGGATTAAATTATTTTGCAAAGATCAGTCAGAATTTACGGTGTTGGTAAGTGATCACGTACGGCTTCGTTCTACTCAACGACGTCTGGACGCACACGGGCTCGTTCTACTCGAGGATGTCTGGCGACACGCGGGGTCGTTCTACTTGAAAACGACTGACCGCGCACAAATTCGTTCTACTTAAGGACTGCTGATCACGTTCAACTTCTGATCACATACAGGCCCGTTCTATTTAAGAACGTCCGACCGCGTGCGGAGCCATTCTACTTGTAAGACGATGTTACATCAATACACCGTAAACTAATTGCAAGTTAGACAAAGAAACAAGAAAGAAATTGAAATGTTAGTCGTGGAGACTAACTTCTCGCAACAGTTATTGTTATTGTTGTTCCGGTTCTTCGGTAACTGTTTCAAGGACCGAAATCGATGTAATCGCGACTGTATTTTCAAGCGTATTTTCCGCGAAGGAGAAGGTTACAGCGTCTCGTTTGCATAAATATTCCGTTATCGCTGTTACGCGAGCAACTTCCAACCCTGCCTGCCGAATATCAAATACGACGATTTCTCGCGGCCGCGTGCGTGTGCCGCGAAAGTAAAAGGCGCGAGAACAGCAATGGCCGCGACACACAGCCATCAGGGAGAGATATGCGCGGCGCAAATAGGTCAGGCAAGGCAGTACGCGCGGATCCTATGCAAATTGCATCGGCTCTGAACGGGCCGGCTATCGCATTGTCGTCATCGGCGTGTGCATGACTAGTCGTAGACGAGCGTACAAGTCGCACAACCCTGCCTTGGCCGAGTTTAGAGAAATGGAACGGCCGAATAACGTTACGTGCGTTACACGTTCGAACAAGGCGATATTCCGCGCCGTTTTTGATACGCGGAAGAACCTCGAGAGACCCGGCTCTCTACGGAAAGTAAAAGTCGATCTCTCTCTCTCTCTCTCTCTTTCGCGCGCGCGCGCGCGCGCGTGTATGTATCGTTGCATCTTTACCGGCACGGGTCTCGTTACGAGATTCGTGGGAATCGATCTCGACCGTTTCACCGTAAATATATTTATCCCTCGAATCAGGAATCGATCGTATCTTTGGGAATCTACTGCCCGAGGATCGAAAGGACTGCGAATACCCGTACGTACGCGTACGGAACGAATTTGCTGGACAAAAAACGGTACAGGCTCGCGATATTAAAATATAAAATATTATTCAAGTGTTTCAAATTTGTATCTTTATTTGACGCTTTCTCGTCTTCAGAATCTTTAAGACACCTTTTATCGTAAAAAATGGTAAATTGCATTATTTATTATTCAATGAAAGTATATAAATATCCAAAATTACCTGGTACAATTACAGTTACAATTTATGTTACAGTGTCAAAATAATTTATTGATGATTCACGTTTTTTTATTTATCTCTCTACTTCTCTTAGTTTTCTCATGATTTTCAAACAATCTGTGAGATGTTCCAGAATTTTTGAGCAAGATTGTACATCCGATGAGTGCCAAAACTCTAGATTTTGGAGAATTTTGTTGTGCGGATCCTAAAAGAATTTAATGAAATTGAAATGTCAAACACGAGATCGCCCAAGACTTTTGAACAAGAGTACACATCAACGAGTTCGTCGAAGCTTCGAATTTAATTCGTTGTTTACACGAACAGCTCAACAGAGTTATCCATAAAAAGCTCCGATTTCTGCGTTTTCGTCGACTTTTTTTCTTCTCCTTTATCACGCTGACCACGTACGAATCTGGAGTTTATCCTCGTTTTCATCGTCGGCGAAGCCTTGGCCTTTTCCTCTTGGCCAGTTTTTTTTTTACGAGCTCTGCTCTTACCACTGCGTCAGCCTGAATCATTGTCGCGCGTACGTACCTACACGCGAGCATCTCTTCCATGCTCGTTTATCGAGCAGCCAGTTTTCGGTTTCGTTCGATCGATGAGCCGATTGAGTTCAGCCAGTCTTGCTGCGGGCAATGACGATCGCTTTACAACGCGATAACTCACGGCGCCTCGGTGCGTTGCAAATATTTTTCGAAGGACTCGCAGCCAACGTAGTTACGTCGCGAGTGTGTACCGGTCGCTTGAATATTTTATGCTAAACACACCGTTCGAGAGCAGAATTTTTTTCTGCGGCGAGATTTGAATTTCAAAGTCAAGAGCGATTTTGTGTTTCCATGTGCGCGCGTGTTTTTTCTTTTTTTTTTTTTTTTTTTTTTTTTTTGCAAAAAAACGTAGAATTTTTATCACTTGTGTGATACACTATGCTATAAACTTTTGTAAAATATTCATTATCTTTGAAAGTGATTTTAGCGGGGGTAAGCCAGAAAATCGGTCCTCTTCAAACGCAACGCTGGTGCAACGAAAATTAGCGATTGGTTGATTTGGATCACGTGATTCAAGGGGGCGTGGTGTAGACCTCGAGCAGGAGTGGCGTTGTCTCTCTACTGAACGCCTGTAATTTGTTTTCTATCGATTCAAATGTTTTCATATCAAAATTTTATAGTAAAAAAGTCGTCTTCATTTCCTCAGCCAGAACAGTTGCTTCTGGGCCTTTCAGTGAGACGAATCGTACTGAGATACAAGTTGTGCAGTTTTTTATTTCCAATTGTGTCGAACCAATTATCGGCGAATCCACTCGGAAATAATGGAGGACTAGAAGTTAATCTTCTTAATGTAATCATATTTAATATTCCTTAACACGCGAACGACTAATTTGGACAACAGAATATTCCTCAAAGATTCAACGTTACGCTGTAACGCATGCATTTCGCTCGATTCTAACTCTCCAGAGAAAATGATATGAATATATGAAACTCGCGTGATGGTGAACTTGACGAGTTAATAGGTAAATGAACTTCTGCTATGATAAATCTAAATTATCCGAATCTACAACATCTGCTACGACAAAATACTAAATTAAATTAAATTAAAATTGGTGTCATACCAGCATACTCGTCATCATTAATCAACAAATGAACTTCTATTGATAAGTTACTAAATTAAATTAAAGTTAATCACTAAATGAATCTCTGCTATATATAATAAACGTACTAAATATGCCAAATTAAACACTACAGACTGTAATAAAATACCAAATTAAATTAAAGTTGATGTTACACCAACATACTCGTCGGTATTAATCGCTAAATGAATCTCTGCTATATGTAATAAATGTACTAAATACGCCAAATTGAACACTACAGACTGTAATAAAATACCAAATTAAAATAAGGTTGGCGTTACACGAACATACTCGTCGGTATTGATCGCTAAATGAATCTCTGCTATACCACGATAAAATTCCAAGTTAAAGTTAAATCCCACAGCTACCACAAAAAACGAAATTGGATTAAATCCTCCGTATCTGTAGCCAAGTGTACGTGTGTATGTATGGTGAAACAATCAAAGAATTTGTACGTGCGAGCCACGTGATCTCGTTGCGCGATTTTCGTTCAGAGGCTGTGTCTCTTTCAGCCTGGAGTCGATCGTTCCGGTAAAACAAGCAGGACACGTTTCTGTTGTCTTGACCGTTGACCGTGACAATTTCTCGCCTTTTCTCTCTCTCTCTCTCCTTTCGGACTCTGACACGCCGGCGTAGACCTTTTCTTCCTTCTACCGTTACTCGTTTCGTTGCTCATTGTCCGGGGCCGAAACAAACTTTTCCTATCCGCTGGAACGATTTCGCTCGTTGCGTTTTTCTCGTTTCTTCGGAAACCAATTTCACGGTCTTCATCGACCGAGCGCGGTAACTTCTTCTTCTTTCTCCTTTTCTGTCAGGGAAAATGTTTTGTCCAATCACAGGGACCCGAGCTGACAGAAGTATCGTTTCCACGATAGAAGAAAGAAAAAAAAGGAGAAAAGAAACAGGAAATTGAAACTAAAAATTGGAACTGACGTGTTATCTTCTTTTCTCGTCGTTTAGGTGGTTCACAGTGACAAACGACATTGTAGGATGATAAAATGTGAAGTAAGAAAACTGGACGATTCGTACGCAGGCAGTTCAAAGTAACAAATACGAATGATTAATAAATTGCATGGAGATGCAAAATAAAGTATCATGTACGATAGAATGAAAAAAGTTAATAACTGAGAGGAGTAATTGAGTACAAGATTTTCTACCTTGGTCTCATAAGTTACGTTTAAAATGACACGAATTTGCAATTTCTGTCGATAACTTGCACTTGTATTTCCCGTATGGAATCGTTACAAACGACTTTTATGTATACATATATATGTTTCCCGCACTTTGCACATTTTCTTCAAACACAGAATCGTAAAATGTGCAAATCTCGCGCGATAGACAGCGTGTTAATTA
>KQ435739.1:227235-257907 GCA_001276565.1 Melipona quadrifasciata
GGCGGGGGGGGAGGGGGGAGTGGGTTGCGGAGCGTGGTTGGTAGTAGTGGTGTGGCAATGCCGGTGTGGAGTGGCTCAGCCGGTGGTTACTCATGGCACATTGGCGCTGCACGAAGGCCTTTGACCTCTCGTTTTCTCTCTGCTTCTCTCCCTCGTTTTGCTCGCCTGTCCACCCTCTCTATTCTCGTCTCGGTCTCTCTCTCTCTCGGTCTCTCTCTCTCTCTCTCTCTCTCTCTCTTTTTCTCCCTCTTCCCTCGTCTCGCTCGCACTTTCCCCCTGCTCCGTGTGTTTTCTTCTTCCTGACCCTCCGCGCTGCTCCCCCCCGCTCCTCACCACTTCGTGTTGTATCGCGCGGCTGCAGTCCGTCGTCGTCGGGGCTATTCCTCTCTTTTTCCCGAACAACCAGTACACACGTACATACACGTGCACGCCGGGTTCCCCTCCATCGGCTGTTTCCGCGCCGCGCACTCCCCTCCGGGGGCCGCGCTCCGCTCCCATCGGCCGCGAGAACTCGTCCGCCCCTTCTCGAGCCTCAGCCCGCCGCCGGCTCGAGCGTGTGCACAGCCCGCTACGACCTGCATTCATCGCGCAACAAAACCTCCACGACTCTCTCGACGATAAACGAAACCGTGCGCTAAGTGTATTATAACCTCCCACGTTCCCGCCGCTAAAGGTCATGCCTTAACGAGCTGCCTTTTTTCCCCTACCTTTTCTTCTTCCTTCACCTTCTCTCGCGCCATTCTCCTCCTTCTGTTCTGCTCCTCTTCGTTCTTTCCGTCTCTTTTGTTTTCTCCTCCTGTCTCTACGTGCATACGTACGAGTGTGTGTGTGTGTGTTTGTTCGTTCGTTCGTTCGTTCGTTCGTTGCCTTCTCTTCCCTTCCCTCCAACGTCTCTCTGTGTTTTCGCAGCATTTTTTTTCCATACCAGCGAACGCCTCGTAATTTCCGTCTTTCCACACGGCGTACCGATTGTCTAGAGATATATGCACTCGTATGTCTAGGTTGGAGCATCGTTGTCTCTCTCGTTGGTGATCGACAAACATACTCGGTCTGCGTGACTCGAAGGAAACACCTGTCGAACGAAGGTTTAACGACTTTTCGGTGAAGTATCTTATCGCGTTTCCTCCGCCTTTTAACCGCACGTAACACGCAGCGCGCGTATTTTCTTAGCAGATGTTACGGGTTGCTCAACCCTGTAGACGTGTGTTTAAAGAACGATTCTTCCTTTTTAACGATCAACAAATATTAGTATCCCCATAGCAGGTTCGTGTAACTTGGGACATTTAATTGTCTTGTCCCGTTTTCTCCACTTTCCTCCAACGTTGTTACGTTGCAAGGGTATAATTAAAAAATTATACCGTGCTACGCTACATTATAAAAAAATTGTACTGTAATACTAGAAAATTTATACTATACTATACGATTTTATAAAACGAGAGATCCATTCTGGAATTGTTTGATGTAGAAATGTTGCAATACTATGTCGTGCTTATGAAAAATATGATTCGTCTCGCTGAAAGGCCCAGAAGCAACTGTTCTGACTAGGAAATGAAGATATCGATATGCAAACGATCGCTGGACAACGCCACTCCTACTCGAGGTCTACCCCACGCCCCCTCGCGAGCCACGTGACCCAAATCGACCAATCGCTAATTTTCGTTGCATTAGCGTTGCAGCTGAAGCCTGGAGAGGCCCCCGATTTTCTGTGTCGCCCCCGCTAAAGTCACTGTCAGTGATAATACCTCACTCTTAACAACGTTGCAACTTCAACCGTCAAACTGAAAAATCTCTCGGAAGTTCGCGTCTTTCGCTTCGCTCGCCGATTGTTGCCGCCGCGGTCCCGTTTCGCAGAGGTAACCGGTTCCGACGCCGCTGAGAAAATGCCGGGGTCACGACCTCCTCCGGGCTCCGACTCTTGAATGAGCGGCTCGACTAATGCAGCCCATTAAAAACTCTCGGTCGAAACTCGAGACGTCCACTCCCGAGTGGTTCTGGAATACTTCTCGAGTTTCGAAAACTAAATCGAATCGCGGCGGAGAGGTTAAAACACACACACACACAGAGAAAGAGAGGGGAGGGGGGGGGGGGGGGGACAGAGACCGGTCTTCGATCGACTGGTCGCAACCGGTCGCTCCCAGGAAACCGTTCGCGTTAATAAAGGCACGTCGGCCAAGCGACGTTTCCTCCACTTTCTTCCTGGCGACGCGGTGAATGGCGAATCCACGCGAAGGAATTCTTTTGTTCCGTCGTTCATTGTCAAGCCTCTCTCGTTATTATGTAATCCCGGGGAGACGACGAAACCTCGGCGCGCACTTCCGACCGGCTCATCGATTCCGGCGAGTCCGTGCACACGCCTCGCGTCCCGAGAGGGAAAAACGTGCCGGCGAGCAAAGGAGGTGATTGAGAGCGCGTTGCAAAAACCTGTCTGCTCGCCGTATCTAACTGTACGCGGCCCCCTTTCGACTTCTGAAACGGCGTGTTTCCCACACGACGATGGATCCGTCACGGAGGGAAAAATCGCGCGGGGACCGACATTGATTTCTCCCCTCTCCGCTCCTCTCTACCTTCTCGTTTCGAGCTGCGTCTTTGTGGGAGCAAACTTGCGCACGCTGCGTCGCTTTGTAAAAGTAGAAAGCGAAACTTTGGGAAAGACCGGAGGAAAGTAAAAAAATGAGAAAGTGTGTTTGAGAAACAGCGTGAATCTTTGGAACTAGTAAAATAACGACAACTTTGTGTTACTTTACTCTCGATCGTTGCAAAGTTTAAATCTAAATCACGTCGGTTGAACTTCGTTGTCCCGACGAGTTAAACATCGTTAAAATGGCGGTGAACAACCGTAAAGTAGTGGCGCTCGCGCGCTGGTTATTTTCCCGAAACATTCCACGGGGATATATGGGTCATTTCGTATGGACGACGTTGCGTATACGTCGGTGGAGAACAGCAGGAAGACGAACGGGGAATGAGAAAAAGGGAGAAGCAAGAGCGCGCGAAGGCCGCAAGGGAGGACAAGCGATAGAGGGAGAGAGAAAGAGAGAGAGAGAGAAAAGAGCATTATACTCTCTAGCGCGCGTTCGCGTTACTCTGAACGTAGCAGGAAACACGTACACAGCAACAAATGGTAATAATAAAAGGGGCTCGTTCGTCGGCGATCCATGCCAAGTAACAATGCAGGAAACGTGTGCGTGAGAGGCAGGCAGGCTGCACACACTCGCTCGGGGAACGAGCTTTTTCTCTCGCTCGCAAGCCTCGAACGCCTCTGACACTCGAGAGCGACGAACGCTTAAAACCCGCTCCGCGGCTCGGACAGCTTAATGGCCGAACTTCCACGCGCTCTGCTTTTTACTCGATCGACTTTTAAATCCCGCGATTGATCGTTTCCTCTTCGGCGCCGCTTCGTCGTCGGCATCCTTCCGGCGGGATCGATCTTCTCGGCGAACTTCTTCGGCAGTGCGTCACGTTGCTCCTTTGACTCTTTCTTGCGACTTTCTCTTTTACGCGAGATGTGCGATCCTTTTCTCCGCGATGGGAATGTCGAGTCGATCGGCGCGGAAGATTCGACACGCACGAAGCAAGTGTTCGACAAGTGCAACGAGACGCTCTTGTTCGCGAGATCGAACGATTGATTACAAAATTGTGGATTACAGAATTTCTTCCTCGACGCGTAATAAAGGGCTATTGAGTTATTAATTTGTCCCTTCGTCACTTTTACAATAAACTGCGTTTACGACATTTTCCACTATAAATGCAAGATTATAACAATCAACTTCAATTTGAACAAATTAAAAATGACAAGTAAATATCATTCTTTAATTCACGTCGAATTAAAATTTCAATTAATTTAGACGTCAAGAAATTTTTTTCCAATGGCTTTTAATCGGTAAATCGGTAATTTAATAAACTCGTTGAACGTTCGTCGACTATTAACTTCAATTTGAACAAATTGAAAATGACAAGTAAATATCATTCTTTAATTCACGTCGAGTTAAAAATTTCGATTAATTCGCACGTCAAGAAATGTTTTCCAATGGTTTTCAATCGGTAAATCGGTAATTTAATAAACTCGTTGAACGTTCGTCGACCGTGAGAAGGTTGATCGATCGAACGAAAGAAAACTGGGCAATTTCAAGAGCATCGAGATAAACCTGCCATCCTGTAAAGAACAGGATACTCGTCCGACCAAAAACACGTGTACGAAGGAGAAGGCGATCGGCAGCGGTGCAGAAACCGCTGGTATGTGCGAGCTGAAGGAAGGTAGACACGCACCGAGGTCACGTGGCGAGCGATCGGCCATCTTGGATGGCCAATAACGATCCCCGTTGCGTTAAGCCAGCCGTCGCGCAACGGGAACGCAGCCCGACGATACACGCTTCGTTAGATCCTGTCGACTCACTCCTTTCGACGCGTACGATCGAACGCAGGCGAAAGGTTAAAGAGGATTTAAACAGGAACGCGCGATTGCGATCTGCACGAGGACGAGGAGGCGCGGAGATCGAAGTCTTCGAACGCACAGTCCGCCGATTTCTGTGTCGGTGAGGTCACGGCCCCCGCGTCGAACAACGATATAACCCGAGCATCTAGTTTCTCTCTCCGCCCGCAGTTGTCCAACAAGTTTCGCGAAACTTTAGTCTCGCGTATCGAAACTCCCTCCCCCCAAGGTCGTGCTCCGACGGATTCCAAGGTTCGCCGGAATTCCCTCCGAGAAGTCTAACGCGAGGAAAATTAGAAACGCGTTAACGAGCCGCGAGAAAACGCGAGCTCGCGGATTCCTTCGTCGTGTCGATCCTCGAGTCTCGTCGAGTTTGTCACGCGTGCTCGTGAGAATATGCGCATACGCGCGGACAATTGCGGAATTGTTTTCTTTCGACGATATTCGTTACGAATACACGCCGCGTCCTGGTTTGCCTGGCGAAAATTGAAATGCTGGAAATTCTGTCTCAAAATGTACGAGTGATGAAGCGCAGGTCTGACCTTCGAAATGACACGAAATTAATTAAACACGCGAATCCTGTAATCGCGTTGCCTTTATTTTGCTGCAGAAACCGGTCAATCCAGGAGACCGAGAGACTCTCGGCTGCATTGTGCAATCAGTTTTAATTAAAATCTTCAAACTGAAAACTCGACACATTGACAGATTTGGTAATTGGTCGAGATTTCGCGAGTCGATCGTGGCTCCCTAAACTCGGAGGACAAGTTCGCGGACGTGTGGCGGCCCCCCACCCGTTCGTTCGAAAAGGCTGAAGAACTTACGATCGAAAGTGTGCTAGTCCATCAATGTTGGCGGCCGACGTAACTCTCCCCTCATGCATAAGCGATCGCCCGCTGAAACTTAATACTCGCGGGCGGCAGACGTTTGTCAACTTTGCAATTACCACCAAGGTTGGCGAAGTTAATTCAACGCGAAGTCCCAGTCGAGACAGAGAGAGAGAGAGAGAGAGAGAGAGAGAGAGAAAGAGAGAGAGAGGGCCCCATTGTAATAACTTTCTTTCTTTTTTATACTTTTTCTTCTCCTTTTCGCGCGCCACTCGCGTTAGAACACGTCACTGGCTCTTAACCTCAGCTTATAGACGTCGATAACGCGAGTTCTCTCTCTCTCTCTCTCTCTCTCTCTCTCTCTCTCTCTCTTTCTTTCTCCTCGTCGGTCACACGGAAATGACAGAACGAAGCCGGTTCCCTTTCCCTGGACGTCACGCTCTCCGCCATCGTCGATGCCTTCCCAAGCGTTTGCGACACAGAGGGACGGATAATCGATCGGTGCAACGACGTCTGGACGTCGATTACGTAAAGTCTCGTTGCGAAACGATAACGCAGGATGCACGTGGTTACGTGACACTTGTCGCCGTGAATCCTTCGGCTCGAGGAGTCGATTGCCTTGTTATTCGGTTGCGAACAATTGTCGAGTTAAAGAAACACGGACTATGTATAACCATAGCTTTCTACCCGAAGATGTTAGCCTGCCATTCTTCCTCTTGGAAAAAAAATTCATTCAGAGTGCTGATACTCTCAGTTGCAATTATCGTATATCACTCCTTTACGTAATAGCTGCTCGCTGTTCTAGGATCGTTCGACTCATTCTCTCCTTCTTCGTACTTTCTCCCGTTGAACTTAAAACACGGCACGTTCTCGTATTAAACACCAATGGTATCTCGCAGGCAGACAAGATTTCGTGTCCAAAATACTAGTGTATTATATTTAGTAAACAATGTTCCAAAGTATTCGTCGTTTCGTGCAAAGTTTCAACCTGATATATTCAAATGATCCTACGATTCACTGTATGAAAATTTCGGAAAGAGGAGAAAGAGAGAGAGAGAGAGAGAGACAGCGGAAGGTGGTAAGGTTCACATTTGCGGAAGCCCCCAACAACGCTAGATGTAATCGATAGCCGCCGGTCTGAACACCTACAAAGGGCTTTTGTGCCCGACACACGCGACCGAGCGAGGATTGGTATGCGCGCGCCAATCGCGTTGCACGGCGGCAGAACCTCGATCAAGGCCATTTGTCTTTTATTGCAAAGGAATCGAGCCGTTTCCAATTTACTTATCCCCCCCCCCTCCTCCCCTACGTTTTAGCGCGCCGCCATTTCTGTGTCACGCGATCATCCTGTCTTTTTTTTTCCTTTTTTTCTTTCCTCTTTGCTGTGGAGTTTCGACTTTTACGGCAAACAACCGTGGCTGATTGCCTCGACGAACGCGAGTCGAGACCGCATGTTTAATTTGTAACATTTTGCGCCAACTACGCGGCACGTGCGTGGTTTCTTTGCTCATCGAGGCGAAGATTAACAGTTCATTCGGTGTATCAGTGGCCTGATTTTCTAACGCGTTCGGTAACGGTCGTAAATTGTTTTACAACACAGACAACGCACACGCGTATAAACTGCCTCGTGGAAAACAGAAACGAGCGGACCATTAATTTTCACCGAGCGTGTCTTCGCGCGCGTGTTTGCAAATTCGTCAGCGTTTCAATGGGACGCGACCGCCGCGATTGCGTTGGTCGGGCGTTTGAAAGCCAATTTGAAAGTGTGTACTTTTTATTTGTTATTTTTTATTTTTTTTTTTCGCGTAACAGAGATTAAATAAGTCCTGAAATTTTCCCTCCGAGCTTTATCGAGCGTGCCTACGTCGCAACGAAATTCCAAAGCTGTACCAATTCGCAAAACGTTCCCAGAACACTTTCGCGAATTATTTACCGCGTGCACTCGAGAAACGTGCGAACAGTTTATCGATCCCGGTTGTCGTCGTGAATTACACATATCCGATATTCCAAAGGCACGCGTGTGTGCGTGCCTGATATAGCTGAAGCGGCAAGGTCAACGGCGACACCGACATAAAAATGCCACTGTTGCACATTCTCCCGATAAGCGATCGTACGTGTTCGATGTGTAAAGAGCGTCAATGAAGGGGGACGTATTTTTGGTTTCTTTCCTACGTGCCGTTTACGCGGTGAACACGTAACTCGATACGCGTCGCGTAATCAAATATTACGGACGGATATTTACCGATGCGAAATTTAATTACGTGTGTCGTGTCAACTTCACCGGTTATTAATTAACCGTGGTCTTGACGTCAAACACTCCTTCGTTATTTGCTCGGATTCTGTTGAAAGCGGTTGATCGAAATCGTAAAAATTCGAGGTCGCTCGTGATTCGGTACGATACCAAAAAAAAAAAAAAAAAAAAAAAAAAAGCGAATCTTCGTTCTTCGACAATGTCTGCATTTCTCTGTTAGGCTACTCCAACTAAAAACATGTATTCAGTTAATCGCTTGTTGGTGCGCAAAAGTTTTCAGCTAGACGCATTTTTCACTTGACATTCCAACAGTCATATTTCACAGAATATTTTTAGGGAACATTATATGTATTACGTAGACTGCAGATATGTATGCAAATTAAGAAATAGAAATATTTTTTAACTAGTACTACGTAATACCTTTGACTAACGTAAGATAATAGTTGAAACGTTTTGACTGTAAAAGTCCATACAACTTTCCGAATGTAAAGCGAGAAAACATCTCTGCCTAGAATCTTCATCTCGCGAAGCTCGCAAAATTTTGCTAAGGCTCGCCCGCGTCTCCGGAGGTTTCGAAAGCTCGAAAGACGATCGCGGAAACGTGCCTCCCTCCCCTCCCCTCCCCACCCCACCCCACGCGCGCGGGCACTTGTGCAAATCTCTGTCCTTGAACGCGCAGGCAGGCAACGTGCTCGCGAGTGTGTACGTGCGACCGAGTGACGCGATCGGGAACGCATGCGCGCGCACATGTAAAATGCAACCAGCTGCCGGGAATGCGGGAGACAACAGACACTCGAAACGGCCACTAATGTCCCTCTTCAGTCGAGTTACATAAACCAGCAGCAGCAAAGTCTCTTCTCTAGGTTGGTCGAGCAAGTTGCTACAAAGCCCGGTTCCCGAACCTAACCTAGCTGTTCCCTCGATTTCCCGCCTGCCATTATTCGCCGCCGCCGAGGGGAGATCCTGTTTGTTCCTCCGATTAAATAGCTTCCCTCCGACGCGGGAACACAGCGCGCACACAGACTGAGCTCGTCGCTCGTCAATCGTTAATCCGCGATCAATCCGCGCGCTATCGTCGAAAAACCGAGAACGCTCCTCGCGCGATGATTTCGCGTCTCGTTAATTAATACGCGACCTTCGATCGGACAGCGCCGGATCCGATCGCCACGAAGTTAAGTTGCCGGTCGATTTACATACATGAATCGCCACGCTCGAACGAGCCGTACTTAATTACTTATCGGATTATCTGGTCGGCCGATCCGGCGGTCGTAGTCGATGGCGACGCGACAGGGTTTCACCGCGATCTCGCCATTTCAAATTCATCGCCATCCGTTTATTCATGCGTGAGATACACGCGCGGCTCTCGCCCGTTGGAAGAAACATGAGGCTGACTCTCTCGCCTGCATCCAACGCATGCACGGAGGTCAAACGATTTCTCAGACGGTTACGGTTCGGTCGATTTGCCGCTTGCAAACTTATTCTTCTTCTTCTTCTTCTTCTTCTTCTTCTTGTTCTTCTTCTTCTTCTTCTTCTTCTTCTTTCTTTCTTTCTTTCTTTCTGTGGTACGTACGAGCCTTGAATTTACGTAACGCAAAGGCGCGTAGAGTGCGCCTGTTGCGAACAAAGTTGACGTTATCTCGAAAGTTTGTTCCGCGAATACGCACGCACACGTACTTTAACGTGGTTGAACAAATAAAGTCTAACGAAGAGCATTAGTCATTCGAGAATAACTAGTGTACACCGGGTGTGTGTCGCTGTAGCGGTGACTGGTATATACATATATATAAGTCATCGAATGGTGTACCGTGCCTCCGCGTCCGTGGACATTTATTTGCCAAGGTGGCGCAAATTGCGTCCAGGAGGGACGCAACGAGCCGTGTACCGATATATAATGATAAATTGCCGGGTCGAAGCACGCCGGCGATCCTGGATAAGAAACATTCTTTCGCAAGTGCACGACGTAAAAACTCGCGCTATTAAGAAACCGTTTGGCCACATACCGCTCGGCGGTATTTATTTTTCACGCGTTGTAGCGGCGTTGATAGGCGCGAGGACTCGGCTCGATACCACCGGAAGATACCGTTCGAAACGAGAATGTAAATAGGCACGCCGCGCGTTCGATAACAGAACGCATCTTATCTTTACGAGCGTCCAGCTTGACGATTCGATCTGGCTCTCGCGTGACAGCGGATTAGCCGGAAATAGCCCCGTGGATTGGAGAACCGTAGTATCGGCGATATCCGCGCGCGCATTCATGTGTGTACACGAGAGAAACGCGACGAGTCGCGTGTGTACTCACCTATTTCTTTCTCTTTTCTTTTTCTTCACTCATCAGAAAAGTAGGTTTAACTCAACTTAACACGTCCTGCGCTGGAATGACGCAAAGTGCCACGCACGTCTCGAATATTTAGCCCACAATTGCAATATTTTCTCAGTTTTAAGTATATTGAAAATATAAACCAGGCAAAGTAAATAATAAATTTATCACTTATTAGTAATTTCTATCCAGCGATGTATCGATGAATTTAAAAAGAAGACGAATTATCGTAGACGGTTTGGTCGCTCGTTATGGTCCGCGGAACCAGTTACTAGCGCAAGAGGTTAATTCGACGACTGATTAATTTGCCACCAAGTAAGAGAACATACGGTGACGAGAATTCATGGAATTTCGAAATGACGCGGTGTTACGATACATAGACGAGCAATTAACGGCCAAAGAGGGAAGAAGAATCGTTACGCATTGCTTTCCTCGGATCGGTATGGAAGTCCGGACAGATTGGGTCGCACGATTAACTCGCGGTATCCACGCAACTCCCACGTTTCTCCGCGTCCCGGGGCGATAAAATCGGCTCGGTCCGTCTGAAACGCGCGCGATATACCGCGCGATATACCGCGCGATATACGTGCCTTCGAAGCGTCGGCCGTGGAAAATAATTTCGCTTTACGTAACCGCGCGCGCAGAAGGGCACTGAGGAAGGAGAGAAGGAAGACGGAAACGCGACGCGTAAAACGCACAATCGAGTCGCGCGTTCTCGTGCGTGGATAGTTTCTTTCTCCTCGCTGCACGGTGTTTCTCGGCGCGCGGAGGAGCAAGGACACCGTGTGCGGGAAAACGCTCGTAATGGAACGTGCAACGTTCTGGCGCGCAGAATCGAGCGGCCAAACTTCACCGAGAAAACAGAAAGGAAGAGGGAATGTAATTCCCGTGTTGAACGACTCCGTCGTCGGGCGTAGACGGTCGCCGAAGCGACGCGCTGTTTCGCGGAACTTTGTATAATAAAGCAGGCCAGGTTCCGCAAAAAGATGCAGAGAGAAGCGGCAAAAAAGGAGCGGCAGAAGTTCGGCGTTGCGAGACCGAACGTCATTTTCGCTCGACCGCAGAGCCAGTGGTGTAGGGGCACCGGCCAGCGCGCTGCAACACGCGCGAGCACGTGTGCGTGAATGCACGCGGAATATTTTTTTGCGGCAGCCGCCAGCAGCCGGAGAGTTGGCCGCCGTGCTCGGTCGGTCGCCTTCGGTCACACACGCAGAGGGAGAGAAACGTTGCTCGCAAGTACGTACGTACGTACAAAGTCGCGGCAGAGAACGAGAGACGGGGAAGGAACGAGTCGAGCTATATAGATTGCCTAGATGGCGAAGGGATTGGCAGAGGGGGTGGGAGACTGGGGCTGGGGCCGAAAGGAGGAGAAACGAGAGAGAGAGAGAGGGAGGTTAGGTGTAGTGGCAGCCGTGGGTGTCTCTGGGAAGGGCGAGAGCCACGGAGCGACGTGGCGGCGGCACCGCGGCCCAGAGTGGTGGGAGCGAACGGGTCGGGGAAGTACGCTGGCGGTGGGCGTGGTGGGGGGTTAGCTTCCCTCGCTGCCGCAGTAGAGTAGCGGCCTTCGACGCGATCTGATCTTGGTCCGCGTCGTGTTTCTCCTGCGTGTGTCGACTTTTTTTTCCCCCCGAGTGTGCAAGTGTGTGCGTGTGTGTGTGCGTGCATGTGTGAAAACGTGATACGCAGGCCATCCTCGCCCCCCCCCCCTCGAATTATCACTCTCGTTACCCTTTTTTTTTTCTCCTCTTCCACGTTCTCTTCGCCGGGTTTCGAGAACCTCGGGGGATATCTCCCCGAGCATCTGCCGCGAGATCGTACGCGAGTGCGGGGGCATTCGATCCCCTTGAGCCTGCCAGTGACCAGTGCACAGCGAGCCTTCTTCTTTCTTCGTCTCCTCCGATCACTCCTCCTCCGTAGCAAGGATTAACCGAAAGTGAGGCGTTGTTGTTCGTTTCTCGCATCGAAGAGGAGCAGCAGCAGCAGCAGCAGCAGCTCGTTTGGATTTGTATTTGTATAGTGAAGTGTTGCACAGGAGCTATTCGACGATATGCATCTGGTGATTGGGTCGCTGTTGCGATAGTTGTACATATCTCCGAGTGCTGAGAGAAGCCGGGCGCCTCTGTTCGTTCGTGCCAAGTGTGGAAAGAAAGGAAATCGTACGCGGCGGTCGTTTGGACGGAACGAGCGTCCTCCGGGCAGCGTCGCGCCATTGTTTCGCGAAAGGTCACGAGAGCAGTGGTGTATCGTGCTGATTCGCAGGGAAGTGCGTCCTCGTTGCCCGCGGTCGGCTCTCCTTTCGGGAACCGCGTTCTTTTCTACACAGAGACTGTAGCCCGTCGGGCTGTAGCTCTCTCTCTTTCTCTTTCTCTCTGAATTTGCTCCTCGTCTCGCTTCTCTCGTCGTGAGGATACAAGTTCGAGTGTAGCAACGAAAAGGCAGAGTGCGTTTTGGCCTTTGGGGATCGGCCGGGAAAAGCAAAGGAAAGAGAGGAAAAAAAAGAGGGAAAAGAGAGAAGAGAAAACGTATCGCGCGACCATTGTTCGTCGGTCGATCAACGTCTGTTAGCCAGAACGCTTCGTGGCCGTTCGGCAAGCTTCGTAACCGATCGTGTCCCGTGGCTTGGTACAGTTCTCTCTCGCGCGACGTACAGTGATCTCATCGTCGCACGCAGTGCGCGCCAGGGTGCTGCCGGTGTGTGTGACTAAGTCGATGGTGTTTCTTATTTTCCTCGGTGATCGTATCGATATCTCGCTCGATATACCGAACGAGAACTAATCCCGATTATAATATTCATTCGAGTGGCGTAGTGTGAGTATTCTCGTTGTATGAGATACATACATGTATGTATGTATATATATATAGTGCGCGCGTGTACGATTAAGTTGACAAAAGAAGAATAAGAAAAGCGATCTTTGGTGGCGGCGCGTGACCAGTAAGGAGAACCGCGGCGGTTCAAGGCGAAATTGCAAAAGGTTCTGCTCCCTTCCCCTTTTCGCGGAGTGAAGAGGAGAACAGAGGGGATCCGTTCTCGATCTCGAGACGGTCTCGCCGGCCGTCCCGAGAGATGAGCCGCACCGCAACTCCGAGTGCGGCTCGTACGATGAAGAGAAGCAACGGAGCGCGGATCGTCGAGAACGCAGCGGCAACAGCGAGGACGAAGGTAGAGCAAGAAGCATGCCACCGGTGCTAGGAGGCGCGGCAATGGCGGTCCTTCCGGTAAGCCCGCAGACGGCCACGCAGGGTAACCCGCACCACCATCACAATCATCACGTACATCAGGGACAAACGCAAGTTTTACTGGCGGCCGCTGGCGCAGCGACGCAGGCTCAGCCGCAGCTGCTCTATCAGCCGTATAATTTGATGCCGGCGGGCAGCTCGCCCTCCCACCAGACCGCCTTTCAGCATCATCCTCACCAACAACAGCACCAGCCGCACCAGCAACAACAGCAACACCAGCTTCATCATCATCATCATCACCATCAACCGCCCAGCCAGCAGAGCAACTTCCTGCCGGCAGACATCGCCAACGTCGCCACCACGCTTGCACTGTAAGTTCACGTCGTTACGGTTCGTAGCGGTGCAAACGAAGTTTTTGAAAAAAAAAAAACTTCAAAAATTCCGCCTGTACGTTCGGAATTCAGATCGAGGAGAATGCCCGGTAGTAATCGAAGGCCGAGGGTAAAGCGAGAGGGAGGCTGCGGATGTTGAACAGGTGTAATCGGCGTCGTTCAGGTTCACCGGCTCTTTTCTCGGTAGACCGTGGAAAATCGTTGAACCTCCTGGGAACGATCTCCTCCAGCCTTTTCTTTCTTTCTTTCTTTCTCTCTGCTGCTGCTCAATCCACGCGTAAAATTCAGCTACAGAGAGAGGATAATGGGAAAGTTTGTATTCGAACCGAGTTTCGCGTGAATTACGATTCGCTTCCATTTTACGTACGAGGTTCGTG
Source organism: Melipona quadrifasciata (assembly GCA_001276565.1). Taxonomy (NCBI): domain Eukaryota; kingdom Metazoa; phylum Arthropoda; class Insecta; order Hymenoptera; family Apidae; genus Melipona; species Melipona quadrifasciata. The sequence continues at coordinate 241,000 of KQ435739.1, forward strand.
GAGATCCCAGCCGGGAGAGAGACGCCTTCTGATACATCGTACGTTGAATATAAATGGTCCGACTGTTTATGGAAACACCGTTACGCCTTTGAAACTTACAACACACCGGCGAGCGGTCCGTGGTTTTGCGTATCGAGTTCTTCTCGGTCTCTCGCGTACGACGTTAAATCTCGATGAATCGTGCCTTCCGAGAAAGAAGCTACGCAGATATCGATGAACGAGGTAGAATGTACTTAGTCGAGCGTTTCGCGGAACGAGCTTTAAATCGCCTCGAGCCGGTCACGTTCGCCGGAACCGGGATCCGCGTTTACGAGCGTCGTAAAATCGAGTAAAATTAGAATTCAAACGTCGGAGAAGAGCCGAAGAAGAGACTTTTTCCCCGAGAGTAAATTGGAAAGTGACTCGGACAGGTATACACACGCGTGCTTGACGCGTGCGTCAATGTGTGAAGGCCACAAGTGGAAAATATAATGGGTCACGTTTTTAACGCCTTTTACGGCGGAACAATTTTAATATTCAAACAGTTTTACAGCGGAATTACTTTCCATTCGAGCTTTGCCTCGTGAATGTAAAATGATATTGGACACTCGTCAGCTACTCAAAATTCAGTTTTCATCTTCGAAATCGTCCAATTATTCTCCTCTTCGATTGTCATCAATCACGTTCTTCTCGAGTGCTCTCTGTTTTCTTCGAGACGAGATTTACTGAAAAAAAAAAAAGCGAGTTTTCAATTTTACTTTGTTTTCGAATACACTTCCCTCTGGCTTTGACAACAAACCGTCAGCTGTTTCAATTCGACGAGATGCCCCGGCGTTTGATAACAGAATGTTCCGGTCGAAACACTTGTCGATGGCCGGATTTCGATACCCAGCAAATCCGCTGACAAACGAACCGTGGTTGCCACTCGACGAGCGAGTGGCGGACCAACCGACTAGATGCTTGCGAACTGGTTTCACTCGCAATGTCGACGTGGTTGCGTAATGTCCGGGACACACGGCGTATGTCTGATTTGCAATCTATGCTGCACGACGCGCGTCATTGCGCGTAATTAATTGGAATTCGTTGCATCGCGTCGGCCTGACGACGTGCGAACGATCTTTTTTCGGCCAACGCCTCCCCGATACATAACCTCATTTGCACGCTCCTGCGCTTTATTTCCGTCTCGCTTGTTCACGCTCGAATTTGCGCGTTGTTCCGTCAACTGTTGGAAGATACAAAAAACTTTCGTTTGATTGGACAGTGATAATTTTGAAGTTGGTGACTTTCAGTCGAACATAACCTCACTTCGTTGTACGAATTTATCTCGATTCATAAATTTGTTCTTCTATATAAAATCCACTTGAAACGTAGAGACGTATATAAATTTTCATAAGTAAATTTGGAACTCTATTTTCATTATTCGAGATCCAGGATGGGAAATCTAACCTCGCTTGTTTAACATTGGAACTACCGACGACTAAAGTATAATATTTGTAGCGAGGTACAAGAAGAGCACGTATTTGTATAAATATACGAAATTTCCGTAGAAAGTTATACACAAATTAGTCACTTTGATCACTTTGGTAATTCCAAGTGTCAAAAGAGCAACATCGCGACTTGCGGAATTCTGATTGCATTCTATCACCCATAGAGTGTAATGCACTTTTATAAAAGTGCAGTCCAAGTTTTCTAACCTAAAAACCCGACAACTTTAGACTCTACCCGCGTGACCTCGATACACAAGTCTCTCCCTCTCTCTCTCTCTCTCTCTCTATTCTGATCATAGAAGGAAGAGTGACGTGTTCTTTTTGAATTTAATCTCGCATAATCGCGCATAATCGTGTCCAAGTAGGATGGCAGCCACTGCGGCTGGCTTCGTTGTTCAACCTTCGCTGGGATAAATTTCCATGGATTTGCGGACGGTGTTTATTCGAGCGTGGCGTAACAGAACTCGCTTACGGAGGTTTTTCCAATCGCGTTGCGCGCGCGGCGGTAGTCGTAATCCTCTTGGAAAGAATCTCGATGGTAATCGATCGGAACACGGAGCCTCGCTCGATCGACTCAACCCTGAACCGGAACACGGTGAAAACGTTTGATGGTCGAGTAGCTGAGTGAAACCGGGACTGGTTCAGCCGGGCACGCTTAATTAGCCAGCCGCCTTTCGTTTTCGAACCATCGGGTTATTAAGTTGACGTGGCAAAGCCTTTTTTTTCACGTAGATGAATTTATTGAATTTTCCGGGCTCCCGTGCATAATCCAGGCAGAAATTAAATAGCTTTCAAAGCTTTCGTTTATCCGTTAGAGCACGATGGCAACGTACTTGATTGGAAACGTAAATTCCCTCCAATCGGGGATACACTCGACAGAGAAAGGATCGAATAATAGAATCTCTCGAGCACAATGACTATAACAATTTACTTATTTGTTTCTTTTCCTTTTTTTTTTTCTTTCATTTTCGTGGTATTGAATTTTTTTAGTCATGAGAATAGTTCTAGATGATCAAGTATTTTAAATCTCTAAATCTGGAAATTTTAACCTCTTGCGCTAGAATGACGTGCCACGCACGTTGAGAAAATTGCAATATTCTCTCAGTTTTAAGTATATTTAAATATAACCCAGCGAGATAAATAATGAATTGATTACTTCTCAGTAATTTCTATCCAGTGACGTTATTCCAGCCCCGAGTTTAAAAAGAAAGCGACGAGTTACTGTACACGGTTTGGTCACTCGTTATGGTCCGCGAATCAATTGCCAGCGCAAAAGGTTAAACACAGCAGTAGAGTCGATTAACGGACCGATCAATCAGAACAACAGAGTAACAAAAACCATAAAAAATCATCCGGTCTCGTGTATCGAGACCTTCTTTCCACTTTGCTGTTCCAAGGAGCTGTATCGCACGCTCTTGGATCGTTGGCCAATGGCAGAATAGAATTCGCGGAAATTGAACGAGGTATACGTGTCGAAAAGTATGGCCCGTGGCGACAGAAAGAGAGAGAATCACCGTGTCACGAGCAGAATTTTGTTTTGGCCTTTCAAAAAAAAAAAAAGTAAAAAAAAAGAAAGAAAGAAAGAATCTCGTCAGCTACGACGGACAATTTTTGCGAAGGCCGTTTGCCCCCCGGCGGTTGTAGGCCTAGAGAGATACAGAAAAGGACGCGAGGATAGAGAGTGACGAAGAAGTGGGTAGGAGAGTGCCATAAACTGCGCGCTATAATGGGCTCTGGGAAAACGTAACAATGCGGTTAATCGGGCGCCTGGCTCCTTGGTAAGGACCCATCAGGAAGGAAAGGGTGGGGAGCGAGAAGACAGAGGATCGTGGCGAGAGCGTAAGCGAGCAAGAACGATGGCCGAAGGAGAGAGAAAAATTTCGAGACGCCAGGCATTGCTCCCTTTGTTAGCTGTTGGCTGGCCTCAGGTAGAGAGAAATCACGAAAGTCTGCCGCATTCTATGGAAATACACAAAGGCACGACTGGTCCTTTTGTTATCCTGAGGGTTTCTACCTGCCCTTCTCGGCCGTGGCTCGCGAACAATGTAACGTTACACCGGAGAAAGAGAGAGAGAGAGAGAAAGAGAGAGAAAAAAAGAAAATATCAGACGCGGGAGATAAAGAGAAGGATGGCTCGTCAGAGTGTGAGGGACAGAGAGAGCGTAGAGTTTTAGGTGTTCTTGAGGTCATTCGAGGTCGAAGGATACATGGCATTTCATCCCGAGGTTCAAAATGGTGGAGAGTGATCCGCGTGTTCTTTCTTACGCGAGTCTCTCCAATCTTTAAGATCCGTTTGCAGAGCAACATTTTTAAGTTCATTGAAATTCCGAGATGAATTTAATAGCCGATACTCGCAACGTCACCTCACGGAGTTGACCGACGTGGGTTCTGAACGGCCGACGATGTCAAGGTAGAAAAAAAAATAGTTGGAATCGTATCATTACGTAACGATAATCGCACTTTCTGCAAATCATTCGCTCAGCGTCCCACAGTTGAATTCCTCGCGAGAGAAGGAACGCACGGACTCGACCGCGCGTAGTAGTAGTAAGTCGCGTTTGACCTTCGATGAATGAAAATAGATGGCGGCGGATCGGCTGTTCTCTCTCCTCTCTTGTTCTCTCTGCCTTTCCATTTTATTTTTTCCTTTGGCGACTCTCTCGGACACTTATCTCGAAAGAGCACGCGCTAGATCCGTGAACGAGACTGAAACGCGTTCGACTCGCGATAAAAGAGAGAGAAGAAGGAGTCACAGGTACTGCTGTTCACCAGGCATCGTCTCGTCTTTTTCACAGCGGCACAGGTACGAGTAATTTTGGCCTGATCTTGGTCGTTGAGTATTCAAAAGCGTCGGGTGTTTGTTTCCACGACGAAAGGAGGAAACGTTTTCCTCTCTCTTTCCTTCGCCGTTTCTCACGATTTCTGACATGTTGCTTTGTTACTTGGTAACCACGAAACCCGTTGTCGCTGCTTCTCCTACCGTGGCGAATCGTTTCGCAATTGGATCTCGTTTCCGGCGATAAATTTCCTGCGTTACATTTTTCGCCGATACTCTCGTTCGCTTGGCTTCTGATTCACCGATTTTTATCGATTCTTCGAAATTTTTTTTTTTTTTTTTTTTTTTTTTTTTTTTTCTTTTTTTTTTGTCGACTCAGATACCATTACTTCGCTTCTTTTTGGAATTGTGTATCTTGTTCTGTTTGGAATTGTGTTTCTCGATTTCCTTGCACTTGCTCATTCACGCTTGGAATTCTTGATTATTGATATGCAAAGAATTGCACGTATGCATAATGAAGCAAAACAGAAGTAGAGAAATAAAAAGTGGAAATGTTTTATACATTTTTTTTTTAAGTATTAATCTTCAAATAGTATTGTTGGCTATAAGTAACCAAGCAAATATTCTACGTTACTCCAAAACGTACGATATTTTACTTCATTTTGTGTTTTAAATTCTCCGTGCTGACGTTAACAACGGCATTGAAATTTCTCTTTAAAAATCTCGGGAAAACCCGATAAAAAATTCAGAAATTGAAGTGGCCGTGTTTCGAGTAGGTAATTTAATCCGATGGCTGGATGGTAGTTGAACGTGAAACAGCATGAGAATCACTGAGCGGCGAATCGATTCGAAGTCTGGCAAATGACTTGCTTAGTTATATATCCGGCGGATCGTTGCGGCGATCGGTTTTCTTTCTCGATTTTCTGTCCGACTCCTGGGTCCCCTTTCTCCTCGGTGGCCGGCTCGGTCGAGTGCAGCGTTGAATCACAATCGCAAATATCCTTCTCGGGTAACTGGCTTTGCTGGTCGTGCTCACCGAAAGAGAGAAGGAAGCAATCGTCGTCATCATCGTCGACGTGGCGTGTAGTAGCGACCGGAGAGAGGCGTGCGCGCGCGTTGCTGGATTCTACCAGTTCGACGAGTCTATATATTTTACCGTCGTACGTAGAGACGTGCTCTGTATCGGTAGCGTGTGTGTATGTGTGTGTGCGTTTGCTACGGAGGCCACGATCTAGGTCAATAAAGAGGAGACGGTTTCTCTGGTTTTATCGCCGTTTCACGTTGCCCGGTGAATCTAATTCCTGACCCGGAGCATTAAAGATCGTGTAAAATGCTTCGAGCGACCCTTTAAAAAAACCTATAGAGGAACGTGTAACGTGTATGAAACACTTGAAAACTTCGTTTCAACGCGCGTAAAAATATATTTATTCGTAAGTCGTTCTTTTTTTTTGCGAGTGGACGACGAAGGAAAATTTGAAAAACAAAAGCGATATTAATTATTCTAACGTTTTCAGCTCTCGTGCGTAACGAGAAAAGTTACAATTATGCAGATTTTCATAATTAATAACGAGAGCAATACTTTGCCGAATTCTTTTAACTCTCAGCCGATTGATTCTTCCTTTCATCCGCCATCTTCGAGTCGATCAGTTGCTTCGCTCAAAAATTTTGTTCCCCTTATTTGTTAATCGTTCGATTTCAATTATTTGAAATTTAATTGCACTTGCGAGCTGCGATAAATCGATCGTCGAGGCGTGACGACGACACTTTCCGAGTTGGGGGGGAGACCATTGTATGGCTCGAGCCGTACGTTCCTGTCGATACGGCAACTAATTAACACAATTTCAGTGAGGCGAGCATGATTCAGAAGCTCGATAAATTCCGCTTTCGTAATTCGAAGCGTCGCAGAATCTCGTTAAATCGGCGTGTATCGCGAGGCCTCCGTGACTCCCAGTATTGCCAACCTTCTGACTCGAGTTCGAAGGTCGTCGAGGCACAACTATGCCTATTCTATACGTGTTATCTTATACGTATCTCTCTCTCTTTCTCTTTCTCTCTTTCTCTCTTTCTCTCTCGGGCACTCGACGTTATCGCACGATGTTCATATTTCGCATTATTCTTCGAGTTATCGCGAGCTTCCATTCTCCGTGGACAAAAATCACTATTGTCCGGAGTATCGTCTTATCTTATCGGTATTACAGGCAGGTTGTAACATCGCGTTATCGGTGTCAGAGGCAGAGCGGGTCGATCTATCGTATCTGTCACGACTCTACACATTATGGTGTTCGATTCTCTCTCTCTCTCTCTCTCTCTCTCTCTCTCTCTCACTATCTTTTTTGCTCCGATATCTCTGGGCAATTAACGAGCCAGAGTTCCATGATACGACTGTTTGCACGAATGGAACGATACTGTACGATTACGGAAATCTCGCGAAATGGAAGTTCCATTTTTGCACGATCGACGATTTTCGCGAATATGTTATCTTTAGCTTGTCTTTGGCACGATTATATTTGGATAATTTGAAATAAATCTATATATATATATATTATATTATAATATTGTATGTATTATTATATTATAAAATTAATTGTATGTATTATATTATACTATAATATTAATTGTATATATTATAATATTATATATGTATATAAAATAGAAGTTACATTAACGATCGTATTGCAAATATGTTTAAATAAATTCGAAATCACGGGTAAATATGTAACAAAATACAAGATCGCAGTGTCTAATTCTCTTCAATGAATTCCATCGAATTTATGAAAGGTGATTTTAACATTGGGCTTACTGGAAGGATGCGCTTAATGTTTCTTCATTATGACAAATTACTGTCTGCTAATTCTCGGTTGATGAAACAATCAATTACCCGTTATGTTAGTACCTACGTGAGGTGCCATTACTCACGCGTTAAAAATTTATATTTCCGATAAGTGTCTCTTCTAGTTCTCTTAATGCCTCTGCGTGCGACAGAGTCGTGGCAATTTGCGAAATTTGTCAACAACGAAATTCACTCGACGAAGTCCCAGTTCAAACAAGAAAGAAAAATTCACGAAGGTCGTGTAAACAGAGCTCCGCTCTGGTTGAAAACTGAAAATCACAAAGGCACACCGAGCCACACATTCCCGTTGTTTACTTCCAATCGATGTCTACGGATGTTTTCATAGTTAATGCTTATCGACCGCTCCGCGACTCGGCACGGACACACAGATATTTCAGAGTGTGTTCCGTCATCGTGAATCTACGTGCCGAGCTCTGTCCGATTTTATCTCCACCGCTTTAACTACGTGCTTGTGAAAATTATTGACACGCGAGGAGGCAGTCGTTGCGAAACGAGCCGAGTAAGCAAATTTCACTCCGGCTGTTTACGATCTGTCGGGGAAATAAGAAGAAATCGCTTTCGTTGGGGATTGGGTTGACGCGAAGCCTCGTGTCGAAGTCGAGGAGTATCAAAGTGTCGAGATTTTTGAAATTGCCCGCGCGCGTGCGTGTTTTTTCCGCCGTTTTATCGAACGAGAATCGAATAGAATCGAGTAGAATCGAAATGTCTGTTGAATTGTGGATGTTAGCTTCGGGCAAGAATTTCCTTTGTAAATACGCACGTAGTTACTCCGAATAAGAATATTCGGGCAATAACAGAATTTAATTGTGTAGGTTGTGTACGTATTCGCGTGGCTGTAGCAAACATCTTTTTTCTGGTTGAGGTTAGAAAAATGACGAATTTGAAGAAAAGTGGCTCAAGGTGGAAACCGTATGTCGAAATCGTGTTTTGTTGCAGTGTTTTTTTTTTTTTTTTTCCTTTTTTTTTTTTTCTTTTTAAAAATAATAACTTTCCTTGAATTTGTGGTCGTCATGTCCTGCAAATTTGATTTAATTTCAATTAGCTTCAGATATGAATCGCGGTTTTATATATAAACGATGCATACGTAACAGAATCTGTTTCACTACTCTTGTTGCGGGATAATCAGACCTGACACGACGACACATAAATCGACAAACGAATCTAATTTTTGAAGGAATTTGATAGTCATTTTTCCTTGCAGACAGGAGGAAACTATTTCTGGTGTTTCCTCCTTCTCTTCAGTTTTCATTTCTTCTCCCCGGATATTTCCGGGAAGAAAACGTAGAAACACAGAGAGGATCGCATAGGAGGAAAGCGTATTCCCTCCTCCGCATTCTTCCGTAAATATTTTCTTATCCGGAGCGCAAACGAGAAAGCAACTTTTGTTTGCGCGCGTTCCGTTTCTTACCGGTCGGTCCCGTAATTCCCCGGCAAAATCACGTGCCTCTTTTTAATCTCTCGAGTCCGGAGAGAGAAGTTGGGAGAAAGAAGCCGGAAGATTATCCGAGAGTGCACGGCGAAAAAGAAAAGAACTTTATTGCGCTTGTTTCGCAACTTTCCGATCGAGAGCATGATGCAAGCAGAAACACGCTCGTTACAACCATAGGTTGCGTGGCACGTTCGTGTAACGCAAATAGATCTTACACGAAGGAAATTACGCGATCGGTAATGATCCAATCACTGGGACTGTGTCGCTGGAAAATCAACGATTACGGCTCGAGCGCGTAAGTAAACTTGGTGGCGTTACGTTATCACGCTCGCGTGACAAAAATGACCGATCGTCGAACGTGCGATTATTTGTGCAACATTTTCACTTTTCAATGTATCGTGCTTTTAGTTTTGCGAGACAGAGTTGCCGTTATTGTTGCCGCTGTTGGAGCACATTACCAATCGTCTTTCCGACGATCATTTAATTTCGTTACTCTAGATCCATAACAATTATCAATCGATAGAGTGAGATTTACGTCGTAGAAAATCGTGTAGATAGAATCTTTGACCTGTCCCAATTGATAAGGTTATGTTTTCGACAGTCTTTAGCGATACTCGTGACTCATGGACATTCTGATTATTCGCAATGGTTGTTGAAATTCCGATATCCTTATTATGAATTGAATACATCACGCGGAGTTTCCTATTTCACAATCGTGAACAACAAGATGAGATTTAGTAGGTGGTACGAGCTCGTTGAATTTCAGCTTTAAATAAACATATGCGTTCCATATGCAACGGCTTAAAAAAACTGCACGAGTTGTACTGCAGTACGATTCGTCTCATTGAAAGGCCCAGAAACAACTGTTCCGACTTTTTTTGCCATAAAATTTTATCGATATGCAAAACAAATTACAGGCGCGATCGCTCAGTAGCAGACAACGTCACTCCTACTCAAGGTTTAGCCCACGCCCCCTCGCGAATCACGTGACTCAAATCGACCAATCGCTAATTTTCGTTGCATTAGCGTTGCACCTGAAGGGGCCCGATTTTCTGGATTATTCCCGCTAAAATCACATTCAGTGATAATATAGCATCTATCTCATATATATGTACATACTCGAAGAGAATGAAGAGAATAATAGCGAGGTTAAAAGTGGAGTGAGTGGTTATCGATACACTCTAAAACGTAGGAAAAATCGAGTGAATGAAGAAAAAGAAAGGGAAGAGAATCTATTCCGAGTGGAGAGACGCGGTAATTGCGAGCCGGTGGGTTCGTTAGAATCGGATTGCACGGAATTCGAGGAAGAAGAGTGTTTTCTCGGTTGGCTCGGCTCCCAGCTGGCTGCGCGTGAATAAGCGGGGGCGAAATAATTTCGCATTTGGAATATCGATGACCAGAGAGAGAGAGAGAGAGAGAGAGAAAGAAGGGAGGAGTAACACCGAATTCCGGCGTTCAGATTATTTTCGGCCAAGTGTTTTGGCAGTTGGGATATTCGGGTCAAACGCTTTATCGCCGATCACTGATCGTCGTTTCCATCCTCCAGCGGAATGTTTGCTCGAAAGATACCATCTTGCACGTAAATTGCCGCACGCATGACAAACAACGTTGCTGGAAATTAACTCCGGGCTGGAGTTGGCCTTCCATCGAAATGATGGAACTTACGAGAATTTGTGCCTCTTTTTCGATAAAAAAGATTCTTGTATCCTTGGATTAAAGATTCTTGTATCCTTGGATCACGATATTTTTAACTTCTAATCATATCGTGCGATAACTTCTCCACTTTTTGCCCAGTATTAAATTGATAGTTTTCTTTTTAAATACAGATCTATGCAATTTTTGTGAGTAACTCGAACAGAAATTTGTTTTGCCCACATATTTGTTTTATCTACATATTGCAATATTATTTTATACTATTTTATGCAGTTTTACGTATTATGCGTGTTCTGTGCGTTTTTGCATCTTGAAGTTTCCTACGAACGCACGAAAATCCGTCTGGCGATCGTGAATCGTTTAAATGCGTCTTTCCTATTTTATTGATCCTTACAATCGAGAGACACGATTTCGATGAAATTTCCAATCGAGAATCTAACTCGATACAATGTACAGTCAAAGTGCCGCGACTCGACAAATACGAGCAAGTTTAAAGTAGTTCGACGGCACTCGAATAAATCCACAAATCTCGACGCGTGGCAAAGACGCGCAAAGACGATTGCCGAATACCGCGGCAGCGAGGGGGGCTCGCAAGGGCGGTGAGCAAAGTTTCATAGATATACCCGCGAAAGGTCAAAGGCTGCGACGCGCCCGAGATTCGATAGAGGAGAGCTGGTTGATCGACGGAGTACGTTCAACAACCTGGTGACCTTCCTCGGCTATTCCACGCGAATATATCTCGTTCTATTTTCGAACTGCACGCTTATGCAAGTGTCGTTAGTTGGCGCGCGCGCGCGTCCAAGAGAGAGAGAGAGAGAGAGTTGGTTAAACGATGTATACGTGTACCTATGTATATTTGGAACGTCACGGAAATGGCATATTTAAACGGATAAATCGGATCACAGTTTAGAAAAGTTGCGCGGCGGAGGGGGGAAGGGGTGGGGTATTGTGTCGTGCCGTTCGTTAAATAGGTCAACCATAGTTTCGGATCGATTATTCAATGCACCGAGCTCGCTTTGACTCCTCGAACGAGTGAAAAATTCCGACGACAATGCGGAAGGAAGTTGGCAGCGATGAACACGCTTGAATTGAGTTTATTGGCAATTGATACTTCAACGGCAGGGACGCCAATTGGCCACCCAATTCCGAAACTGCCCGAGTTGTGCCTTCTGTGTCGAGACGTTCCGAGAGTTGGCAAAAATTTTTCGTGAGATTCAAAATGGTTACAATTAAATCCATAATTTTTATTAGACGCCTTGCAGGCAAAATCTGGGTTCTTGAATGATCCTTCGTAAAATACACGAATAAAAGCTCGTGCATCGTGTTACAAACCACTTTCTGTTTCTTTCACTTGGAGACGTCTCCGAAATGGAAATTTTTCGAACTCCACCACGGTAGGAAAGGCACCAAGTTTCGCACCGTTTGAAATTCGCAAACTTTGACGAGTTTAAAATTCGATGTAATTTCACCGTGTCGCGGTTGTTTCTTGCGCGCATTTCGCGCGGAGCCAGAAAGAGGGGGGGGGGCATGCGCGGTGGTCTCGAGGGGGAACAATCAGATTATTCACGCACGCGAGGAGGAGCGCTCGATGCCCACGGTCTGTTGGCGCTCGTTCGGCGTTGCAATTTCTAGAATAATGTATTCCATTCTGCGTTTGGTCGAGCGCCAAGTATATGTTTACGGAACTCTCGGGGTAAAGGGAGCGAGATAAGGAGTCGCAGTCGTTTGAAAGGCGGACTCTATTTACGAACAGCGCCGGAGCCGACAGACAAAAGAGATTCACGCTGCTCGCTGTCTCTGTCGTATAAATGGCGACTTGTTTATGGAAACGCGATACGCTTCGTATCGCCGCTTCGGCCGCGTCTCGTTTTCTTTCCACTTTCCCACCGAGTCGCACGGTCCTCTCTCTCCGCTATCCAACCGTTTAAAAACCGCCGCACAGTACGTAACATGGTTGGTCGTGAAGGTATATCCGTTTACTTTGCACGAAATTAACTTTGAACTACGAGCGTGTGGTTCTCAGTCGGTGGTCGACTCCAATTATTCGAGGTGCTAATTAGTTATTTCTTAAATATTATACTTAATAATAATGATAGGTATCATTGATGGTGTTTATCACGTGGTAGATACACAAATTATCATCGTAGTTGTTTATATGTTGGAGCATAGTCCATCGTCTAGTGACAACGTTCATTTAAAAATAAAATAGAATGTTTTTCATCGATCTTTGCAACGAGCGACCATTCGGTTAAATTAAAATCACTTGACGTTGATTTTAACTTGCGAAGAAGCATCGACGTTGAATGCCTCTGTCCGCGTATATTTTCTTGTTAACTCTCTACGAATTTATATATTTATTTCTAAAACGAAGTTTAACAGAACTTGTCAGTATTTTTAAGTTCAATCCATTTATACGAGCGTGGAGGAGAAACACAATGAGTTCCAATTACACAGACTGCTCGTCCCGTCCCCTGACAGTTTCACACAAATAGATTTGCATTGTAACGATCGTACATTGAAAACTTTCGCGACCAAGTGTACAAAGTATTGCGGTCGAGCCAATTTCCGAGAACTCATCTTTCTCTTGTTACTACAAGCGCCAGACAATATCAGTCGCGATCTGCCCCTTTAATTCATGTCTACGGATTAGTTTACGATTCTCCTTGTCGGAATCGGTAACCTGAGAGTCGCCATGTCCAGCCGGCAGTGTCCCGCAAAAACTATACAAGTGTTTTTTTTTTTTTTTTTTTTTTTTTTTTTTTCTTAGGCATTTTTTGCGACTCCCAAGTATATTTTCTAATAGCTAATACGTAGACGCGGCTGTCTCTGTGTCGCTGTGTCAGAAAACAAGACAAGGACAAGACGATTCCAGCTGACTGTTTTTAATCTCTTGCGCTGGAGTAACTTATTATTTTATTAATTGCAATATTTTCTCAGTTTGAAGCATAACCCAGGCAGTAAATAATAAATTTGTTATTTCATAGTAATTTCTATCCAGTGATATCAAGTTCGAAAGAAAAAGAAAGCGAGCGTATTGTGTACGGCTCGGTCACTCGTTATGGTCCGCGCAAGGGGTTAAAGGGTCTCTGCTGCAGCGTCCTCGATCCTGATTCCCGAAACGAGTTTGCTAACCGAAACAGCGACTACCCGCGTTCCCCTTGATCTTTCCTCGTCCCGAGTGATTTACCGCTCCATCGCTTCTTCAGCGAGTCTAATTATACTCGCCGGGGCGAGCGTGGAAAGAATGGCTTTGGTGCAGCGAGGCACGCTCGGTTTAACCGTGGCCGCGTTGATTATTTCTTAGAAACGCGGCCTCAGACTCGCCGGGACACCTCGCCGATTCTCGTGGCGGTACCCCTCGATCGCGTCATTATCTAAAATTCACTCGCTCTCGCTCGCCCCGGCGTGACAACAGTTTGGCCGCTGCCCAAATCTCTCTCGCGACGCCTTGAAAAACTCGGGTCGAAAGTAAACTCCGAGCGGCGAGAGAAAGATGCCCGAGTTAACCCCCTTCGCGGTCCTCGAATTTCTGTCCTCTAACCTCGTGCTCGTTCTCGGAAAAGGACTTCTCCACAGTTTGAGACAAAAGTAACGATTCCTCTCGTGCTCTCTTTAATCTTAAGCTGGAGCTTAAGGTGTTTTTCGACTTTTTTTCTTTTTTCTTTCCTTCGAACACGATACGATTTTACGTCTAACCCTACTTTCTCCTTGAGAAAGCAGAAGTTGCCAGCTACTACGGTTTTATCGATGAATCGTTTAATGACAAAAAGTTCGCGTTCCGCTTCGCTTTTGCGTTAGAGAGGGACCTTCGAAGTTTTAATCAAGTCTTCCAATCTAAAGTTCGGCCGAGAAATTATGCATATAAATAACGATTCTTTCGTGCTTGAGAAACGTTTCTAACGACCAGGGAAATATTTAAATGACGCGACAAAGCGTCATCGTGTCCTAATTGAGTTGGCAGGTTGTAAAAAATTTGTAGACGCAGGAATAAATTAAATGTAAATAAACGTTGAACGGATGTCTCTAGTCGTAGTCGTTCGATCGTTCAAAATTGATATCTTCGCCGCGGATGCGAAGAACAAGGAGATTGAAACGGGCAAGCGTAAAGGGTGAATTTATTTTGCTCGTTCCCCTTTCGGTACCGACCCAGGAAAACGATTACCGGCATACGTACGGATGGTTAGAAACCTACCCTCATCCCCTCTGGATACCCTGTCATTATTTTACGTCGTTTCCAAGTTCTCCATTCAACTCCCCGCCCGGACTTTCCAGTGAAATCACCCTCCGATCGATCAACCGTATCAACCCTTGGTACACACCCTCGTTCACCCATTCGACCTTTTATGCCGAGTTTCGTTGGATTTATTGATCGCGCTCGGGGCTTTCGCTGAAATATCCACGTCGAGGACCAAACTTTCCCTCCGAATCCATTCTTCACCCTCTCTAGTATCTCTCTCTCTCTCTCTTTCTCCCTTTCTCTGCCTCTTTTCAATGGTATTTAGATGCTACGAAAACATTTGTTACGCGCTCGATTGGCCAGCGAATGGCTTCGTGGTATATAACCATTCTCCTCTAAATGTCGTTGAGGTTAATGCTGCAAAGTTAAAAGAAGAAAAATACTGCACGACTTGTACCCCAGTACGATTCGTCTCACTGAAAATAACAACTGTTCTGACTAGGAAATGAAGACGACCTTTTTGCCACAAAATTTTATCGATATGCAAAACAAATTACAGGCGCGATCGCTCGGTAGCAGACAACGCCACTCCTACTCGAGGTCTATCCCACGCCCCCTCACGAATCACGTGATCCAAATCGACCAATCGCTAATTTTCGTTGAATCAGCGTTGCACCTGAAGAGACTAAAATCACTTTCAGTGATAAAAAGGAAGGCATTCTGAATTGCACAAGTTCGAGTTACAGTAATCGCAGTTACATAAGTCATGTTTGTTTCAAAAAAACAAACAAATGCTTGATATAATTTAAAACATTCTAGGAATGTATGTTCTATTATTTATATCTTCGAACTGAGTTGACAGTAATCAACTTATCTGCCACAGTTTCGTAGACAAATTCTCAGAAATATCACTATGACGACAAAGTAAGTAATAAACGTGCGCCGATGACAAGAATAATAACCGTTTTCTCCACGAAAGATAACTTTTCTCCTCTTTCCGTTTCATGCTGCGCGTCAATTACGCGCTCTGTAAACTACGTATATATAATTGATCACTCGTCCCGTTTATGCAACGCTACCGGCTACCGGGCCCGGCAAAAAGTTATTTCTGTAGCCAACTGTCAGCCACGCATGGTAACGCCGCCTGTATGAAATTGTAATGAGACCCGGACCCTATGCATAAACCATCGTCGCGATTTGCATTGCCGGGTGAAAGCAGTAAAAATCGGTAACAAACGCAAACGCTCTCTCGATTTTCAAAACGCATTCCAATCCACGAGAAAAAAAGAAAGAAAAAAGAAAAGAAATAAAGAAAGAAAAACGTCTGGAGGAGACGCGATTGAAAGAAAATTCGAATTGCGGACAAAACACGTCGCAGGGGGGGCGTAGTAGGAAAACGGTGATTCAAAGGCGGGAAAGTATCGGCTCGACGGAAGGGAGGGCCGAGCCGAGTTTTCCCAGGCTCTCGAGCCAAACGAGCGTTCCCCTGTTCGCCGTGGTGAAAATAGAACGAAGATAGCGCGGAACGGTTTTGGCACGGGCGCGCTGGTGGGCAGCAACGGCAATAATTTTACAAGCGTCGAGCCACTCGTCGAAAGCCCCTATGCGGCCGCGTATTCCGGGTACAGACACTGCCAACAACGATCCTCCGCTGTCTCCTTCTTTCCACGCTCCCGATACTGTGTGTCGAACGTGTTCGAGCGCCGAAACTCGGGTTTCATCTCTAAAGATAGGCAACTCGGTGGCAATTATAGCAGGTGTTGCGGAATTACGCCGCACGGAAATAACGCGCGTACGTGCCGTCGTACGCCAAAGTTGCTCCATGCCAAAGATTCTTCCCTCGAAGTCAACATTCTAATAACTCGGTCGTAGTTCTCGGTCGCGTTTCCCAAATAATTCGAGGCGTTCGCTGAGCGCGAATCCTTGGTACCGCAGTGATTTTTAACCTGTTCGTGGACCTGGTATCGTGCGATTTTCTGACGTTTGAATTTTCACTCGGTGTGTTGTAAAACTTGCCTATTATTGCTAAATGCCCTTCTAAATTGATGTTAAAATAAATGATTCAAATAGTAATTCAACACGTTCGGGACGGTATCAGTCGCTGTGGACTGACACTTTATCGAGTCTGACAAACACGCTTGATTTTCATCAATATTAAAAAAGCTACAATTTATACAACCATAAAAGAAATACACGTCTCGAACTGTGCGCGTGTACAGAAAAGCTCGAGAAAGACCCGTTACTCGTGAAATTTACTCGAAGACGCCGACACCGCCGTAAAAGGCACTAAGCAGGCAGAAAGTTTTCAGCGGTCGCCGCAAAGATAAAAACGTCTGACGTCAGTGATTGTCGACTGGTTCGCCAGATCTGGCTAGTTGAATTTGTTGGAAGATTCGCGTAACCTCGACCGACAATAGCGCGCGCGAAAGAGAGAGAGAGAGAGAGAGGAGAGAAGCCACGAAGCTCGTTGCGGTCGACCGAGTCAACAGGTTAATCCCGCGTAACGTTAACGTGACAGGTCTCAATTACGGTGCCGCAATAAAACGCCGACTCAGGCCG
>KQ435739.1:269112-284529 GCA_001276565.1 Melipona quadrifasciata
CCCTCGTTTTTTTCTTTTTTTTTTTTTTTTTTTTGCGCACGTATACTGTTATTTATCGTTCTGTCTTTATTGTCGATTAAAACGATAAAGTCTCTGTGAAATATATTTCCCATTCGTGTAAAATTCTATCACGTGAATGGGAAAGTACATAAACTTCAATTATATAAATTATTCGTTCCGTGAGGAGTTTGTACAAACGGAGTTTTACTGTATTGACATTGATATACACCACCTTTATTATATATTAACGTAGTCTTTCGAGAAAATTGTTTGAAAGTTTCCTGATTTTATGGCACGGGTGCGGAATTAATATTTCAATTTCAGTGTAAGAGGTTGTCATGAATTCTAGCCGTTTTGTGTGAAACGAATCTGTCAAAGCAAATTGATCCTCCATAGACCAAATATCCTATGACTCACAATCGAAAGGAAAACGCCCCCAAGCTTTAATCCTTTTCTATTTATTGTTATTTCGCCGTCCCTTGTTCGAGGAAAAATTTTCGAGATACTAGACCTCCAGATCGAAAGTGCACGTTCCGATTGACCCTTTCAACGGTAAACAACTTGGAGAGTAAGGCTTGTTTTGCTCGAGAAGGAAACTTTTCATTCAAAGTTTTCAAAAATAGTTTGCACTAGTTAGGTACGTTTATCAATAAATTACCGATTGCTCGTAGAAGAAAGAAGAAGGAAACAATTTGATTTATTGTTATGTTTACAACTAATGAATATATCCGCACTCGCACGTTTCTTGAATATTCAGTTAAACATAAATTCTTTCTTGTCCAATTTAAATATTCGCGTAAATTAAATTCAAAGATACAACTCCTGTTACAAAGAAATAAGAAACGAACGTGTAGCAAGCTTCATTCACTGGATTAACAAATTTTACTTAATGCCCTAAATTTCTATCACCTGAATGAAAAATAAGTTAATGGGAAAAGATTGGTTATTAATTAATAATTAGTTGTAAGTTAATAAGTAGTTAATAGGACAAGATTGGTATTTGTAGAAACTCCAATCGTAGAAAACTGTTTGCTAGAAAGGGTAGAAAAACACGCCGCACACGAGAGGGACGGAAGTACCAATTTGTCCCTGCTGGCAAATTGATTGCGTTTGGTGATTAAAAAGTTAACGAATCGACTTGATTATCAAATTTGCAAGCCGCGGAGCTCGCAGCAGCAGCAGCTTTCGGCAGAGCCTGCTGACTCGAAAGAGCAGCCGGGGGGAGGGTTTCGCCGACCTCGAATTAAATGCGAATATCCACGGGGAAGTTGGTTGCTGAAACTGTTCGTGCAAACAATTTAGCGCATTTACCGCCGCAGTGAATCGACCGGTGTCTCGTCGAAAGCGAGTATTTCCCTCGCAGACCGCAGCCCCAGTTCGCCAACTGTTCGAAATTCCGTTTGCGGAATTTTCAGCCAACTTTGTATTCGATGCGCACCGGTGGTAACGAGAAATTTTCCAAAACCCAAACCTCCTCCCCCCTCCCGTCACCGTCCCATAAAATCCGATCAAGTTTCCAACGCTTCGAATTCCAAAGCGACTGGCTATGCCCCCGACTTCGAAACGGGGGAAAAAACGACACCGACAAATCCTAATTCTTTGGATACCCGCCGGCGCTGAAACGTCATAAAAGTGGAAAAACGTGGCTTTGGATTCTCTGTGAAAGTTTCAATCATGTTTCCGGGGCATTTAATTCTAATTCTGTTGACTCTGTGTTCTGTACATCTGCATTTTTGTGAATGCAACTGATGTAACAGCAGCCAGCTAAGACTCGCCTGTTAAAAATTTTAACGAGCGTTACACACGTTGTTACATACGTGCAGTTTCGTGCGGGCGATTCTGCACGAGACTGGATCGAATTCCCAGTTATTTAAAGTTGCCAACTTGAAAAAAAAAAAATGGAAGAAGAAGAAAGTTACATCCAACGTTTCCCGAACAAAAATCAATACGAACAACTACGAGACAATATACGAACGATCTCGTCAACGTGCACGGTTCTGTAAAGCGGCGAAGAAATTCGGAGAGGGGAAGGAAGAAGCGGCGGAGGGGAGGAGAAACGAGAGCGTGATCGTCATACGAGGGTGGCCGCACGTACAACGGGAGAGAAAGAGGGATAATCCGAGAGCAGCGTTCTCCCGGGGTTTCAGGGTCTCCTCGTGCGTTTCCCTGGGAGAGAAGGGTGTGTTCCCAGAGCAGAGATACGGGTAGGGATGCTGAGAGAAAGAGCGAAGAGGGAGGGGGGGTGGTGAGAGAGGGGTTGGAGGGGAGCAGAGGCAATCAATGCATTCCAGCACCTGCCTTTTGTGCCTGTTACAGCTCTGACAGTCACCCAAAACCTGCCCCGCGTGTTCTGCTCCGCAGCGTCTCTCATTCTCTCCCGTTCTCTTCGTTTCTCCCTCTGTGCGTTGCACATGGACTGCGAATTTCTCTCCGGTGGCTCTTTAGCCAGCAGAAGGATTCGCTCCAAGAATTTAATTTCGTCGAGTTCGAACTCACCCGGCAGCCAATTTTCGAGTTGTGTTGTAACTCGCCGATCTAGATCATTTTATTGCAAACTGCTGGTCTGCATCTTCGTTCTAAGGTTTAGGTTAGGTTAGGTTTACTACATTTTCGCAAAGACACTGTGTTGGACTATTTTGGCAAAGGAGAAGGGAATGACACTACGAGGGATAATAATTTCAACGATACAATTTTTTTATCGAAATCGACGTTAGGTTGATTATTGCGCGGCCTAACGTGTGATTACTATCGATCGGCTCGAACTTTTGTAAACGTAGGATTGCAAAGTGTTTTGTCGTTGATTTCGTTTGAACACGCGTGCGTTTGATGACGTGAACGTTTTCAGTAGCTGTTGTCCAGGGTTTCGCCGGTGGAATCTTACGCAACGGAGATAACGACTTTTGTGTTAAGAACTTGTGGAAGTTATGCCGAAACCTTATCTCTTTCCTGAAAGGAACAGCTTGCCGTTTTATCAAACCTTGTACAAGTTCTATTTCGAGTCGCCTTGTAATTAGAATATTTGTTTTGTTAACATTTATTCAATCGTTATTAATAGAGTATTGTTTTTCATTGTTGTAACTCAATTTTAAACGCAGAAATTTCAGGTAATATATCGGTACGCCGAGAGAAAAATTTGGCGTACAGTAGAGTTTCCAGAGAAATAATTATTCTCAAGTATAAATATTAATTGAAAGCTATTAAAGTATTTAATAGATATTTCGTATTAAAAATAAAGTGAAATATTCAAAATAGAGTGTCTATCACAACATGCAACAACAAGCCATAGTAATAATTTTACCAGTAAATAAATAATAAATTTACTTTAACAAAGTGGCGACAAATTTAGAATTTCTGCTTCCTTCGGTTACGTTCATCCTCCAAGAAACTCTCGAGCGAATTATAATAAATTCACGAAACGTTTCCGATCCCCTTTCGTGTCTTGAATGAAGACCAGTTTTTGAAAGAAAAGTTCCGAGGGAAGGTTGAGAACCGCTGGGAGGACATATTACGGACACGCATATATATACATATATATATATATGTGTGTATAGGTGAGTAACCCATGCAAGAAGAGCATCCTTTCA
The DNA here is from genome assembly GCA_001276565.1 of Melipona quadrifasciata. Taxonomy (NCBI): domain Eukaryota; kingdom Metazoa; phylum Arthropoda; class Insecta; order Hymenoptera; family Apidae; genus Melipona; species Melipona quadrifasciata. The sequence goes on from KQ435739.1 coordinate 272,697, forward strand.
GGTCAAAATCCAAGAGTTTACCTGCCCTTCCACTCTACAAAAAATGTCCTGCCAGTCCCTCGTCGGCTTTCGTCCTGCTCGCACGACCCTGTCACCTCGTGTCGTGTGAATCACCTCCGATCTCGGTTGAAGAAAGAAAAATAAGAAGAAGTAGAAAAAGTTACGTGCAAATACCGTTCGATTCGAACTTCATAAATCTTCTCTCGTTTCTTTCCTCTCCGTCTTTCTTCGCCTCTTCTTCGCAGATAAACCCACGATATCAGCCTATTAGCCAAGTGTGTTTTCCATTTCGTCGCCTCTCAGATAAAGAGCGTGCGCGAGCGGGAGCGCGTGTGTGTCTCGGCGATCAATCGTGTTTCGTCAGAGTTTCGAGGAAATACTCGGAGTAAAAATTCGGCAGCGGCTACGACACGAGCTACTTTGAAGAAACTTCCAGCGCGTCTATCTGGCCATTCGATTCTTTCTTTTTCTTCGTGCGATATACCTGGCACGAGAGAATACGATACCGTTATCTGTGAATCAGTGCTCGACGTGACTGGCCGGTTTAAACACGCGCGCAAAGGCTGCAATTGGGATTTAAAAAAGGGTCCTCGGCGTTTACGTTTTCAAGGTAAGCATCAAGTCGAAATTAGTCGGGATTGATTTTGGCCATGTTCGTCCGTTTGTCGTTTTCGTTTAAAACGAGCCTCTTTACATTTGAACTGGGAAAAAAGGCGAGATGGAAACGAGAAATTAGACACTGGACGTTTATTTGTATTTCCCGAAGTGAGAGACTACTCTTACAGAATAAATGCTAGCTCTAGAAATATTAAATAATATAGATAACTCTTGGATAGGAAATTGAGAAACGTTCTGCGTATATATATATAGGAGTTATCTATATTATTTATGTATATAGATATATTTAATTAATTTGGGTATAATTAGATATTAATTTGGAAGTTAAGAAATTTTCCGAGAATAGAATTTCCTTCAAATGGGTATTGATCACGAATGATTGGGAAATTTAGAAATTCCCAAAGGTCACCAGTTCCCTAAATACAGGGTTCAGGATTCTATTTCCTAAAAATTGAATATTTCCCAAAACCTGACCCGACCCCGAACTCGAGAAATATATATATATTCCAAGAAGAAGAAACATTTCCCCCCAACTTGTGATTTTCGTAGAAAAATATACGTAATTCGATTCAAAAAAATATATATATATGTATTTTTTTTCTATGGTTGTGAAAATATTTTTTCTTCTTGGAATATATTTCTCGAATATTTCGGAGTCAGGTCAGGTTTTGGGAAATATTATATATGCGTATGTCGCAGAAGATCGTCGAAAGAGTTGCAAGACGGAGGTGGACGGTTGGTTAGACGACCTTGCAGAAATCCACGAGAAGCAGAGAGAACGGCCGATGGCGTTATGTTTGCACCGCGATAACGCCCTATCTGCCGCGGTTGATAACAATGTCAGAAACAGAGCGATGTGTACGCAACGATAAATTCGTTTTTTCTTTTTTTCTTTTTTTTTTTCTGACTCGTTGAAATCGTTGTTCTTAGCGTTTCGCGTACTCGGCTCCGCAAGGACACCGAAGACGACGCGTACGTTTCTGGGCCGCTTTGAAGGCTGTCTCGCCATTCGTGGAGGCTTCGGGAAAAAGCCTCTACCCCTCCCTTTGTGCATAACGGCCTTTTATTCACCGCCTCAATTCACGTGTACGAATCCATCGCTCGTCGTTCCGCTGCTTCTCCGCCGTCAAACGTTAACGACAGCCGTGCCTCGATTCAGGTATTAGGTCGTTCGATAAGTTTATCACGCCGTCATTTAGGTCGCCGGTCGAAAGTAGACCTGGATATTTTTATTTCGAACCGGATGCACGGAACAACGACTTTTGTGCGAGTCGCCTACTTATTTTTATTGCAGTTACGTGGCAGAACGAGGAAAATAGAAGCGGTGTTTTATTTTAGTGGATTGGCTCTCAACTTTCGAGTAGTAACGAGGCATTATGATTGAAATAGTGACAGTTGTCCAATTGTAAAGTTGAGAATTTAAGATAGTTTTTGTGCGTCAACGGCGAGGAAACTGTTGTTTGTGTAAATTCGGAACTGGATAGCCCGGTTGTATTTGAACGTACTGAATCTAACAGTTTTCGCCAATTTGATACTTAAAAAAACTTGTACTCCAATACCATTCGTCTCACTGAAAGACCCAGAAGGAACTGTTTCTGACTTTTTTGCCGTAAAATTTTATTGAATCGATAGAAAACAAATTACAGGCGCGATCGCTCAGTAGCAGACAACGCCACTTCTACTCGAGGTCTATCCCACGCCCCCTCGCGAATCACGTGACCCAAATCAACCAATCGCTAATTTTCGTTGCATCAGCGTTGCACCTGAAGAGGCCCGATTTCTGGGTTACCACCACTAAAATCACTTTCAGTGTTAAAAAAAAAAACGGGTTCATTCAGAAATCACTCTTTTGTTAAGACAGGAAAACGTGACGATTCTTCTCAGGAAAATTCCGCTATTCCTTTACTTAAACATTCGCTTACATCATCATTTTCTAGCAAACAATAATTATTATTCTCTAGTAATTTACTTAATAATTTCTTTTTAAGAATCTATCGGTGCATTTGTCTAGCAAATATCGAGAAATTGATGAGAAACAGAGTTTTGATTTCCAAGATGCAGATGTTTCTTTTTCGTAAGGAGGAATCGTCTTCGAGACGTGAAACATGAACTTCTCCCAGAACACTCGAGAGACCGAGAGTTTAAAACCACACTCGAAGGCAGGAAGACAGGGCACTCGAAATTTTTTTTTTTTTTCTGTTTTTCCTTTTTTGTGAAAGTCATCCTCGTACGGCTACACGCAAGAGAGTGTACACGAGATGAATAGCGATCTGGTGTAACGTGGGCAAATGCATACATAGCGCGGAGAGGTTCATCTCGATCGAGAAACTATTCACCGTGTGTTTATTGTAGCAACGAAACCCAGTGCACGATGTCGGTTTATTTATGTGACAAGAGAGAAAGAGAGAGAGAAAGAGAGAGAGAGATGCCAGGTTGTGCGTCTAGCGTTTCCAAGTGGTATTTGCAATGCAAAACTCGATCGGCACGAAGGTCATTAATTATGCACTCCACGGTACGCAACAATAGAACTCGATGGTGTTTCGTGCTACGACACACACACGCTCCCACTTTCTTCTCTCTCGGTGTCGTTTCCTCGTCGATAGGCTTAAAGCCAAATTAAAGTCGATACTACCATTGTTTTCCCGTATTTCGAGTGATTTTTTTATTTATATTACATTCAGTACGCTTCATTAGTTCGAAGTCGGTCAATTTACGAATACATAAATTTAAATAATTTATATTTATGATTATCGTATTTATTTTTTATATCGATGAATATTGGAGAAACTTATTGCCAGACTGCGAATTTCACGCGCCTGTAATTTTTAACAAACGTACGTGTATATATAAATAGAGTTCCATGCAATTTTTAATTCGGTCAATTTTTGAGTTAAATCTCTGCCCGTATTTACAGGCGTCTATTTACAAATGTACCACAATTTTTACACGTACTTATATTCGTTACATTCGGAAGGTCTTCAGTTGGAAAGAGATTACGCCACATTGCGATGAGCAGCGCGTTAATTTGAAATTCTCCCTCACACGCGAAGCCGTAAGCTCGCAAGTTGACGTGTTCAGCTGTTAATCTCGCCCGTTATGGCACCGAGTTGCAGCCGCAGGAGGAACGAAGCTTCTAATTGGAACGTATTATTTCTAAACGCACGATAAACCCGAACGCACTTCCTTGTGAATCACGCGGATTAATTAGCCGGCCGGGATTACGGTGGCGGTAATTGGTCGAGGTTACGCATTCTCGTCACGCTACCAGTTGCGCCAGAGATTGGAAAAAAATCATCGAGATACTCGTAAACGAACGTACGTTACGTACGCAGAAACGAACGAAGAGGAAAAATCCCAATCTTTTTGGAGCACTTTTTCGTTTCCAAATACAGGGCGGTCACCGAAAGACCGAATAACTTTTACAAGCACACGCGTTTCTTTTGATTTTTTATCATTTTATTTGAAAATATAATTAACCACAAACCTATAAATATAATTGACTCTATAGCCCACAGAAAAAAAGAGAATAAAAAAAATTCTTTCAGTTTTTCAGTGGGCTGTCACTAGTTAAGTTTCTGTGATTTTTATCAAAGCCAAGAGTTTTCTTTTTTGTTCATATCTCGCATAGCAAAGTATACTTGACGCATACTTTTTTCAAATTATAACAGTATGCTTTTCAACAAAATGTCTCTTTGTGACAATATATCTCTCTTCAAAAGAGAGGGAAACACATTTCGTTGTAGGTTTTCTCTCCCGACTTTCTCGAGACCCGCTGGACGAAACGGCTGACGTTTCTCCCTCGATTTTCTTCTCCCGCCGAATGAATGGCATCTCGAGCGTGATTCATAGCATTCATGGCATTCAATGGCGTAAACGTCGAATCCCTCCGTGGCTTGGCTGGTCGGGGCCCGGCCATTTAATCCGCTGATATATCGCACGTCGGTCACGCATGAAAGTAAAAAGCAACAGCGGTTATCTAGACCGGGAGAAACTCGAACATCCATTTGTTCGAGTTGGCGTGCTACGGTGTGTTGTGCAACGCGCCCGGTATGTGTACTGCAGCGAAGGAAGTCGCAGAAATTAAAATGTACGAGGTTAGCCGCCGTGGTGGTCTCGGTCTTTGTTCTCTCTGCGTTCGGGAGGAATGCCTCGCGTTTCCACGCGCCGTGTTTTTAAAACGATCGGAATGCTTAGAAGAGCAGATTGACTCATCAAACGTACAAACATTATAATTTAACGTAATTTTCCGTAAATGTGCGTAAAATTATAAAGTTTTATTACCTTTATTATATTGTATTATCAGTTTTATTTATTTCGTTATCTTTTACCAGAGAGTATCTATATCTGTTATTTTTAATAGAATTGCAAAAGAAACGTATTAATATTTATTAGAGCACGAGTATATCATTGCTATCTCTCGTCATTCGAATCCCTTTTCATTCCAGCCTTCGTAATTTCCGCAACGACGTTCCGTCGCAGGCATAATACCATTTTCAATTCTTGTTGGCTAATAGCCTTAACTGTCTCGATCGATCAGAGACAGAAAAAAGGAAAAAGAAAGAAATAGACGGGCGCGGTAAGCTCGTTAAACGAGAGAACGCCTCTCTTGCAACGAAGGAATCGAAGAAATTAAAGTGCACGCTTGCCTAGTTGCACGACACTAGAGAGAGAGAGAGGGGGGGGGGAGAGAGAGCCTCTTTCCCGCTGAAAAGCACCGCTTCGAGTTCCACCTGACTTACTCCACGTCGTGTCTCCTCTACTCCGGTAGCACAGAGCCCGCCTGTGTTCCTCCGTTGCGTTGGCTCGTCGTAAATTCGCTCTGTACCCACGCCTTCTAATCCTGTGCGAAGTTAATTACCCCGAGCAACTTCTGCAGTATTCCTCTCTGTAGTATGGAGCACCTTCTCGTATAAATCCCGCCTGTCTCGCCGCGTACATGCGTGGACGTCTCTTTGCGAGCGTGTACGTATCTGAACCGATGCATCAGTCTCTCGATACAATTTCTGTGTCGTCGCTAACGCAACGAGCAACGTTCATGCAAATTCAGACATTTAACTGCCGAACTGGTCAAAGTTCGTAAAAATTAATTCGTAATTTTTCTTAGATATATTATATTACAGGCGCGAAATGGTGTGCTTTGAATGATTTTATCACTGAAAGTGATTTTATTAGCGATTGGTTGATTTGGGTCGCGTGATTCGCGAGGGGGCGTGGCGTTGTTTGGTACTGAGCGATCGCGCCTGTAATTTGTTTTCTATCGATTCAAACGTTTGCGTATCAATAAAATTTTATGGCAGAAAAGTCAGAATAGTTACTTCTGGGCCTTTCAGTGAGACGAATCGTACTGGGGTACAAGTCGCGCAGTTTTTATAAAATACACGAATAAAAGTTTGTGTATTCTATCGTATTTTTATTTGTTTCGCCTTAATATCTTTGACGAAAACTCTATGCTTCAGTCCTCGGTAGTTCTAGCGTTAAAAGAATATTCGCAACGTTGCACGTTGCTGTTGTAATTCTAATTTACGAGTTGGAAAAAATCAATTAAGAGTTATAGCTGGGTACAGCGCTTGCTTTAGAATTGGACGAAATGCGTATAAATGGTAATTGCAGCGTTTACAATATAATTACACGCTCATGTTAAATTCACCGCGTTGAGTTAGATTGTGCATAACCACGTTATTAACGCGCAAGTCACTTTTTCTACGCTCATTCTCGCAGAAATATGAATTTGCATAAGAATCTACCCATTACGGTCGTGTAAACCGTCGCTTAAAGAGTCTTGCGTTATTTTCCATTAGTGAAACTCCGATAATTATATAAATGAAAACTTGGCACGAACTGCTGCGACAGAACATTTTCCTTCGCTCGAAATTTCCCATATAAGCGCGATCCGCAGTCCCTTCGTCCAACGCGAGACAAAGCCTTGGGGCTCCATGTGGCGCTGTCCGTAATTTTTCGTCGAACGAAAATTTCCTTTTGAATGAAATAGGTCGATGGTTTCTGACAGAGAGAAGGAAACGGATGAAAGGGCACGAAGTACCTTTTCGGAGGGGGGGTGTCGTAGCCGAGGGCCAAAGAGCCGGTCCTTTTCGGTTGCATCCTTTTATGTTTAGCTCTGGTTTGAACTCCTCTTTGTCCCCTCAGGATCCTCGTAATTGGGGAATAAATTCCGACGCAGGCAGGACACTGCCATCGGTCCGGAATGATCTCATTTCTCAGAGCACCGCCGCGCACGAGAAAACAGTCGTCGAACGAGAGAGAGAGAGAGAGAGAGCATGGCCTCGAAAGATAAACGCCTGTATTTTCACATGCTCAAGGCCGGGTGCGTTATTCGGCCAGTGGATTGATTCACCTGCGCGTAATTTCGTCAATGATTTCATCAATCGACCGGTTCGTTTTCGTCCGTGGGAGAATTACCGGTTATTCAGAGTGAAATCGAACACAAACCACCACGACGTGTCCGAGGCATCGATTCGATTAGAAAGCAAAATCGGGCGAAAGGACGTGAATTTTGTGAAAAAACACGTTGACCGCCTCTTGACTTTAAAATCGTTCGCAAAATTGTGTAAATACGCGCAGCCTCTGGCGACGAATATCGATAGTAGAAGACTTCCTATTTATTCGTTGCAGTCAGCAGATTATAAATTCAAATTGCTCATTAGAAAACATGACGATAATTTGTTTTCGTAATTATCGCGTACGCTGTTGCGAGGCATCGACGATCGCGATAACATTAGGGGCACTCTTATCGGTTCAGAAGAGTCTTCTTGATCCAACTTTTAATTCAGGGTTAACAAGTCGAGTTAATAAACTCAAGGATCGTGGAAACGCGTATTAAATCCGAGTTCGTCAATCTCCCACCAGTAATTGGTAATTTCGTTTTGTGCGAAAGCTGCGGCTCCTTTTCCAATTTCCCGATGGAAAAGGAATTTTCACAGAATTAATCAGCAGTTACGGGCGGTGACTGACTGCGACTGATATTAAATACGCTTGTCTGGCGATGAAAACTGCTGAAGGCGAGGAGACAGGAATTCGAAAATTGCGGGACTGCTGTTGTCGTCGTTTTTTCCTCCCTCGCTCCTCCTCTTCCGTCGTCGCTCTGTTTTCCGAGCGCCGGCTTTCAATTCGACGGAGCGAAACGCGGTTAACTCGCGGAGTCCGCGGGGGAGAGACAGAAATGCGGATAGTCAGCAAGTCGCTCGCACCCGTTTGCTGACCGGGCACGTACATAGGAAACCTGGAGAGTAGTTTCTCCGCAGCGTCGTCAGCAACTTGCTATCGGGTGGGCCCCCTCTTACAGTCGTTTGACGTGGTAGCTCGTCTGAAATTTAATGCGACGCCTGCGATTCTGGCAAATATGTTTCTCGCGCCTGTCAGCCAACTTCCTCCCCTCCTAGGATAGGATATCTACGTTCCTATTCAAATCGAATTCCCGTTTAATTGATCTTTCCTCGTAGTCGCGTCTCTTTGTTGTTTTCGCGTCGTGAAGGCCAGGAACGCGTCTATAAGACCAACAAACGTATAAACGTAATGCAAAAGGGACGCGTAGCTGGGCAATATTGTCAGGCCCACAGGGTGATTATTATTACAAATATTCCTTTGTGGGACTAATCTGCCGGACACTACGCGTCTTCTTGTTGTTTTCGCGTCGTGAAGGCCAGGAGTTAGGAACGCGTCTATGACCAAGGTCAACAAACATATAAACGTAACGTAAGAGGGTCGCATACCTGGGCAATATTGTCAAGCCTCCGATAAAAAGGGCCAACACGGTTGGAACGAGGCTTTTTCGGCAAGTCAGTACAAAGTCCACCGCCTTGTCAATGCATCACTCGCCTCATTACAAATTCACTATTCGTCCTTCGAGCCAAGTATGCGTTACACACGCAGAGGAACAGGACCGACAACAGTGTAGCATTTGTAGTTTTCGTTTTGTTGTCAGCTACTACCCGCTGGAAAATTTCGCTTCATCATCTTTTATCGTTGCCGTTAAAACTGTTATTTTCATTGTTAGTAACGAAATTGTATTTCTAGGAATGTTCGAATTTCGCACGCGTTTTGCTGACCTACATGATGAGAGGTTCGATTTACGTCATTTGTGATCGATTCACAGAGACGAGGCGTCAGTCGTACAGGCACGAAATAGCAGCCAACCTGACCTAATGATTAATTCAAACGGCGTTTCAACTTTTCTTCGAATCTCTTCCTCGTTCTTGGTTTCTTTTGCTCTTTTCGATTCCGCGAAAGTTTCTTTCAGCATTCTCCACCGTTAACTCCCTATCTTCTTTCCCTTTTTTTATTCCGGATATCGTTGGAAATCCAGGAACGAAATTCCCTAGATTCTCGATAGACAATTCGCGCGGTTGTTATCTCAAAGAAGTGATTCAAGCTCTTGGCTCGTTAACTGTGGCGTATGAAACTCAAAGATGACGAGTGTATTCGTAAAATATTATTAAATTAGATATCGTGGGAAATCAAAGTTCGCGGAAACGTATACACGTTCGATATCGTGGAAGATCTGGGACAGAGGTTGGGCGAAAATTCCCTAGATTGTTAATTGGCCGATTCACGTGATCGTTATCACGCGCGTGGTTTCTCAAACAGCGTGAATCAGCCCAACTGTGCCGAAAGATTACCGTATGTGTCGTGTTATCGTACTGTCGAGTGTTTGACTATAGGTGTAAAAAGATCTACGCGACTCGGGTTCTCTCCCCCTTATCGTCTCCTATCATCTCGCCAGCTATCTGTTTGCTAGAAATATAAATACATTTCTCAGCTCCCCGTCTATCGCGATAAGATAGCGAAACGCTGTGTTATTCGCGAACAGCCCATGGAATGGCTTCGAATTCAACGACGCCGACACTCTCTTCCACGAGTCCCGCTGTCGTCTCTTTTCTCTCTTCCCTTTAACTCATTTACTTGCGGCTTTCGGACAAAATTCAAATTGGCGTAACGCGTATCGTGTCAGCCAGTTGGTTTTGACATCGAACATCAAGGTGGTATCGTTGGGTCGTGGAAGAAACGCGTGCCAAATTGTCGAGATTTTATTTTGTATCTTGCGTTCTCCAAGGTTGGCAAGGAAATTCAGCGAAATTAGAAATTTCAAAATTGAACGACCCAGCCTTGAATTACAATCTCCGGTTGAGAGATCAAATTAAAATCTCTCTTCCCTTGGATCCTTTGTGTTTCTCTCGAGTCTTCCTTCTTTGCATCAGCTTCCATTTATCCGTCGATCTGTCTTTTTTTTTTTCTTTCTTATCCTTTGGCAAATGAAATTCGCTTTCAAGCGGATAATTTGGATCTCTTTGCCTTTGACCTTGGACCTTCTTCACAGAGCGTTTTTCAACTTGCTCCGCGCAAATTTTTATTCCCAGTAACCTAGAGAAGTACCTCGCGACCAGTTTCGAATTTGAACATTGAAGTTTACAACGTAACATCGGGGCACTGTGTTTGGAGGAATGACTTTGGTCACGCATTCGATTTAGATGTGATTTAACCGAGTGTTTGCAACAGAACTGCCCGATAATATCCTGTCGTTGCTATCTTATCGCAATTTTTTTTCCCCTTTTTCGTGGAAACGTTTTGTCGATTGATAGCGCAGATGAGATCAGGCTCGCGTTGTAAAGTGGATCTGTATATTTCGGTCGAGCCGAGTCATTGCTTTCGTCGTTCAGTAATTCCCGTTGGGAAATCTGTCGCATTGTTATCGGTGTCTCGTCGTTCGTTAATCCGAAATCTCATTTATTCAGATTAGCACGTTGACGTCGCGGTGCGGAACGATTAAAACGTGTTTTTATCAGACAAATTTCACCTACCGAAAAATTGTCAAGAGCACGAATGACTCGGACATGTAACAACGCATAGATGACATTTTTGCAAGAATTAGCAGTCCAGCGTGATCTAAGAAACGTGTAGAATTTTACTCGACGCTCAACTTGCAGCAAAATAGCAAAACCAAGATTGAAATATCCGCATTCGTATCTACAATACGAATTGTTAGATTGCAATTGTGGATAATTGAAAGTCGCAGTGTGTTGTACAAAAGAACGTACGAAATATCTAAGGTGGAGTAACGTTTCGTTTAGTCCACGTTCGTAAAAAATAAAAAAAAAAAAATGTAAAAAGATGTCAGAGCGTGACAATTGCAAGGTCGAGGCCGATAGAGTTTCAAGAGTTGGTTCTACGTTCATTCACGTGAATATAAATATCGTAATCGTGGATAGATCACAAATCCATTTCGACGAGAATGATGCAACGCGTTCAGAGGAAAAGGAAGAAAAGAAAGGAAGAAAAATAGACGATTCGAGGAATAGAAGATAACCGCACGAAAGAATAAGATAAATAAAGTATTGGGTAACGCAAAAAAATGATTACGCCCGAGAGATAGGAAACTTCTGTGCCGAGTGTTAACGTGTTTTCCTCGCGTTTGTAGGTTAATGTGCGCACAGTCCATCTGAATCGTATCGTATTCGAAAGCAATCGAGTTATACAGCTACAGCTATCGCGTACAAACCCTCTTATCGGACTTATCTGTCCATGTGTCGAGTTAATTAACGCAAGAAGTATCCGAGTATAAATAATCATCTTCTCCCTCGTGATCGACGGTCGCTCGCCATTCACTCGAAATGTAAATTGGCGCGATAACGTTCGAATCTTGTTTTTGCCGATAAAAATCCGGTCGAACTATCACGAACGGCAAATATTTGCCGAGTTTCTCAATATTTCCGCTGAGGTCGTTCGACGACCGATCGCGATAAATAAATTTTCCACTGCGTGACGACTCTTTAACGACACTATGAAATCCAAATTTCGCACGAAACTGTCCATCTTTTACCCGCGTACATTGGTACTTGGTTTTTCCGCTGGCAAATGGATTAATTTTGTTATTCGAACGGAATATTCATTCGTAATTGGTACCGAAGAGCACGTAAACAGGACGCTTTACGTGTACGACATTGATCGCGTAGTTTTTCGCATTTGCATTTGAAATAGCGAGCTGCGAGATGCTGCCGAGAAAAAAAAACGACACGACCGAACGTGTGAGAAATCACGTTTAACTCTTTCATAGATCAACGTTTGGTTTATATTCGACGAGACGAGTACGCAAGTTTTTCAACGATATTTTTAACGCGCCGTTTCAACGACGGTTCGAAGGTGAAAGGTTTCGCCAAATCTTTCCCTCCCGTTTCTGACGAACGAGCTCGAGTCGAAGAGAAGT